>CAOKZL010000578.1:1140000-1276729 GCA_948472985.1 Iguana delicatissima | reverse complement strand
GACCTCATATGATTGGCTGTGTCAGGCAAAAAGATTGGCTGTGTGAGGCTGGCTGTGAAGATCCTATGGAATCCTGGGTTTGGCAATTCAGGGAGGGGCCTTTAGAATTCTCAGCCAGAGAGCTCAGGCCAGTTGGTATGGAGATGAGGCCTATTAGTAAGGAGGAGGGCAGTGTATTCCCTCAGAAAACCAAACTCTCTATGTTAATAACTCCGAATACAGATTGGATTGGGGAATATGGGGGAAATTACATGTACTGGACAAGACAGATTGGAGAATTAGAGACTATTTCAAATAGTCACATATCCCTGGGGATTAGTGGAAAGGTGCACAGAAGTTCCATCTCAGCTAAGATGTGGGATAGCAAAGTAGACTAGAGCTGTCCAGGATTTTGAAGATATTACAGAATCCCAAATTTACGTATTTTTGTTTGTTTTCATTTGTTTTGTTTTGTTTTTGAGGGGGGATGGCTCATTGGTTGAATCTACTCTACATCTGTCTCTCCTTGTAAGGCAAATAAATTCCAAATTATCACATGCAGCTCAGCATCATACATGCTGAAGTCAGAAGAACACTGGGGTAGCTATTTATGCCATTCCCCTTCAGTTTTAGGAGTTGTTAAATCTGATCTCTCCACAATGGTTTTAGCTAGTACATCATGTAGACAATGTTTTCTCAATAAAGTGGTGGGCTGCTTAATCCCAGTTACTGAGGTTCTCATCCATTCTTTCTTCTAAAGTACACTCATTTCTTTAAAAAATGCATTATAAAGTGTTTAGAAAGATTTTTTTTCCTAAACTGAATGGTTTTTCATTAATCACATGCGTGTATGTTTTACCATGTTGCACTGAATATTCCTGAGGTCTTCAACATGAAAAGTGGACATTTGCTGGGGATGAATATATTGTTCCCCCCAAATCACTCAGATGTTCCTTGCATTTTTCCCCAAATTTCTCAAAGTTATATTATATTTTTCCCATTGTGTGATCCCAGCCTGTTAGGGATCATTAAAATAAATTTAGCTGCATAACAATATTTTTGGTAGCAAATGAAACTGACCAATTGTCTTCACTCAGAAGGAAGGGAAGATGGAACATGTTCCTGGTACCTGGAGACTCCAGAATCTTCCTGTCTTAAGGGTTGATAAGCATTTGTTTGGGTTCATTTTTTTTATAAGAACCTTCCCAATTTTTTATAAATTTGGTGGCACATTTTTGAGTTTCTTAAAAAGTTCAGTGAGGGGAAGGCAGAACTGATAGATTCCCCCATACAGGTAGAAGATTTGGAGTGCTTGGCCCTTAAAAATGTGGTTTTGAATCCTTGTGTATTCACTCGTTTTTCTTACTGTTGTTTGTTGTCAGGTTGACCTTAACTTATGGAGACCTTATGAAGAAGAGACATCCAGAAGCCATCAACTGCCCTACTCAGGTCCTGCACATTCAGGGCCATAACTTCCTTGATTGATTCAATCCACATGTAGTGCAGTCTCCTTCTTTTCCAACCACTTTCCTCTATGCCAAGAATTATCATCTTTTCCATTAAGTCAAGTTATCCACTGAGATGTCCAAGGTATGACAGTCCCAGTTTAGTCACCTTCACTTCTGCAGAGAGTTCAGACTTGATTTGCTCTATGACCCATTAATTATTTTTTTTAGCAGTCCGCAGTATCCATAGAACTCTCCTCCAGTACCACATCTCAAATGAGTTGATTTTCTTCCTATCAGCTTTCTTCACTATCCAGCTTTCATACCTATATGTAGAAGTTGGAAATACTATGGCCTGGATGATTCCAACTTTGGTATTTATTAATATGTCTTTACACTTGACGATCTTCCCTACTTGCTTCAAAGCTGCTTTTTCAAGTCTTAGGCCATTTCCATGTAACATTGCTATAGCACAACAGCAGTAGGTTGTTTCTCGTCCAGGAGTCATGCGATTGCATGACGTTGTCACTATCCAGCTGCTATCCATCCCCAAACATCACCAAACCGCCATATTCTATTTCCAGAAAAAGTCTGTTAAGAGCCTCATTTAGCACTTCAATCCCATCACCTTACTCAGTGCAGCACCGTAATAGTGCTTGATAGTGTTTCCTGTCCTCCCAGTTGCAGCAGTGGGCGGGCTGTGGGTGTGCCCAGTTTGTCCCTCCCTCAGCTACTCCCATCGTATGGTAACTTCAAAATCTATCAACTCTCTGTGTTTATTTTAAATTTCTCCTTTGAATTAAAACTTTATATTTTTTAATACATTTTAAAGCATCATAGTGCAAAAGTGCAATAATGTACTGGTGTGTCATGCTGTTACAACGTTGCTGCACTAGTATGGCTTCCAAACAAAAAAAAAACAAACAAAAAATGCCCAATCAGGGGCAGTGAGGTAGGGCGAAGGTGTGGCAAGGGAGTGGCCAAGGATGCTGAAATGTGGAAGGAACACCAGTGGCAATACCGCTACTCATCCACTTAAGGCAGAAGGGTGTGGAAAAGAATGTTCTGAACCCCACAGCATCATGCAAATGGCAATGCTGGGTTTGTAATGGTACAACATGAGAATGATGTATAGTGTGGAAATGGCCTTTTTTTTTGCTTATGATTTCTTGACTAGTGTTATTGACTGAAGCAAGACAAAGGGAAATGTTTTAATAATTTCAATATCTTTGTTACCCACTTAAGAAATATGTACATCTTCTGTGGTCATTATTTTTATAACCCCTCTTTTGAACTTCCTTTCATAATTTCATTCATCCATTTATGTACTGCTTAGTTATGATAGTCACCACCTTCTCATTTTGACAGTCATGTGGCAACTAGGTATCACATGGTTTTCTCCATTCTGCTCATCCAAAGGCACGTCCATATAATGCTCATCCTATATGCATTCCCAAAGTATTTCTCTTAATGGACTAAACAAAATGCTTCCCAAACCTCCTAGGCCAGTGGTTCTCAACCTGAAGCCCTGAGCATTGACCATAGTGGCTGGGGCTTCTGGGAGCTGAAGTCCAAAAACATCTGGGGACCCACAGGTTGAGAACCACTGGCCTAGGCGGTGTGTAGACAGTAGCATACATGCTCAAATTGCTTATCTATATTTTTCTTTTCGGAAAGAGTTTTGCATCCTTTTATAATGAGATACAAAAAACTGACAGAGGAATTTCTCTCTCTCTGTTTCTCTCCCTCCCTCTCTCTTTCTCATGTGCATGTATGTAAAATATTTGAGAAACATGTTCCATCGCCTTTTTTGGCATGGCTTTAACTTTTAGATCTTTACTTTTAGACAAACCAAAATAAAAAAAGATGCACATCTTGAGTTGGCATATGCAGAGATGGGCTGATTGTTTGATTTCTGGTCCATGTACTTTTCATATCTGTTCATTCATACATCTGTTCTGTGTTTGTGATTAAAGAACAAGTTGCAAAAATACACATTTAAAATTAATTTCTAAAAATATACACTCTCAAAAGAAATACCTGTATGTCTAAATCCCCTTTATATAAAAAATAATTAAAATAATGAGACAAGAGCTCCATCACAAAATTTGGAGAAGGAAGAAATCTGTAAGTTAATTACATTCTGATCTGTACTTTTGACCAGGACGTTTAGATTAGGTCCCTTTATATCACAGTTCACAATGAACAAACTCCATAGCCCTAAGTACATACATTTGCAATGTAGAGCTATACATCAAGCATACATGCTAGTATCAAATCTTGTAGCTATTCCTTAATTTGCATAGTAGGTAATACATTGCCTTAGGTTGCAATCCTATGAGTAAATCCTGTTGATCATGAAGGGCCTTACTTCTGAGTAGACAGCCAGAGGGTTTAGGAGTGTATCCGTATCTCAGTATTCAGACACCAATTCAAAACATCCAAAAGCCATTGGGTTCAGGACCATTTCCTGTTAACTTTAACTGAGTTCCTCTTTGGCAGAACTGGAAGAAATGTGTAGCCTTCACTAGCCTCTTGGGAGGGTATTGTGCTTGCCAAATTACAGACTAATAGGTACTGGTACCATTTCCGCACCTTACCTGCATCTCACATGTCCCAGCATTATCCCACAAGTGACTTTGTCAGGATGGGAGTGTCCTGAACACTCCTCTCCACACTTCACTGGCTGGCAGTGGATGGTAGTGCTTGGGACATGCTCCTTCCTTTCACAGTGCAGTCAGCCTCTTCCAGCACTGTAGTGAGGAAAGAAGCACCTTCATAGTGCTTCTGCCCTTTCTGCACAGCCCTAGCCAATGCGATTGTCACATGAAAGGGGCTTATTACTTGATTTTCTTTGTGAGGGCTGGGGCCACAACAGGAACAGGACTGTGATGACGTTGCACAGTAGCCTATGTCCAGTTCATACTTACCATGGGATTTTTGTGGCAGAATTTGTTCAGAAAGGGTTGCCTTTGCTGCCTTCTGAGGCTGAGAGAGCGTGTCCTGCCCAAGGTCACCTGATGGGTTTCCCCGGCCCAGTGGGGATTGGAACCCTGGTCTCCAGTGTCCTAGTCAAACATTCATGCTGGTTATTTTGCACAACCAATAAAGATACAGGAGCCAACTTCCTTATTTCACCTGGTAACCCTGGTATAGTTGTTTAGCTGCTCTCCTTTGCATGCATCTTCTGAAGTGATGGGAATTACTTCTCTTTACCTGTCTTTTTCTGCAAATTGGTACAGTTTTTGAGTGATCAAAGTTGATCTGTCTTACATAACCCTTGTCCGCCCCCCCCCCCCCCATGAAAGAACATTATGTGCACTAGGCTACTTTTCATATTTAACATGTTAGGATTATATATTCCCTATGTATAGTATGGAGGTTAATATAGTTTTTATTCTGTCTTAACATTTGAGAGATTTGAGAAAAAGAGAGAGAGATCAAAATCCAAACAAATTGAACGTGCCCAACATGCAAGTGAAGACTTGGCCTTGCATTGTTGAAGAAGCAAGTGCAGATGTAATTACTTGGAGTCTACAGGTGCCAAACAAAGTTAAGCAAATTCATCTGATTATACATATGAACATCTGGTAAACCAGCCAAATCAATTGGCATACTCCTTTCAGTACTTCCAGCTCTCCAGTTCATACTTTCACCATCTGTAGAGGTTTATCTCCAGATCTGCTATCAGAAGATGTGTCAATTGACTGTTACCAGTAATAATTATAGTCTGATCACTATCTGGTACTAGCTCCCAGGCTCATATGGCTTCAATCTTGAAATAATTTCACTGGTTGCCTATGGGTTTCAAAGCTCAGGTCAGTGGGCTGGTTTTGCTAAAACTAAAATATCTGGGAGTCTTTCCGCACTGGACTGTTATAGCACTATTATTCCACTTTCAACATCCTATGGAATCCTGGGGTTTGCGCTTTAGGGAGGGGCCAGCCAGCGTCTCCCTAAAGTGCAAACCCCAGGGTTCCATAGGATGTTGAAAGTGGAATAATAGCGCTGTAACAGTCCAGTGTACAAATGGCCTGAGTCAAGCTCACATAAAAGAATTTGAAGCTCCCTATCACCTTGTTGCTGCTTGGGAAGACCTGGGACATGTTCTACCTTGAGAAGTTTGAATGGTAAGTCCAACATGGTAGCTACTGGGCATGTTGACTGATGAACTTAGGAAGCTATAGTTCAAAATATAACCTTTAGTCCTTGTACATGCCTGGATCAGTTGGATCAGTTACAAGCCAGGTGTTGTGATGATTGTATTTAGGGTTTACTCATTTGGCACTAGATCAGTGGTTCTCAACCTGTGGGTCCCCAGATGTTCTTGGACTTCAGCTCCCAGAAGCCCTGAGCATTGACCATAGTGGCTGGGGCTTCTGGGAGCTGAAGTCCAAGAACATCTGGGGACCCACAGGTTGAGAACCACTGCACTAGATGGTATTCCATGAAGCAAGCATGGGGCCTTGGGCTCCAGCGATTCACTAAATATGTAGATGGTGTCAAGTTGTACCTGTGACTATGTATATTCACTTATGGCTTGGTTGCCTCAGAAGAAATTATGTCTCTCTTTATTTCATTCTGTTTCAGATCCACTTCAGGCAACAAAGAGAAGAATCCTTCTGTTCATCCACAGCACATCTACTGGCTGGATCTTCAAAGCACAGAAGGGATCCTTTGGCACTCTGTTAGGGCTGGGAAGCATAGCCATAGTGGAATGGTGTAGGCATAATGGACAGCGAGTATGGTGTAGTGGTTTGAGTGTTGGACCAGAATTCTAGGAGACCACAGTTTAAATCTTCTCTCAGAGATGAAAACTACAGCTGACCTTGGGTATGTAATGCTCTCTCAGCCTCAAACCACCTCTGAACAAATCTTGTCAAGAAAACCCCATGATAGGTTTGCTTCAGGGTTTCCATCGGTCTAAAACAGTGGTTCTCAACCTGTGGGTCCCCAGATGTTTCTACACTTCAGCTCCCAGAAGCCCTGAGCATTGACCATAGCGGCTAGGGCTTCTGGGAGCTGAAGTCCACAAACATCTGGGGACCCACAGGTTCAGAACCACTGGTCTAAAATGACTTGAAGGCATACAATAGCAACAAATTACTGATTATATACATATATTTATTGAGAATTAATACAGTGTAATAGTTTGAGCACTGGACTATCCCTCTGGTTTAAATCCCTACTCGACCATGGAAAACCCTTGGGTGACCTTACGCAAGCCATACTGTCTCAGCATCAGAGGGAGGCAAAGGCAACTTCCTTTCCCTTGAACAAATCTTGCCAAGAACACTCCGTTAGGTTTGCCTTAGGGTTGCCATAAGTAAGAAATGACTAGAAGGCACACAACAACAACAGTGGTCACAGGAATTTGAGGTAGCAGTGATTTAGGCCCACTGAAGGAAAATACATTCATGTTGCATGTCATTGCTCACTCAGTCCAGATGACACAATGGTGCTGTGGTTAGCCATTCTTGCCCTCAGGGTCTGACATGATGATGATGACAAGATGTGGCTCAACATCAGTCATGTATTTTACTGAGCCTTGGAGAGTGGATTCTGTCACTTCCTGCCACATTCTGACATTTGTTATGGAGAACAGGAACAGTATCCAGAGCACTGAGTTCATCTCTTAAGATCAGGGTAGCCTCATTTTCCCAACTTTTTTAAGCAAGGCTCCCAGGTCATTTTGGAGAGTCTAGTAGGGGAAAGGGACTAAAAGGATAGTTGCCCTTCATCCGTGTCAGGCAGTGTGGGGATGTATTCCTGGATGTAAAAGTCGACATCCTGGGACTCCATAGGTGAAAGGAACTTCTCTGATTTGCCCTTAGGATTTCAGGGCTAAAAAGTGTGAAAGGCAACAAGCTTGTGGACCACCTTGGCTGGCTGCCTATTTTTAATCTGTGGGCCTTGTGGAGGAATATGGTCAACTTAAATGGCTCATCAATGACAAGTGTCCACTGATGGCTTAGATCCATGTCTGCAAACGGGTGAGACGGAAGTCTAGGGGAGCTCATTATTACTGCCTTGCTACTTTGGAATGGGTTTTCACTTTGCAGCTCTGCGTACTCTTAACAGTGCCTGCACTGGAGCCTTCCTGGATGCTGCTGCTTGTGTTATATAAGCCCTAGCTATGGATGTCCATGTGGCTCATTCCCTTCAGGGAAAAGTATGTTAAAACATTTTATTGCCATGATTAAGAGAAGCCTGAACTATGGCAGCTGAGCTGGAGTGGATTTTATTAATCTGTTTGTTGGATCTGTGTGTGAATTCTTTAGTGATTTTATGATTAATATTTTTAATGTGTTTTTTTTTTTATTTGTTTTTGTTCTTTCTGGTTTCTTTCCATTTGATTGTGTTCTGCAACAAGAATCGATTGCATTAGTCAGAAGGATATTAAAATTCTGAAATAAATAAATACAAAAGCAAAACCATGACATTTCCTTCTAGGGGTGATGTTTGAGCTAATGCTTAGACACATATACCCTGCAGCATAGCATAGAAATGTTTCTGTTTTAGAAGGTATTTCAAGTCATGGAATACTGATTGAAATGTGTGGCTTGCTTATGTGTCAGCCTACAGCAGGGCTGAGCAACTGTGGGAAGCTAGGGGTCACATTAGCCCCCAGACTTTGGAGGCTCACACATGCCCACCGCAACCAATCCCACATGTGTGTGTGTGTGTATATATATACACACACACACATGTGCGCACATGCACGCACGCACACACACACAAATGCCCTCAAGTGCCCTTTAGTGGACATGAGGGTATTGTCACCATACTACTGGACCTTTCAGGGCAATTTTAGGCCAGAGAGAGGCCTGTTTTTTTAGTAACAAAAAGTCACTTCCTGTTGATTTCCTTTTTTTTTTTTTTTTTTTTTCCATAAAGGCCTCTCCTGAGCATAAACTGGCTTGAGCACACACCTAATATTAAGGAAAACCCTTACATTTATGGTAAAAAAAAAAAAGGTAACATTTTGCATAAAGGCTTTTTTGTTGTTGTTGTTGTTGTTGTTTGAACATGGAGCACATCCAAATTTGAAAAAAAGAGTTTTTATCACTGAGGGGCACAAAAACAGTCTTGGGAAGCCTCATAGTGCCTGCAAACTTCACTTTCCCCTAGCCTACAGAGTGGTAGATAACTGACCAGTCTCTTTCTTGCTTTCTCTCATTCTCGCTGTTGCCTAATGTACCCGACTGCAACTTATTTTTAAACTCTCTGGAAGCATATATTTGGCCACTATAGAGACTTGAAATGTTTGACCCTTGTTTTGGATTTCTTTGTTTTTCTATTACCACAACGGCTTATCTTATGTTCTTATTAGAAACTATGGGAGAAAAAGAGACAGATGTGATTGATGCTTATTCAGTAACTAAGGACTAGTAAAGTCACTGGAGAAGCAAACTTATTGTTTGCATCACAATATTTCAAATTTCATTTGAAAGCCAGGAATCTAAATCCAATTGTTAGTCCCAACAAGAGCAGACCCACTGAATCAAAGAAATGTACAGGAGTGTTGACTTACCAAGTCCCTGTTGATTCAGTAGGTTAGTTTGAATTAACAGTTTGATTTAGGCTATTTTCTCCTGCAAGACCAGTGTGTAGTAAGATTATTACTGTAACAGTATTAGATTTCCTAAACTGGACTGGTTGCATTGCATCTGTATGCATGCATAGACACATTCAGACATATGCACATACAAATTTGAGAGACTAACAGGAATTTGAAAGTTGTTCAGTAAGGTATTCCTCTAATCAAATGGCTAAAAATCTGTTAGTTTTTAATATGTCACAAGATTCTCCTGGTTTTCCTTCAAGAGACTAACGTGGCTACTCCTCTGGAATGAAAAGAAAATGTCTGCAGTTTTTGAAAAGCATCAATGTGTCCCATATGCTACCATGCTTTTTCTATTATCTTTGCAGGATGCTCATTAGCTTCATAAAAGTGAATGATTTCCAGACACATGCAGGCTCATTCCTTAGAACAAAGCTCAACCTTCCCAGTGACAATTCCATTTAAGTACAGAAGTTGCTTGCAAGGGTATCTCTGAACAGTGGGAGCTGGAATTTCATAGGTGATTACGAAAGCAAAACCAGAGGACTTTTCTTTCCATGCTGGAACCTAGAAGTCCATAGCTCACATAAGGAATGCTAAGTTCTGCAGAACCTTTGCTGGTTAGGTAACTAGGACATTAACTGTCCTAGAGCAAAAAGCATGGGCACCTACAACATCAGCTGCTATGATTGGCAGGTAGTAGGAGGCCTCTGTATTTGCTGGTCAGGTCCTTCTGGCATCTTTGTCCCGTCAACAGTACACTCAAGGGTACACCCTGGATTAGGAAACATGAACAACACTACATTGAGTCTAAGTAGTGAAAGGCAAGCCACTTTAAGGAGGAAAAGCAATCACACAACCAGCTGAGTAAGGAGCAAATAAAAAACCCACACCATTTTTATGTTTGAGATGGAGCAGCTAATGATGCTCAACACTTTTCTTTTGTATTTGTGTGCATAGGATCTCTGACATAGTTTCACATTAAGTGAAACTGCCCTTAAGTTATAGGGTTCAACACTACATTCTGAAGTGACTCTTTCATAGCAAATGCTCTGAGACTACATTTATGAAATCAGATATGTTCTGGATACGCCTCCTTTTAAGGCAGGGCTCAGTACATTCCCTGGATTAGCTTTCCTCATTGCTCTACCAAACAGGAAACTGAAAAATAACTTCCTACTTTGTTTTAAAGATGTTTTTGGCCATTTTCCTTCCAGTATGGTGAAGCTGGAGTTTAGGGCGCTTGCACTTAGAAAGATGGCCATTTGCCATTTGGGAACCAATTTTACCCATTTTCCTTCAGGAGTTTGAGGGAATACAATAAGGGCCTTGAGGACCGCAAAAATGGCCCCCAGGCTGCATGTGACTCACAGGAAGTAGTTTTTCCCCTCCTACTTCAAGGGATGTTTGGACCTTGACCATAGCATGTCTTAGGAAGATTGGACCCAATAACCCACATTCACACAGGACTCTTTAAAAGGAAAATTTTATTGAACAAACAAAAATCAAAACATACACAATGATTGCATTGGGGCATTGCAAATATTAGGATAGAGATTTATTGATGATAAATAACTCCCTTACTAAAACAGCTTCACTGGATTACTAGTCTATTTCTGGGCACAATTCAAAATGCTAGTAACCTATAAAGAAGTATATGGCTAGAGTCCAGGCTATCTGAAAGACCTGTATGAGCCTGTTGGAATCTTAAGATCTTTGAGGAAGCACTTTCATATCACCATTGCCAACATACACCATCTCTGCATGATGATGCTGTCCCGCGTTGTCCTGTCATGATTCTGGCAGTGCCTTTGCCAGTATGGGAGCATGTCCCCAATGCTCCCCTTCACCTCTGGCCAGCTGCCTGCAGATGGAAACACAAGCGACAGGCACCTTCCTTCCACACTGCAGATGGCCTCTTTCCCTTGCTGCATTGGGGAAGGAAGTGCATGATCATGCTTCTGCCCCTTCTGCATAGCCAGTGGTGAGAGGAGCATTCTCACAGTTGCAGGCCCTTAATGATTTTTTTCCATTAATGATATGATCCATGATTGTGATGGGTGGGGACATGCTGGCTGTGAGATCATGATAATGTCATGTGATGGACTGCTGCCAAGGCATCCCCATTGTGGGATGGTGACGCCATGCAAAAATGACCATAGTTGGTGAAGACATAGCAGAGTAGGGATGTAATGCTTTACTAAGTTTCTTCTCAATGGCAGCAATGAGTAATTTTAGCAAATTTTTTCTCAATGAAAGAATGACATGAAAAATGATGCACTTTTCAATGATTTTTCAGATACTGTTGAATATTCTTTCCATCCCTATGAGAGAGAGTCTCCTCAGTGTCTGCTCCCACATTGTGGAGACCTCTCCCACAGAAGGCTAGGTTGGCCCCTTCTGTGATTTCATTTTGTAGCCAGGCAAAGACCTTTTTATTTAAGAAGACCTTCAGTATTTATTTAATATTATATTTAACGCAGTGTGGTAGAGGGCTCTTTTAATGAGATGAAGGCATAAGGCAACAACAACAACAGGAATTCTGAAAGCTGGGAGAGTTTTAAGTCCACATTATTATTATGGGCTTTGCAGAATGTTGGATTTAAGCTGCAGAAGCAGATAAATGATCTGAAATTTAGAAGGTGCTAAAAGGTATTAGGAAGAAGAAGAAGAGAGGTTTATGAGGGAGATAATAAATATCTCCTCCCAAGCCCCACATACCCCAAAAAGGAAATAGTTTAGTGAGCTGCCAACATCCATAGGAAATACTTCCTGAAAGATAGATTTGAGGGGTAACGAAATTACCTCCCTGAAAGTTTGTTAAAATTTTCTGAGAAGGAGCAAGGGAAAGTGTGCTTTTAGTTGGCGTTTCTGACAGAGATAAAGGAAGGAAACAGATCCCTCCTTGAGAATGGCTCATTGTCAGAGATGGAAGCAGTAAGCAAAAGCTTCCCATGAGAATTCACCTCCATGAAGCAAGATCTCTTTTCACGCAGTTTTAAGGTGAAGAAGCGACCCTTCAGTTCAGGCAGGCCCTCTAAGTCAGACGAACAAACAGTACAGTTGGGGACCCATCTAGATTTTGTGAGAGGCATTGACTTAAAAAAAAAAAAAGTAATGTCTGTGAAACATTATAGTGTATTTTACCTGATGATCACCTACCTGATCTCCAATATAGCTCTTGCCTAGATGCAGGATATACACTGCTCTACCTGAGAGTACCCATGATTAATATTTAATTGTTCACCAAATCCTGAGAGTATTCAATATTCAATAGTTACATTTGTTTGGAATATAGATTTCTAAAATTAATTTAATTTTCCTTAAGGATTACTTGAAGACCAAAGTCAGCCGGTTTCAACCGCTCCTGTTTATAAGTGAAATTTACGCTGCCATAGTGTCCCAATACAATTACACTTATTTAACAAACATTTTCCTTAGGACACACAGGAATAGTAGTTTAGGTTAGAAAGTGAGATCCCTAACAGAGAACGATCAGGCCTCCCACCCAATTACAGTTCCCCAAGATCTTTACAAAAAGCCATATCAGTTAAACTAGAATATAACTGATATAAATTGTTGTATAGATGTGTGATTAAACTGCAGTAGGACATGAATAGCAAATGCATTTTAATTCATTTTTCAGTTCTTAAAAATATTCACAGTGCATTTATGTTTCTATTTCTATTTCCCTGCTTACCCACAGCACTTATCAGTCATTGGTATACCTTGAAATATTGAAAATAGTAAGCGGAACCATTAGTTTACACCACCCCAGCTATCATTTACATTTATGTGTGTTGGTTTTTTCAGAAACAAAGCACCAGCTTCTCAGGGAGTCCTTTAGCTGCAACTTGGAGAGATGCCATAGATTAGCAAGCAGGAAAGATGTGTCTCAGACAGAGTAGACAGACTCCTTCTCGTTGTTATTGATGCAACTGATAGCATTTACAGACCACTGTACAACGCAGGGATAGGCCGGGCATGGAATATTGAGACTATTTTTGCCCCGCACCCCCACCCTGTTAGAGTCTCCCTTTCTGGCCAAGAAAAGGTTGCTCAATTGTTTTAACTGCAACTCTCCAGAGGCAGCAATTCATTTTTTAAACAGATTGTACCAACACCACCTCCAGATTATTAAAAACTGATTTTCCAAAACCACGGCCCTTCTCGCTGAACAATTATTCCACATTAACTGCCATGGCAACATCCTATCGAATCCTGGGATTTGTAGTTTGGTGAGACACTAGCGGAGCTCTGTGGCTGAAAATTCTAAATTCCTTTTCCTCAGTTTCCAGTCACAGGATTCCATTGGATCCAGCCATGACAGTTAACATGATATCATAATGCTATAATTATCCACTCATAAAGGGCCCCGGAAGTAGACATCTGGCAACATCTGGTAATTTTGTCAGTTATGTACCCCCGCCACCTCCATGAGGACAGCAGGGGCAGGAAATTGGCATCAGACCTGCCAAAGTTACCCACTCTTGATTATAGGGTGTTTTGTATCAGTTGTCCCAATAATCCTTATAACAACTCTGTAAAGCAGAGATGAGAAAGTACAGCCTGCAAGTTGCAGGCAGTCTGTCAAAGTCATTAAGGACTTCCTAATCCCCCACAATGTTTTGATCCATTCTTTCCTTTCTCCTTTTCCTCCTCCTCCTCCTCCAAAAAATAGCAGTTATGACCCATGTTTTTTTCTTTATGTGACCAAGAAATAAGCTCAGGAGGCCCCAAAGTTGATTTTTTAAAACAGAAAAATCCCAGCAGAGGGAGTACAGCAGGATGGAAGGCATGGCCAATATCCCATGGAGGGACAATGTGGCCCCTCCCTCCCCTGGAAAACATACTAAAAAGGTCAGTACATTTTTAATGACCATATTGTATTGTAAGGTATAGTATTTAAGACTATGATAGAACCCAAAGCCAGATCAAGATATATTGTTGCTTGAGCCAAAAGGCACAATGATGTCCTCTCCCCTACTTCATGTACAGAAAATTGTCAATCTAACAGTTGAATCAGAGTTCTGGCAGGACAGTGCACTGAAGGCAACAGACTAATTCAGGAGGCAGAGCACAGACTGTGTGGCACACACAGCTCTATCCTCCCCATCTTGCCACTGCTTCCCCTTGCCACTCCCCAGCCTCTGTTGATTGAGGCACCCATCCTGTTCTACCGAATGGTAGACCTGTGTTACCCCAAAATGTGGATGACTCAGAGGTCCACCTGCAATACCAGTGCCTCCATGAAACAGTGGGGAATATTAGCTCAAAGGAGAAGCCTATGACAGAGGGTAACCTAACAGGATCTTTTATACCTGTGTATATCAGTGTTAATGCAGGAACATCAGCCAGAGATTCAAAGAATATTTGTTTTATTGGGGGAGGAGGGAATTAACAGTCTCATACACACATAAGATCCAAGGAGTCTTGCAATCATGCAAGGCTATCTGAAGGAAAGGGAGGAAAAATTGGATAGTGAGCAGTCAGGGTGAAATGGGTGATATTTCCCTACCTGGAGAGAAGAAACAAAGTGATATTACTCAGACTAGAGTCCAAAGGTAGTACCAGAACAAGAGTTGGAGCAGCAGAGTGATGGTCTATATCCAGAGTATTACAGTACTACAAGATGTCTGGCTTGGAGCCAGGGTTTAAATGCTCTTTTTCCACCGTGAGGGGGAAGGTATTAATGGTTCTCTGGCAGAGTAGACAACGGGGTCTGGAATGACCTCATGTCCTTAGCATTAGATGGCTAAGAACTGATGGGAATCATGATAGCTCCTTAATGCTGGGACAGGTGAGAGGACAAAGCAAGAATTTTGGTGGACAAAGAAGGAGGATTGAAGACAATCAGTCATTCCATGGAGGCAGTTTGGGGCAATATTGTTTCTAAAGGTTGAGAGATAGTTGCAAATCCATTATCACCAGAGAATCCCTGACTATGACCTAGCCATGCCCTGAGGTTCCAATCTGACCTAGTTTTGCAAGGCTTGTGTGCGGCTAGTGTGCAGCAGGTTTCTCAGCCATAGCAGGATATAATTTATATTTCATGCCAATTGATAACTGCCAATTAAACCATAACATGGAGCAGGGGTGTACAGAACAGCTGATCCTGGGCCCGTTCACACTATACAATTATAGCATTATGATTCCACTTTAATTGCCATGGCAACTTCCTAAGATTTTCAGTTTAGACAGGGACATTTAGAATTTTCGGTCAGAGTGCTCTAGTGTTTAATCAGACTACCAGTTCCAGAATTCCATAGGAAGCAACCACGGCAGTTAACATGTAGTCATAGCACTATAATTGTTTAGTATGAAAGTCCCTGCATTGCAGATGCTGAAAAATAGTCATGTGCCCAAGGCTACCTGTTGAGTCCATAGCAAAAGTGTAATTTAAACCGCGATCTTTCCTTTAGCCTCTTACATCATACATCTGCATGGTGTTTTTTTCAGGTACAGATGCATGAAGCTGCTCAGCCAAAGCAAAGTTATAAACAATTTTCCTTTGCAAGGAATATTACAGAAAACTGAAAAGAACAGAAAAGGGGGAACAGGGTGAAGCAAAGGAGGAGGAAAATGAATAAAAATAATACTCTTCAAATAAATTCATATGTTTCCTCTGTTAAGAGGAAAGAGAACATTTGTTTCTTCTTAGCTCTGTGGATAGGAAATTGGATGTTTAAGTTGCAGTATGGTAAATATTAGAAAGAAGGGGAAAAAATCTTAGGATGTGATCCAACCAAGAGTAAGTAATCTCAAGGTTTGCTGATTTCAGTCATAGAGTGAAGCATGTGTCAAAAACTCTTCCATTGAAATCAAGAAGTCTAGGCTTGATGCTTGATTGTTGTTGCTGTGTACCTTCAAGTCATTGCAGACTTATGGTGACCTGAAGGCAAACGTATCACAGGATTTTCTGGGGCTGAGAGTGTGTAACACACCCCCAATCACCCAGTGGGTTTCCATAGCTGAGTGAGGAATCAAACCCTGGTCTCCAAAGTCATAGTCCAATGCTCAGATCACTACATCACACTGATTGGATAACATAATCCTAGTGAAATTAGGATTTTGTTCAAATGACAAATCTCTCAGATTTTGTTCAAATGACAAATCAGAGCCAATGATTGAAAGCATCTGTGTAATTCAAAATAGAGGGTTATTGTTAATACAGTGTTCTAGAAGAGAACTCTAGTTACACGCCAAAAAAAGTAACACTTTACCAAATATCACAGATCTCTCTCTCACCACGGATATGCAGTGGGCTTTTCAGTGGTTCCTCTTTTCTGACTTCCAACCTGTGCCTTTATGATGGGGGCTTCTGTTATTTCCATAGTTTTTTCCTTCAAAGCCTGTTCCTAATTGCTTGACATTAATGTCCAGTTGAATAAGCTATTCATTGATGTGGTTTACAGGGAAAAGAAAAGCCAGGCTTCCTCTGGAAAGAATTTTGGGGCTGGATCACCCAACATTTCAATTGAAGAAGTACGGTGCATTTGTCACCATGAAGGCAAAGGGCACTTTTATCCTACTCTAATAAGGTAACCCCTCATGGCTATTAGAATGATAATGTTCCATCTAGACAAGGCTCTTATTGACTAGAACTAGGCAACATATTTTTAAAAAGTAATTAGTTACAGTTATAGGGCTAAGCTTGTCAGCCCACTCTTCAGGAGTTAGTTGGTTGTAGCTGCAATTCTAAAAGCAACTATGTATTTTCCCTTTTCTGAGAACAGACTATAAGAGATGCATTTAGCCAGTAGCAGCTGGTTGCTTCTATATTGATCATAGTGGTGACTGTTCCAGGTTTCAGTCTGAACTTAGGAGAGCTATCCAAGGATCTGAACTCAACTCCTTATTCAACACTTTGGACGTCTTCTATAAAGTTTGACTAAAACCCAGAACAGATTCACCATGCCATTCACTTGGCAGATACCAGCCTACTTTGCTTTACCAAGAAAAAAATGGGGGAAAAATAACAAGCCAATAGACTATGGTACAAAACACTCATTGCTTTTGCCCAGCTTGTAATTTCAGTAATACTCACAGCAGAGCACATGACAGCAGCATTAGCCAGTAGCATGTGATATTCATCTACCTTTTAGTGAGGCTACATCTCTGCAAACATTAACTATAGAAAGTTATATGCTTATCCCTCTGTAAGTTACAATCACAGTGTAATGTATTTCTATGTTTTTCATTGGAAAAGAATTGCAAGTAACTAGTTATTTGCAACTAGTTAACTTCTAGTCTGTTTTTTACTAAATGGAGATAAAAAATCTGGACTGGATTGTGGTGTTCTTAACTCAATGTGTAATATGAAAATGGAATATGTCATTCTGTGAAACTGACTCATAAGAACAAGTATGAGACAGTTGTGACTGACAAAATATAGCTTATTTTGTGCAACACAAAATTGTGTCTGGTACCCTTCAAATTCCTTTTGGATTCTGTGTTTTTAAAAGTTTACTTCTCCTTTTGGTGTTTTTTCCCAAAAGCAGTTCTTCCAAGCAACCAGAATACATTGTGCAGATAGCAATTAAAAATCTCAGCCAACAAATTTCCCTGAGCCTAAAGGAGTCAAGTCGAGAAGACCCACAAGTTTCCCAACCTCAGATTGTGAGATTTTCATCCAGCTAGAAAATCCCAGGGTGTGGGCTAATATGGTGGATTGGTCAGGGTGTTGCCCTGGGAGCTGAGAGATACAAGTTCTAATCCTCTCTCGCTGACAAAACTCACTGACAACCCTTGGGCCAGTCACTAACTCACAGCCCAACCTACCTCACAAAAATAAAGTGGGGAAGGAGAAGCTGCACATACTTTTTTGAGTTCCTTAGCTGGAAAAGGGCTACGAATGTTAATAATGCTAATCCTCCTTCTTGGGGATTTCCTGCTATTCTGTGAGACTTAAAATAGCTGAGGAGGCCTTTGTTAAGAGAAACTATGGTACCATTCCACCAACCCATGTTTCATGGCACACACTTGGATTACAGAAATGAAGAATTTGGATGCAGCATCAAAGCAGAGGCAGAGGGAGGAGCAGAGGGAGTAATAAAAAGAAAGTTGTTCTGATTTTGTAGTGACCTGAATTTAGCATCCAACTTTAAAATGGAGACGTGAAAATTTTGGTCAAGAGATAAAAGCCAGCCCAGAGAGAATCTGACCACATGCTGGATGATATTAGTGGCAGATGGGATCGTCAGAAGTGTGATGGCATTTCCTCCGAATGTGCAAGTGCGCGCCTCAACTTTGATGTGAGCATGATTAGCAAGGAAAATATGCTTTGTTCCCTTGCCTTCACATGGTCTCAATATCAGCAGTTATCACTTTATGTGTGTGTGTGTGTGTGTGTGTGTAACATGCGTAGACGTATCACACAATGCAGCTTTCTTGTTGAGCCTTTAAAGAGAAACACGAAACAGTCAAGCCCTGGGCTGAATATAGAGCCTGAAGTGCTAAAAATAAATGATTCCCCTCCACCTCTTTCCCCCTCTGCAACCTCAGCGTCCCTGCTTTCTTCTTAATCCAGACCTTTACATTTTCTCTGGTTTTCTTCTTTTAAATCGTACTACCAGTTTTTCTCATAAGTGACTTAACATCAGTCCCCTTCTTGCCCCCAGACACCCATGAAATGACTGCAAATGCCACTTTATTGCAAAATGACTGCAGTTTATTAAGCAGCAGGATTTACAGGCAATAACATAATCAATATAACATTAATATATCACATTATTACAGAGAGCTCCTAAAAGGCCTGCCTGTGGCCTGGAATAGACACAGAATCATTGTTTCCACTGACAGAATTTAAGCAGAAATGAATGTAAGTGGTTCAAATTGTTTCTTTCTTCCCACCTCCATTAAATTGGAGATTCTAGCCAATACTTTCCTTCAGGTTTTGTCTGAATTGTAAGGACAAAACTCTCCCTACCCCTACCAGCATATTGTCTGCACTGCTGTATGCACCCTCAGCTTTCTCACACAGAGGAAGAACAGACACAAAATTATCTGCAGTAGATCCTAGGAAGCTGGGCAGGCACCTAATCAAGGGCAAAATGGTCTTGGAAGTGAGTAGGCATGGTCTAGGAACAGGTCTCTCCATGATAGGGCTGTAAAATAGCCTCACTTCCACTGCCCTCAATTCAGTTTGTTATCTGATTCAGCCAGTCAGATTGGCCCTAAATTATGTTTGAACCATTTTGGATCCAATCAGAATCTGAATCAGAATCAAGATTCAGAAACCTAAGTATCTAGATCTCTCATGGATTTAGCTGTCAAAAGAACTATATTTTGGTGGGTATTACACAAGCGCATACCCTCCAACATTTCACTACTGAAAACTTGGACTTATGTGGCCAAGCAACATCAGAGTGTGATCAAGGTGGAAAACATTATAATAAGGACGAACACACAAGCTGTGAGAGGCTGCAGCAGTTTGTTTTGCCTGAGCCTCCTGGGCTGGGTAAGGTTCAACCTCCTTTTCACCTCTACTCCCTGCTGAATTAACTGAGTACAAACTACTTTTGCACATTGAACTCACACCCTTTTTGCACAGCATTTTCCATGCAAAAGAGGGCCTGGAGTGTCACACAATTGTGAGGAGTGATCTGCACGATGCACTCACAATCACGCAACGCTCCAGGGGCCAGCAGGCACCGATCATGCACCTTTTCATTTTCGGCTAGAAGCTGAAAATGGTGCACGATTTCACATTGCTCCTGGGCCCCGTGCACACTTACCTGGTGTACGGAGCCTATGGAGCCGTGCTGGTTGAGCTTCCTGCCCCAGTGCCACCTGGGAAACTCCCAGACTGCACTGCGGAAGGAAGAGGCGGGGCTCTCGTGCGAGCAAGCAGCTCATGCAGAGCCAAAGGACCCTGTACGTGAGAGCCTCTTGCCAGAGGCTGCTCGCGCGATCCTCACACTCCAATGCCGGAAGAAGGTAAGGTGCGGAAAGGGCCTCAGTTTGCAGCAGTTGAAGTAAATGGAGCACAAAGGAGGAAGTGAGAGGCAGAGAGAGAAACTAGGACATTTTAAATACCACTGAAAAAGTGGAGCAGCAGAGGATTTATCAGGACTATCCCTGACAAATTGGAGGGCTAAAGTGCATGGAATTCTGAGGCATGATAGTCCCTTCAGAGAAGGTAACCCCTGATGAATTGCAGGAGGGAGCTCAGGGAAGCGGGTGGTAGCCACTTTTAAAGTTTGCTTGTTAAAAAATGCAGGAGTCTGACAACAACGTTCCCTAATATCCAGAAAACTGTTCATTGCCTTTTTGGGGGATGGGGGTTCATTGACACCTGTATTAGCATAGAGCCAAGCCATGGAAAAACACTGCATTCCATGTATCAGCAAAGCTGGAGATTAAATTTAGGTAGTGCTCTATGTTTAATCAAAAACAGAACAAAAGAAAAAAATGTTGTGAGTTTGAACCTGCAATCCCTACCTTGCAGCTGCAGATGTATAGAATGGCCAGGGTTGGATTTGATTTGGGAGATAAGGTTTTGTTTGTTTGTTTGTTTGTGCTTTGTTTTGGGTTTCTTGCCTTTTTATTTCACCCCCACCTCTTGATTTTTGTACCATCTTGCCTGATGAAGAGTTTTGGAGAACTCAAAATCTTACACCACCTTACAATCTCAAAACACAGAAGTTAATGCCATACTGACTGAACAACTTTTGAAATGTAACATTACTCTGCCTTCATTAAGGCCCCCCACCCCATAACTTTTGACTCATTCTTTCCCTGCACTGGTTTAAAAAGCGGTACTTCAACCTGAGCCCAGTGGGGGATTGAGAGCCAATGCCACTTAAAAAAGACTTTCCATTTTGTTCTTCTTCCTTCAGTTCG
Source organism: Iguana delicatissima (assembly GCA_948472985.1). Taxonomy (NCBI): domain Eukaryota; kingdom Metazoa; phylum Chordata; class Lepidosauria; order Squamata; family Iguanidae; genus Iguana; species Iguana delicatissima. The sequence continues at coordinate 1,255,897 of CAOKZL010000578.1, read as the reverse complement.
TGACCATGGTCATAATTCTGTTTAATAGCTCAGTCCACAATGGATGTTTTCCTGTAGCTGCAATAAATCTTCCATAGAGCTTCCTTAAGACAAAATTGTGGTATGGAGGGTATCCCAGTTGAAGAAGCTGTCAGACCCAGCAAGTGTCACATGTTTCTGCCTTCTAAATATACATACATTTCTTGCATAGTATTGTTGTTAAGGGCAATTTTTAATGATCAATTATTAATAGCAATGTCATTAGATTAATGAGTTTGCATTAAGGAGACAGGCATGGAATCAAAGCTGGAGTAGAGGAGACAGAAGAGGAATGGCAAATTGATAAAGAAACATGGGATAGCTGGGCTCCAAAGACTTGGTAAGGAAAGGTTTTCTAGCCTTGGACTTATTCAAATCAAGGGCATACATCAAAAACTATGAACTGACCTAGGGCTGCTTCCATCTCTCCTGTAATGACCAAGAGGCTTCTCCACAGTAGACATCTCAACATTTTGGTTTTCTAAATTTGGCCCTGGTTTCGACATGAGTGTTCATAGCTAGGTGACTACAAGTGAGGTCTTACAAATGTAAAAGAACTATCAAAGATTTTTTAAAATGTCATTTTTCATAACTTCAGGTACACTGCTCTATGGTGGAACCCATTCATACTTTAATCTGCAGCAGCAGTCTAGTTACAGGAGTTAAAAATGAGAGCATTGCCCCCGGAAGAATTCTCACATCCGCCATGAAATTTTCCGTCAGTTCCCACATTTCTAAGATTGTAGAGAGGGGGGAGACATTGAAAATCCTTCTCATTTAACATGTTCACATTCCCATGGTAACTTTGCCTACCCTTCTCCTTTGGATGCCTATAAACTCTGTTTCAAAATGCTCAATGGAAGTTAGGATACTGCAATGCAATAGCTTCAGGGACTGAAGGAAAATTTAATTAGAGTGGACAAAATGCTTACTGGGGAACAGTGCTAAGAATTTTGAATTGTCAAGAACTGGCAAACTGGAATTGTGCAAGAGGTGTGCAAGAAAGAGAGAAAGATTGAGAGACAGAATCTGGCCTGAGTCTCAGATTACAGTGTGAACTCCATTGAAAATTGTTGTGCTCGTGGTGTTCTTCAAATTATGTCTGTGAGATCGTACCTATTGCAATACTTCTCTTGTGGATTTTTCGTGAGGTTTCCAGGATAAGAATGGAAGGAATTTGCAAAATTGTTTGGAAAATGGTCAGAAACATGTTTTTCAAGTGTTGAGAAATCCTAATGAGACTCCTAGACTAATGAAAAGCTTCACAGTTCAGAACTTATTCTGTATGCAATTTATATGTGATTGCATTGCACAGAAAACAGTATTTCATATTCAGAAAACATTTTCTGTGCAGAAAACAATATTTCTACATAGGCATATTATTGTTTGCACAGGAAAAGTTGTAATTGAGAATTTATTCTGTGAAGAATTGGCATGTGGTTGATTTGCACAGAAACAATATTTCTGGCCTAGGAAACACCTTTTTCTGCACAAGAAATATTTATGCATAGAACTCTTTTTTTGGGGGGGGGGGGCTGAAAATGCTATTTACTACACAAAACAACTGTGTGAAAATTTTGCCCAGAATAACTCTAAAATTGTGAACAGGTTTTGAAAAACTGTGATTTTCAAAGACTTTCTCACAGGAGGAAGAAAATTGTTAAAATTACTCATTGCTTTCTTCAAGAAGAAACTGAATTACCTTTCTGTTCCACAGAAGAACTTCCTAGTAGATTGTGGCCTTTTAAATCTTCCTGTACTAAGAGCAAGTCACTGTGGCAGACTTTAACTTTAAATGCATACTTGCTTGATTCTGTGTAAAGTATGGAATTGGTGTACTGTACTTTAAAATGCAAAAGGAGTTTACAGGTAGAGGTTCTCCCACACTAAAACACTCCTCTCTGCTGCTTTTCTCCTAGATAGGCTCACGAGTGTCAGAACTGCTAAGGTTAAGCAACCTCTGGTTGAACTGTTTGTGAGAAAGAAAAGGAGAAATGTTGGATTTAATACCCCTGTTTCCTTTGTTGTTTCATTGCCTTTGCTCTTTTTTTATATATGTAATTAAGACAGAGTGGCCTTAAAAGATGAGACCCTGTTGTTCTCAACTGTAGCAACTTCAGGACCCAAACACATTTCTAGCTATATGTACTATCATTGTTCCTTTTGTTCTGCACTTGGTTACCCCTAGATAGCTGTCACTTGAATAAGCGAGCCTTATTCTCCAAGCTTGGTCTGGGCAGCCAGGAGAAGCTGATAACAATCACAGGTCAGAAACTCAGCAGTAACTTAAGTGGTCAGTTTACTGAAGAAAGGAAACAGCTTTGCAAATGCAAAGCAATAAGCGTTCCAACAATGTCCATAAATCAGAGGCAGGCAAAAGCGAACAAAAGTCAAAGGCAGAAACACAGGGAAGGGAAGCAAACAGAAGCATGCATAGGAGAAATGGTCAGTTGATTTCTGACAAAGGCTAGAGGGGAAAGGCTCAGTTCTTATAGGCTCCAAGGTCAGTGCAGCTGGTGCCTGATTAGTAGATGCTTAGCATAAATTCTCTGGGAGCAATGCAGGAGACCTTTTTGGTGTCTACGCTGTGCAAGAGTAGGTCCAGCTAGATCATTCTCTGTGTCAGAGTGAGCAGGGCTCCCTGCTGGGACTGACACTTCTGTCCCTGGGGCAGGTGCTGGTACTGTCTGCTCTGCAGGTTCTGCTGCAGTAGTCTCTGTGTCAGGGCTCAGAGCAGGTTCTGCTGCCTCAGACTTTGAGTCTGAGTCTAGGTCCTGGAAGCCCATGAGACTTGTTTGCAGTGGCATAATGAAGAATCCATCTTAATCCTTTTGTGCCTGCACTAACAACTTAACAAAGAAAAACAGCTCACTGAAAAGAAATGTCAGTACCTTACCCCAAAAGAGAATACCTGGAAGAAATATATTCCAAAGTAGTGAATTTTCATATGGTATTAGGACTTATTGCATTTGCTACTACTATGACTACAACTATCTTTAATACTACTGTTACCAAAGGAAAGATGTCAGTATGTAAGGCCACCGGAAGCAAAGCTCCACATGACGAAAGAATGTAGTGAAGGGTGGTATAGCAAAGGACTTACTGTATGTGAAAAGGCACTTCAGTACCAAACCCAGAATTACACTTCACATCCAGTGTGCATTATTCCACAATGAGGAACCAAACATTTAACTCTCTTCCTTACAACATCAGAGTGAGAAGAGCACAGAAAAACAGCCACCATAACTCATGATGTCAGAGCACGGAGAAGTCACCCTAGACATTATAGAGGGAGGGAGTGGGACTAAACTATGTATTTGCCATTTTTAGTGGTGACCACATGTTACGCATTGCATGTTGTTCCAGCCAAACTGGAAGGCTTATGGAAGAGGATTTTCCATATTGAACTGATCAGGGAAAGCAGACATAACTGAAGTGGGTTCCTCATGTTCCTTGGCACAGCCAAGGAATGTGACCTTCACTGCTGCAGTTAGGAATACTTTCCATCCATATTTCAATGAATCCTTGCAATAGTACTATAGTTGATTGTGTTTATTCATTTAATTTGGTTTATTCATTTAATTTGGTTTGATTTATACCTCACCTTTCAAAACTGGACCTCAGAAGCACCTCCCCACGTGGTTAATTGAAAAGGTGCAGATAGAAAATGTTAACAGTTAAATTATTGAGACACAATAAAAAGTTATATGATTAAAATACAGTTGAATTAAAAATGATTTTTTAAAAAATGAGTTAAAAAGTAAAATATTAGAAGCCCCTTCCTCACCAGACAGGCAGTTGTCAAAAACCCTTAATAAAAATATTTTTGCCTGAGACCAGAAAAACAACAGGGGAGAGACCAGTCTAGCCTCCCTTGGTAGCCTCCCTTGTTCCCAAAGTCTGGGAAGAACTACAGATAGCACTGCAAAATGAGTAGTTACTATTTCCACATAGTGGGTGTTGAAATATGGCTGAGAAGAGATACAAATACCAAAGATTAAACTGAAAACTCTCAATTTTACAACTAAACGGGGTGTATCATTATTTCACATTAAGAGCAGTTTAATGCTGCTTATACCAAAAAGGCTCCATGCTATGAAATCCTGGGATTTGTAGTTTGCTGAGGTACTCACCATTCCCTCTGTCCTTCAGGACCACAGACTGGAGCCTTATAGCATTCTGTGTACTTCCTCAAGTACAAATCCCAAGATTCCACAGGATGGAGGCATGACAGTGAAAGTGGCATTGGAGCATTATAAATATATGGTGACCTTTCTACACTCCAGGTCAGTCATTTTGATACCAGAGGAAATGAACCTCAAACAGCAGGTGTGTCACTAGAACTTTTTGGGGGAATGAGTGTAAGCTGGGAGAGTGGCCACTATCACATTTTGCAAAACAGCAAAAAGCTAAAAAAAAGCAGACCAACATACTTAAGTACTACATATATTTCATGAAATAAATGTTAAAAGTAATTGGTCGTTGCTTTTTTAGTACTGACCATTCAAATATGTGCTAGTCATAATCACAGCCTTTGTTCCTCTTTGCTTAAAATGCCAGAACCTAGTTACAGGATCACTTCTGAAAGATCAATCATATTAAACATGTACATTTTACCATTCATCTTTGTAACAAAAACGACTAAAGACTAACATTTTAAGCAGAAAGCAACAATAACAAATGTAACCAGTTTTATTAGGATCAGAATACAAAAGCATTTAGATTTCCAGTTATCCCAAAGCTTTTTAGAGTTTAGCCTCAACAAATATTTTTGACTCTACTGGGACTCTGCCTTCAAACTTTGGTAATAAGACCTGCTTCAAATGCCCCTGAATAGATGCAGAATACATTTTCCATCAACATTGCAAACAGTGATTTCCAGGGGTTGCTTCCAGGCAGATTTGGACCCTACATTTTTAGTCTAGAAATAAAGACCCAGTATTGTTGTTGTGTGGCTTCAAGTCATTTGGACTTATGGTGACCCTAGGGTGAAACTATCATGAGGTATTCTTTGCAAGATTTGTTCAGAGGGGATTTGGCATTGCCTTCCTCTGAGGCTGAGAGTGTGTGACTTGCCCAAGGTCAGCTAGTGGGTTTTCAGGGCCAAGCAGGGATTGAAACTCTGCTCTCTCAGAATTCTAGTCCAGCATTCAAACCATACAACATGGGTTCTCAAAGCCCCAATGCCAAACAGTGTTTTTAATCTTACATAGAAGTAAACTTTGTTTATATGGGGTTGCAGAAAAATCAGTTTAGTGATGAGGTAGTCCTCAAAGGTATGATTATTCTTTGCTGCATTGTATAATTTTGAGCTGAGCTTGGAAAAATTTACTTTTCATGGACTACTAGTCGCTGAATTCCTCAGTCATGCTTGAATCTTCACTAGCCATAGTGGCTGAGAGATTCTGGGAGCTGCAATCCAAAACACCCACTTTTGGCAAGCACTGGTTTTAAAATTTTAAAAAGGAACAAACTTGCCAAGCAGTGATTTTCAGAGAAGAAGAGTGGAATATAGATAGAGGGGCAGGTACTGCATTTTTCCCCCAGCACATATACAAATATATCACACACACACACACACACACACACACACACACACACACCCTTCCCTGACATTTGAGAGCATTTGCTAGAGCTTCAGCTGAGGTGAGAATCCTAGCAGCTTGGTGATAATTCAACCATCACAGCCTCCTCCTGGCTGGCTCGCTCCTGAGCATCTGCCAAGGAGGGGGCCAAGAAACTGTCAGAAAGCAAACATCGCCAGTCCAAGGAGTTGATTAAGCGGACTTCACCCGACTCTTTGCTTACGGTTGCGAAAGCAGGAATTTTTTCAGTGTTACTGTTTCCAAAAGATTAATAAAGATGTTCAGGAGGCTGAAGTGCTGGGAGATTTGTTTAATTATTCCCCACAGTCCTGCCCCAGCAATCTGCTGACATTTCGCCCCGACCTTGCAAATCCTCAGCAAATATTAATATATCAACTCAAACAGGGGCTTCTTGTTTTATTGGTTCACGGAGCTCAGAAAGATTCGCCACAGCAGTGAAAAAATAATGCGCAGAACTGAGGGGGAACGGCTCCTTTGATATCACCTTCTGCTGCACACATGTGCTAGGAGCATCAACAAAATGGAAATGCTGCTCCTTCGCCACAGCTGTGGAGTGACACTTCAGATGCCTCGGTTTCCCTTTGTACCGGCTGCTGGAACAGGCCCAAAAACCACGGTGGCATGAGATTAGAAAACATATACACAGACAGAGAGAGAGAGAGAGAGAGACGGAGGAGGGAGTAGGAAATTACATTTGATTATCTGACACAGTCAAAAATTTTCAACAATTAGGAAGTTCTTCTACCAAAGTCTAAGGTTCATGGAGCTCAGCAATCAGAAGGAAGGAAAGCCGGATTCATGCCTTTCCTCACTTGTACCAAGTGATAGTTCATAAGTGTGAACAAGCCATCATAGATTAATTGCCACGGGCAGTATTTTTTGTATCACCCAGTGTCATCACCAATTAATTACAGACCCATCAACAGATTACACACCTCAGATAGCATCGTCATATCACTCAGTGCTGACTCCTCAGATGCAAGGGCTACCATCCAGCTGGTTATTGCCAACTAGAATAGACCTATTGCATCATTTTTTGAATGGTGAGTTAAAACATAGAGAAATCCAAGTAGTTCAATGGGTCTTCTCTAGTTGAGACCAACAACATTATTTAGGCCAATGTATTTCAATAAAGACCTTTAGCAAAGCCACAAAGTACAGCCTTGTATATTTTTTGCACCCTTGACTGAGTTGGATGAGTAAAGGAATCATCACAAATCAAGAACACCAGAACTCCTTTGCTGAATCAGACCACTGTTCTATCTTGTAAGACTATTTGGTATATTAAGCAGAGCACAAAATGGCTAGTGAAATATGAGTTCATGGTTAAAAAAAAAAGAATAATCACGCAGGACACTTGTAAGGTAAAAAAAGGAGGGGGGAAATTACGTTTATTGTTTTGAGAAATCCATCTTGGAAGAGGAAAGAAGACAGACAAAAAAAAATGACCTGTACTTGTTTTCAAAAACTTCTAAAGGCCAGCTGTCATGTGATGAAAGTAAGCTAGGAACCATTATTGGGGTTAGAGCCCCATGGCTGCTCTTCCCCAGACAAAGAGAACAAAGGGACTAATTTCTCAAAAAAGAGGAAAGTGAGCTCAACAGGTAAGAAGAAAACACTGAGTCTGAGTACGTAGACCAAATGAAGATAAAGAATGGTGATGTGAAACAGAAAGAAGGTGTTATCTAGACTCTCTTCCCTACTAGTCACTTTATACAAGGACTGGTGCCTCTTTGCATGCAACATATCTTGTCCAGCATTTTGGTTTCAAAACAGCCTGCCAGGTACCCATGACAAGGCTCACAGGGCTAGCACATCCATCTTCTGTTCTTGCTTATTGAGAGATATTTTTCTCCTATAGATGAAAATTCCATGCATCTGTTTTGATTCATGGCTGTTGGTGGACCTACCTCCCATGCATTCTCTCTAAATAATAGTCACCACAGATATACGATATCCACCAATGTCAAATATGAAGAAAGCTCATACATTCCAGGGTGAATAATCAAAAGCCAGTTCATAATGTGTTGGGTGGCATTGCTTCATGGCTCACAGGTAAGTGTGAGGAGTAGTCATTATTTCAAAGGAAACTGGATGATGCAAGATAACAGAGAATTTCCATTTGTGGAATGTGTTTCTCAAATGCTGGGTAACCCTAACAAGGAAAATCCTGGACTGACTGACAAGAATTGTTGCAGTTCAGAATTTATTCTGTATAAAATTTGAACATGGTATTTTCATGCACAAAACAGAATTTTCTGCACAAGAAATACCTTTTTCTGTGCAGAAAAATCTTCTCCTGAGCAGTTTTCAAAGACTGTCTCACAGTGCAACAAAAAGTCATTGCTTCTATCAATAATGAAATTAATGAAGAATGGCATCACTATGTCTGAGTCACACATTCAGGTCACACATTTGATGCAGCAGTCATCAGGGTTTGTTTCATTGATGTGAGTTCATCACTTGGGGACTATAGATACCATGGATAGAATATGTGTGTCTTCCTGCAGACATCGTGTTTCTTGGCAGGATTTGAAAGTCATTTCATGATAAGGAAAAAAAAGTGAAGAAAATGCACATGTGAACTGTTTCCGACTCTCAATCTAATCTGATGATATGTTTGTCAATGAGTCCAGATGTTTTTGTGGATAGTTTTTTCTCTCTCTCCTTGTTTTCCCTTTCCTACTTTCCTTCCTAAACTACTGTTTCTCTCCTGTGCAAAAAGTTCTACCCCACCTCCCTTGTACTTCTTGCCGCGTAATGTATTGTAGGTTATCTTGTGAAACACCTGCTAAAAGCTATTTGTGCAGATAATTCTTCCTTCACTTTCATCCCCATCCTTCCCTGCAACATACAAAGATTTCAACCTAACCCCAGGCCCATAGAAACAATATTGCTGGTAGAGTTGCCAAGTCAACACCACCCAGGACCTAAGATCTAGGGGTGACTCCGTGAGATGTCACAGGAGACAGGGCCCTGGTGATATCCTTAAGCAGAACATGCTAGGTATCAATCACAGCTAAATAGAAAGTGCCATTGAAATGAAAGATGTCAAGTCAAGGAAAAAATGTAGACATGTCTCTCATGATAGCAGTCTCACCCTGAGATTCCTCCCCTTCAACCTGAAGAGTGGAGAAGAGAAACCAGTCTCTGATTCAGCAACAAGCCTTGGGATCTGGGAACCCAAGTTGCAGAGGAGAGAGTGGAGTCTATCTTTTCTCCTGCCACTTCTGGCATCCAGTTTCACTAAGCTGAAGAGCTAGTATAATTAATTTCATTCATAAAGAAGTTCATCACTTCATTTGTGAGCTGAATAGCGTTCCACACAGCTATTACCTTTCTTAATTTATTCTCTCTCCCTCTTCCTGCTCTCTTTCACACACAAATCTATTTATTATTTTCAAACTTTTCTATCTCAAATGTGTTTATTATTTTCAAATCTCCCCAAGCACACATACACACACCAGCAAACCTCCCCTTAAACCAGGGCTTAAATTGTGCTATTATGCCTGATAACTTGGCCCTGGAATGTATTTCTCAGTGCCAGCAACCTCATCCTGAAACATTAATGGTTTGTTTTATTTAACTTACTTGCTACATTTCTATTCAGACTTTCCTCCAACAGGCTGAAGGCACTGGCTCTCCTACTTTCTCCTTCTCAGCACCTTCCTGCTCAGAATCCAGTGGTGGGAAGACTATGAAGTTGCTTAAAGGGATTGTTCTTCCTCCTCCTCTTCCTTTTCCCTTTCTACAAATCATTGCATGCCTTCCTGGGAGGTAAACTGGTCAACAAGCAGAAGGGGCTGGGCTGGGCTGGGCTGGGCTGGGCTGGGCTGGGCTGGGCTGGGCTGGGCTGGGCTAGTCCAAGGAGGATCAGGGTGTCTTTACCTGTACCAGGTCATTGTGACAAACCCCTTCAGCAATGCAGCAGAAACCCCCACAAAACCTTCAAAGGGAGTCTGTGAAGATGAGGATAGAGATGATATTGGCATAAGTCAAAAGAGGGCTGATCAATGACTCCTGCCTTGGCCACCAAGCAACAAACAGAAGCTGGTAAGAAACTCCTTGATCACCATGGTAGTTTTGTGCCTTTGATTGGAAAGATTTGTTGTTATGTGCCTTCAAATCATTTTTGACTAATGGCAACCCTAAGATGAACCTATCACAAGGTTTTCTGGGACTGAGAATGTGTGACAAGCCCAAGGTCACCCAGTAGGTTTCCATGGTGACTTGGCAATTGGACCCTGGACTCCAGGGTTGTAGCTCAATGCTCAAACTACACCACACTGGCATGAGAAAGGAACCACGTTAGGCAACAAATAAAACAAAAACATCAAGGGTGAGGTTTTGTGAGATCAGCCTCTCTGAAAAACACACACACCCATACACATACAGACATCCCAGACGAGGAGTAGTGGAGGGACAAAAGACTAAAAGACAAAAGTGCAGAAAGAATGGAAACAGAAGAAGCAGCAGTACAGGAAAGATAGGTGGACATTTCCTCTCAAATGATGACATTGGATGCAATTGACTCTGATATCTATACCTACTTTCAGGGATGGGTAAAACCCCATTGGACTCAGTGACATGACTTCTAAGCAGGCAAACAGAAGTTTTCCCTTTGGTCAAAGATAAGCCAATGTAGTATAGTAGTTTGAGTGCTGGATGAGGACTCCAGGAGACCACCATGGAAACTCACTGCCTGCCTTGGGCAAGTAACATTCCCTCAGCCTCAGCAGAAAGTGATTATAAACCTCATTTTAAGAAATCTTGCTGAGAAAACACTAGGGCCATTTTCACACTAGATTGTTATAGCATGATTATTCCACTTTCAACATTCTATGGAATCCTGCGGTTTGCAGTTTCAGAAGGGGCCAGCTGGCACAAAACTTGAAGGCACAAAACAATAACACCAAGCCTTTTAACTTTTGATCCATCCTCAGTTGCTGTCCTTGGAATAACTACTAGTGAAAAACAATGAGATTTTTTTCTTGAGCAAACACGATGGTGTTAAAATCCCGCTGATTTCTGTGAAAGTAATTTAAGCAGGCATTCACTTGGCTACTTAAACCAGAGCCTGGATGGTAGCCACTGTGATGGTTTATAGCATAAACCCTTGCATAAGGACTATTTTTAAAAACATTGTCTACTGGTGATTTCAAGGTCAAGGAGTTTAACCCCAGGAGAAGAGTAAAAAGAAATGAAATCAAATGGTTGACTATTATATCTCTCTTCTTGTATTTATCCACATCATTCTGTACCATCAAAAAGTACTCATTGCCCACTAGGATGGCAACTTCAGTGGCCTGGGAAGGCTAAGTCACATAGTTTCTAAAAAGCTCCAAGGAACCTACAGTCCAAAGAAGGATTCAGTCAAATTAAATATTTTCCACTGATTCCAGTCCTTTGCTTAATTCTCCCATTGAAATCATTGGGATCAACAAGAAATTAATTCTCTATTGATAATATCATAAGTCTGAGAAAAGAAGAAGACTAGAGGCCGCTGGAAGAGAAAACTAGAGGCAGATGAGTGCAAATGCCATAAGAGCTGGTAGATACTTTCCTGATAGCACAATCGTATAAGTCTATTCAGACATGAGTCTTATTAAGTTTAATAAAGCCTATTCCCACAGGTTGGTACTCATAAGAATACACTGCTCTAAATATAGCCTCTAAAATACAATATTTGTAAGAGGAGTGAATCAGAACCACTGAAAAACTGATACATTGAAACAAAGAATCTATTTACAGGAAAATCGTGGACTTAACACCCTAAAGGCACTAGATTCCATGTGATCTTGAAAGCTAAGTAGGGTCAGGGCTGGTTAGTACTTGGATGGGAGACCATCAATGAATGCCAGAAGCTGTAGGCCATATTTGATATGAAGGAACTGGCAAAAGAGAGAGCCAGCATGGTATAGTAGTTTCAGCACTGGACTATAGAGATTAGGGTTTGAATACTCACTGGGCCACAGAAACTTTCTGGGTGACCTTGAGCAAGTACACTTTCTCAGCTGAAGAAGAAGGTCAAGGCAAACCCCCTCTGAACAAATCTTGCCTAGAAAATCCTGTAATAGGCTTGTTTTAGGGTCACCATAAGTGGGAAACAACTTGAAGGCAGACAGCAACAACAGCAACAACTGGCAAAAGCATCTCTGAGTACTCCTTGCCTAAGAAAACCCTATGGAACTCATGGGGTCTCTATAAGTCAACAGGTGACTTGAAGGTGCGCGCACACACACACACACACACACACACACACACACACATTGCTGAGTGTGCAGTTTTCCACTGCGTGAGTTTTCTTTTCTGGATGCTGGCTCCCATGTTTTCTACCTATGGGGACATTCAGATGATGATTCCAGCTGTCATGATAGATGTGGCAGAACACCTAGGAAGAATCCCAAGCAGACCCAAGGCACTGAATAGTGGAGACCCATTTCAGCCAAGCTTCACATGATGGTACACTCAATACACTGAGTGCACACTCAGAATTAGTAGCAGTTCATCGATAAACCCAAGTTCATGTGGTCACTATCATGAAGGAGGAATCCAAAACAAGTCTTTTAAGGAGGAATTCATCTGTGCAAGTTAATGATATCTCCACTGCTTGACAGGTGAGATTTCATACCCTGTTACCTGGCTTTAATTAATGTGGAATATAACTACTTACCTTTTTTCATAAGCCCCTATCACTGACCTCCCTTAGAGCCACCCCTTCATATAGAATTAGATACTCAGGGATATACTAAGGAGGGAAGCAAATAAAGCATCACCAGTTCCTAATCTTTTTTTCCCCCTCATCCTACCTAGTGGCAGCTGGTGACTTCCATGTCACTTATGCAGTAAATCTGGCACCAGGTTTTATCTGAACTGTAAAGGCATTATCCAAAAACTAAACCTATCTTGAAAACTGGTTATACCACCTTGGCTAGCTCATTTAAAGTTTAGACTAGTACCCAGAGCACCTTTACTACCCCAGTGACATGGAAGCCACCAGGGATTCTCTCCCATGCTCCTTCTCTCTGTCATACATTCACTTGTGCATACAAAAAGTGTGCCAGCATGACAACTACTCATTAATAAATAATAATAAGGTCTCATTTTTTAAAATAACATTGATGTGGGAGCAAGTTTTGTTTAACCCATGAAATGTACTTCTGAGTAAATCTTATTGACCCCAGTGAGACTTCTTCCTAAGTGAAGACACACAGGCTCTAGCTGGGGAGGGTTTTGTCCTATACAGTATTCATTCTTTCCATGAAGCCTATTATTACTCAGGACATGGACTGTGGGTCTTGGATGGTTACTGACACCAGATATCATTTTATTGCTTCTCTTACATACCTTAGGAAAGTTATTTTATGGACTACAACTCCAAGAACTCCTCAGCCAGCATAGCCTGGGGCTAGAGGATTCTGGGCTTTTCAGGCTCTGTGTTTTTTCCTTTCTCTTAGCAATATTGGTTCTCATGTTAGGGAGGTAATGAAGCCACTCTGAGTTTTAGTACAAACCTATCCAAGCTGCTATCCAAGCAGCTGACCCTATTCTGGAGTCAGTACCTTAACTCCTTAAAAAGATAGACACGGGCATGGATTCATCATTCAGGCTGACATAGAAACCATCAACTGCCACTGGCCTGTAGAACTTGTCCTCAGCAAGCCCATCCCTAGCCTTAGCCCATTGAGAGGATATGGCTTTATCTAATGAACCTTTTGGCTCAGTTACCAATCTCATCAGCTTCTTCACAGGCAATGGGGGTGGGGTTCATTGCCTCAGGCATCAACGGCCACAGTAACAGCAACAGGATTGGGCCAGATTTGCATGATTGTTCAATAATTGGCAGATGAATAGGTGATGTATGATCTAAAGAAGTCTTGACTTGGAGGCAACACAGGGGTTCCATACCATATGTACTAGCACTGAATCTAGGGCACCACCTTCACATATGCAGGTCCCCAGAGCCTGTCTGCAATATTTTGATGCCTCAGCTAGAGGTCAAAATGACTTTCTCTCTCATTCCATTTGCAGAAACTAATCCAAGTGATAGTTGAATTTTGCTTCAATACCACTGATGGGACAATGTCCACCACCACATCCCAAGGGGAGAAAACTAGCTTAGGGAGTCCAGGACTGACTCTCATCATTCTGTCCTCCAACGTCATGTTCCTACCCCACAGAATCTGCCACCGTATTCTGCCTAACAGGCAGGCTGGCTTGACTTGACGTTGCTGTTGTTATCATGGCATCCATTCCAGTTGTCTGTAACACACATCTGTTAGGGCCTTGTGTCTGGGTCTAATAATGATATGGTTTAGATAGGAACCATATCCCGTTGGCATCATGTTTAATTGGCAACACACATTAATTGGCATTGATATCAAAATCAAACCTGAAGGTGACTGGAAGGTCAAACTGACCAAGGGAGATTTCTGACTGTGAATGTGAGAAAGAAAGGCAGGTCAGCCTAAGACATCCTCCAGGTAAGACTAGGTCATTCATCAGGCAAATAAATGCTGTTCCTGTGGATAATAAGCTTAAGTAGAAGCTGCAGTTTTCTCAGAGAACACAATGACTAGAAACCCACCAGGATGCTGATTATTTCAAACCCATTCCATGTGAACCTGGACTTCTTCCTCTTTCCTGTAGCATTCACAATACACAGCTATTACAACACTCATCACATCTTTGTCACCCAAGCACTGCAAACATTAGCAAGTTGATAGTTCATTGTTTATATCACAATTCCCATTGTTCCACACCTGGAACTGCAAGCACCAATCCAGCCCACAGGCTATTTTTGGGGTACAAATACCCCTGACTTCAGACCGTCTAGTACAGTCTCTTGCAGATCCAAATGCCACTCCGTCCATCCGCTTCCTGACTGAGAACCATCCTTAGGTTCTTATCTAAACCACACTGCTGCTTCTCTCCACTCCTCTCTGGACCTGGTAATTACTGCCGAAATCCCTCAACAAATTCTGTCCCACTTTCCTCATTTCTCTTTAGCTAGCTCTTGTGTAACTGTGTGTGTGCTTGAACTATTGCATGTGTGAGTGAATTTATTTCAATAAAAACACACTTTAGTTCACATTTTACTCTTTGGCTGGTGTTTTTCCTGCATGAGCCAGTAAACATTGGTAGAAAAGGTCTTGCTAAGTTAGTCCCCTCTTGCAAGCCTCCTAAACATTGAGCTAATTCATTCCTCACTTTCGCAAGGAGGTACTGACATCGCAGGGTGCCCCTCATGGCACCTATGCTTTGGGGTAACACATCAGTGAGGTAATTGTACATGCTGGCACGTAGGAGTTCATTGCAACAGCAATGTAACCATAGTCCCATGTTCCCAAGGAGAATCTAAAAGAATCTGTTATTTACAAAACAAAACAAGAAACAAACAAACAAATCATTAATAAAACCTCATAGCATTTTTGAGGAAAGTGACTAGAGGTGATGTCATCTCTCCTGGCTTTGAAAAGAGTCCTGAAGCTCTACTCCCTGGTAACCCCCTGCCACCTCACATCTCACCTAAAAGTATGATTGGATCAAGAAGCTTCCCTGTCCCTCTTCTAACAACTTGGTCTTTAAGAGTGGGATCTACATCCGCACTCCAACTGCAAAGTACTTCTCTTTAGAAACAGGGTAGGAACGCCCTTTTAATCTTCACCACTGAAGTTTTTATTCTCTCATTTGCCTGCCTGTAACAGGAAAGATGACAGCCCAGCAGGGGCCTGAGACCCTTCAAGGAGTTAGACAAGGGCCAACAGATTGTAACATGCTCTTCCTACAAGGATTATAATATCAAATGCGGACCTGCACATGTGAGTGGCGAATCACAGACTACAGGCATGTAAGAGTAATGTATGTTTGGTTTATAATTCTATTTATTTAGTTATTAAAGACCTTCATTTTTATTATTCATTTGTTTAGATAACATTCACTGGGTCATGCCTGTGTTCAAGTCACCTTTGTTTCATTAGTAGTCTGTTCTCATGTCCAACTTAAGAAGGTGATAAAAGAAAGAAGAAAGAAAAGAAAAGAAAAGAAAAGAAAAGAAAAGAAAAGAAAAGAAAAGAAAAGAAAAGAAAGGAAAAGAAAAGAAAGGCTTAGATTTCATTTCTTTCTCTCTTTTTGTTACCTTCTATTAGAGGTAGTAGCTGACAAACTTTATTTCAGAAGTAACCTCCAGCAGCTGTCATTTTGTTTTCCAAAATGCCTTGGATGTCCTTTTGTTCCAGAGTGTGCTAGGGGAAAGGTAGAAAACAAAATCTTGCAGCCATTAATGTCAGCTACTTTCTTTTTCATTTCCTCTGCCAAGCAACTACCTCTCGACCAATAATGCAATGTTCCTGAGTAACACCATGTTCAGGGTACCTGGGGAAATGGTGGTGACCAGGAGACTTCTACTCAAATGAGTTCTGCTGTCTCTAGGCAAAATAAGCATCCTCCACCCTGTAATGAGAGACCACATAGTAACAAAAATGAACCCCAATAATAACAATTCAGTTTCAAAGTGTTATGAAAGAAGTGCATGCACTTATCAGAGATACGATGCCAGAGACTCAGCCTCAAACACAATACATTTTCAGTGGGCTCAGTTCACACATTTGACTGCCAGCTATCAAGTGACAGTGCCTACATGTGGACCAGTGTGAGGCAGTGGCTTCATCTGGCAATGATTTGATGATAACATCACAAACCAAACCAATTCTACTCCAGACGGAATTTCTATGTCACCTGCAAACACAATGTTTTTCAATGGATGTGGACTAGACATGTTTCAGATAAGGGGAAATGCTACTGTGAATCACTGCTAGTGTTGCTGTGATAAGGCTGCAGGTATGAGCAAAGCCTGGAAAAGTTACTTTTTTAACTAATATAACTTTTTGATTTTAACTTCTGAAATTCCTCAGCCACCTGGGAAATAGTAGTCCAAGAAGAAAGGATCCCCTACCCCATAGACAGAAAATGTTCCAAACCAGAAGAGGGCTGAAAGCCAGCATGGGATGGTGCTCTCAGCACTGGACTAGGACTGCAGGAGCCCAGGGTTCAAACCCCAGTTCATCCCTGGGCAAGTCACACTGTCTCAGATAAAGTCCATGACAAAAATCCTCTGAATAATGCTTACCAGAAAAAAAACCATGATAGGGCTGTTGAAGAGGGCTAGGAAATAGAAAAAAAAAGCTGCTCCTGACTCTGGTGCAGGAGCCGTCGGGGGAGTATTCATGTGCATGCTAGGTATTTCTGACATAACACTAATAATTTTTCTTAATCTAAATCAGAAGGGTGAAACCTCTGGTCTTCTATGGTGCTGATGAACTACTGTTCCCCTCATGCTTCATCACTGCCCAGGCTTATTAGAGTTGGTAGGGAAAGCAGTTAAACAATACTTAGAAAGTCACAGATTTTCCCACGCTGATCAAATCAGAATCATTTATTAAGGGCTTATTTATTATTACTGCTAGTATTAGTTGCAGTAGTAGTAGTAGTAGGATTAATCCCATTGGGTACCAGGATTTGCACCTTTAAATAGATGGGCACAAGCCTAAAGAGCTTTTTATGTCAATGTTATTTGCTAGACTGGGAACTAATACAAAAAAAAATGTTGAAGGTGTTAATTTGCACTACCTACTTTTAAAGGAGATGCAAATTCATACTCATATTTTGGGCTATGTTCCATAGAGCTTTAGTAATCCATAATGATTTCTGGAGAAAGCATATAAAGAAAACAGGAAAAGGAAATGAGGGTGTATGTGTGTGTGTTAACTGCCTAGCGAAATTGACAGTCAAGTTCTGGGCGGAGAAGTGAAAATAATGATTCACACAACCCACAAGGAACTGTGGGAATGAACCATCCTTCAAATATGTGATGAGGGCCATCGCCTCTGATGGCCCTTTTCCAGAAAGGCAGATGAGGCCAATTCATAGCGCAGGAAGAGGGGTGTCATTGCCTATTGGAAGTAAATAGAGCTTCCATGTGCAGATGCAGTTATCCTTGTAGACCAGATAGTGGGGGTGAAAAGGAAACTTGAAAAGAGGCTTGTGAATTTCTTAGTAGCCTCTGAACAGAAACCACTGAGAACACCCTGCTGATGAATCGCCTGTCTAATGGGATGGGGCGCTCTCTCGCTGTCCCTACGCAGATTCGTTTGGTGCGTTATCAAAGTTGAGTTGGGCCCCTCTCTGTTTAGAATGGAGGTTGTAGGAAAGCATGTGCATTTTTCCCCCCCCCCATGTATATTCTTTTACTATTCTCGTCCAGCAAGTACCACTGAAACTTTACTGTGCAGGAGTCATTCTTGTTGTGTGCTTTCAAGTCCTTTCCAACTTACGGTGACCCTAAAGGGAACGCATCACGGGGTTTTCTGGGGCTGAGAATATGTGACACGCCCGAGATCACCCAGTGTGTTTCCATGGCTGAGCGGGGGATCGAACCCGAGCCTCCGGGGTCGTAGTTCAACGCTCAGACCACTACACCAGGCTGGCTCTACTTTCGGAGGCAGTGGACTGCATATTATTCCATGCCAGGCCCCTGAAAGAGAGACGGAAGTATGAAGTCTCATATCGGCGGACACAAGGGAGAGATCATCCAAGGCAAGATCACCCAAAAGCCAATGGACTGGCCTGGCGTGCGAGTAGCGAGGTATCGAGGAAATGGGAGCATACAGGTGCACGTCATTGCAGCAGGTTAGCAAGGCGAAACTTCCGCGTGCGCGCTTACCGGGGAGTAAGTCCCGTTCCCCTTCGTGGGACTGAGGCCCTTTCCTCACTAGACTGTTTTATAGCGCTATTATTCCACTTTCAACATCCTATGGAATTCTGGGGTGTGCAAAGGCCCCTCCCTAAACTGCAAACTCCAGGTTTCCAGAGAATGTTGAAAGGGGAATAATAGCACTATAACCGTCTAGTACGGAAATGGCCTGAGTTCCCAGAAAGTATGTCGAAGCTCGGGGCGTTCGCTTCCCTTGCTGTGTCTCCCCTATCAAAGACGATCAAGGCAGGCGCCTCTCCCCCGTAGCTCTTCGTGAACCCTGGCAGGCCTACCAAGGCAAGAACAGCGTTGCATTACCTTGATGGGAACAGACTTAGTTCGGATTAGCAGCAGCGCGCCCCCTGGGCCCGGTGTCGATCTCTGATGCAGGGCAATTTAAAAAGAAGTGCAAGGGACCAATAGCTTGGTCCACAAAGGTAAATGCGATGCCGCACTGCTGTGCTGCTTAATCTGGAAACTCCTTTCTCGAATCCACTTTCTGGGCAAGCGGGGAGGAAAAGTGTTTCTCTTTTCCAGCTTCCAGAAAACGATGAGTTACAAAAAAAAAAAAAATCTCTCCTCAGGAAAAAGTGAACTTTAAGCACCAAGCAGATCAGCTTCGAGACGAGGCTACCACCTCGTTATTCCGGATTCAGTGGGCCCCATTTGGATCTCGTCGCTTTGACAGACGTCAGACGATATTACTCTGCAAAGCCCAAAATACCAGAAACGACTACAGCAATAGTTCTACTTCTGCTGCTGTTAGTACCACTAATAAGCACGCCTATATAAACTATTATATAAACTATTATATATTACTAGTACTCAACTAAAAACTCTAAAGGCCCCAGTTCCTGTCTGATCTTGGAAGCTAAGTGGGATCAACCCTGGTTAGGAAGGCAAGGGGAAACCACTTCTGAATATCCCTTGCCTGAGAAAACCCTGTGAAATTCATGCGGACTTCATAAGTCGATAGACGACCTGAAGGAAGTTACAGTGCAACTGTTACTCTTGCAACTCTTTCTTTGGAGAATAATTCATTGTTGTGTGCTTTCAAATTATCTGTGATTTATCCATACCCTATTACGATTTGGTTTTGTTTTTTGGCAGAATTTGTTCAGAGGGGGTTTGCCCTTGCCTCCCTCTGAGGCTGAGAGAGTGTGATCTGTCCAAAATCATCTAGTAGGTTTCCATGACCGAGTGGGGATTCAGACCGTGGTCATTAGAGTCATAGTCCAATGCTCAAACCACTACATCACTCTGGATAGATGGGCTTAATTGTACATGTGTTCACTTGGAAATAAAGGCTGAGACCTTACGCTGCCCCTGTACAAATGTCACCGATGGATTCTCTTGGGTTTAAGCGGAGAAGAAGCAGTCTTCTAGGAACCACACCGTTCTCCTGCCTGATGCCCCCCTCCCTGCTCATACCTGGATTAAACCTGGGATTTTTTTTATAGGTGTATAACTAAGAAGGAGAGGAGGGAAATGAGGACATTGTCTCCCAAATGAGGACACGGCAAAGGGAACTTTGCTTCAATCCCCAAACGTCTAGGACTGCAGAGAGTGAAGGACAGGAAGGGGCAGACAAAGTAACCAAGGGACTCACAACACAGTAAATGAAAGAGTTCTAGGGGAGAGCCCCGGAAACTTTCCATGTGCTGTGTAGGTAGCTTTCGCTACGCCTTTTCTTCCGATGCTTAAACTCCATTTCTAAAAGCGCAACCGAAGTTGATGGCTATTTCCGCAGTAGGCTGTTACAGCGCTATCATACCACTCTCAACATCCTATGGAATCCCGGGGTTTGCAGTTTAGGCAGACGCCGGGCCCTTCCCTAAACTGCAAACCCCAGGATTCCATAGGATGTTGAAAGTGGTACAATAGCGCTATAACAGTCTACTGCGGAAATAGCCTAAGTTAGAGCAATGCTAGAAATGGGGGACTCGAGGAAAATATCACTGGGTTGGGCAGAATTCTTACTTGAGGGGCAATGCCCACATTTTACCTCCGCCTATAACTCAAACCCTCGCTTTCTGGCCTACTGACTGTGTTCCCTAAAGACAAACGCTAGCGCTGTACAGGAAAACGGCATTGCACTTGGAAAGATGTACTCCAAAGACCTAGGAAGATTTCACAGAGCGTAAAGCCCCATTCATTGAACACCGTGAGGCTTCCTTCCGAATGAACCTGCGTGGTTCCCCAAATCGGTTTGCAGTTACCGCATTGGGGAGAAAAGAATCCCCTTGTTGTGCCACCGTATCCAGGAGTCCGGGCCTCTTAAGCTTCCTTTCTGTTTCTCTCTCTCTCTTTTTTAAAGTAAATGCCAAATAAAAATAATAGAGGAGTTTACTGGAGGGAGGAAGGAGGAAGACCGAACTTATTAAAACCAACAGGAAAAAAATGTTTATTGTGCTGGGGCAGGGTTTACAAGAGGAAGCGTTCGGGGCGTTTGTGAATGGCTTATAAATGAAAAGAGAGAAGAAGAAAGAGAGAGGGCGCAGCGACGAGCCTGAATGGAAGTTTTGTTTTTCGCTGGAGTGAGAACTCCGATGGGCGGCCGACCGGCAGGTTCATAGTCTCCGATGTTCATCTCTTCCCTCTTCGTGTTTGCTCAACGACGGGCATCGCATTTGTCCAGGTCTTGGGCGACAGTGACCTCGCATTTGTCTGCAGGCTCTATCAGCTCTGAGTCTGACGTTGCGTGCGTGGTTGTTGTTTCCTTTTAAATGCAAAGAGTCACAACAGCCCCGTTCAAATCATCATCATCATCGTCACTCACTCAGTCAATCAATCCGTGGACACAATCCTCGCCGAAGTGGAATGCTCTGCAGCCCGATCCTTATTTCTTATTCCTTAGTCTCGAGGAAATATACGTGCCCTGGTGAAGGACCAGGCTTGCCATAGTGAAAACCAGAGAGGGCTCTTGTGCATTTAATAGTGGGCTAGAAGAGGGAATTTCTGCAGATATGGCTTGCCACGCCACCAGGTAACAAGCACCACCTGCGGCATTTCCTTCTGCTACGCAACCACGAAAGGTACAGGAGCCCTCTCCGGTTTTGTTGTGGCAACCCCATGAAAGCCCCGTCTGCGAGGTGAGGAGCCTGAGGCACCCGCTTCAGTCTCTCCCATTGAAATAGTCAAGACCTTCACTGAGCCTCGGCTTTGGCAAAACGGGGTGTGGAGGGAGGACGACACAAATTCCTGGTACTTTTCTTCTTTTCTCTCTTTTATTATATTTATTTTTCTTCTTTTATTTAATAACTCTTCTCTTTCTTCTAGTCCGAAAATGCTGGATTTACAAGAAGACAAATAACTATCAACAACAGCATCGTCGTTTGCGTAGATCCTCAGGTCAAGAGCGAAGCTTACTGCAAGCAGGAGATTTATTCCTGGATCACTGGTTGTCCTTAAAGAACTCGCTGTATCCCGGTTTCAGACACACACCCGAGCTGCAGCGCAGAGCTGGTTAGACTGGGCTGCCTTACAAGGTGGTTGTAAGGATGGCCGAGTTAATGATCCTCAACCTGCACCCCAGCCGGTGCCTTACAGATGTTTTAGAGTATAGCACCCAGCACTTGCTGGCTGGGGCTGATGGTCTGAGGAAAAGACCAGAAGTTCTAGACTTCCGTCCTTCCTCAAAGTACCAGAAACTTTCGCCACCTTCCCCTCAAGGGGCTGATTCCTCAAAGGTGAGGCTTTGTTGTTGCTGTTAAGTGCCTTCTAGCCCTTTCCGATTTACGCCGCTCCTAAAGCCAACAAACATATTACAGGGTTTTTCTTGGCATGATTTGTCCTAGGGGGGTTTACTCTGGGGCCCAGAGAGTGACTTGCCCAAGGTCACCCACCCAGTAGGTTTCCATGGCTGAGCGGGGATTCGAACCCGGATCTCCAAGTCCAACACTTAAACCACTGTACAGCGGTAGCTCCATAGGTGGTATTAAACCTCTGAACTTGATGGGGTTCAAGAGAGGCAGGACTAGCTTGATCTCACTGGTGTCGATGAGTCCGCTCGAAACACAGCTATAGGGACTTTCATCCAAGCAACCTGCAAGCTGTCAGGCTGAACTTTTTACACACAGATACACACACGCCGCTGCGGCCGCCACCACCAACAGGGCAAATGTAGAAGCGTTCCACTTCGGATCGCGCCTTTCACCACCTCATCTTCCCCAGGTCGCAGGGAAGGCCACCGGGGAAGAGAGAACCCGCGCAGAATTGAACTTGGAAACCTTGAAAACATTTCGACTGGCCAATACGTGCCAGGACCGCCGGTTTCGAAAGGTCGCCTCTGTTCGTGAAGCTCAGCTGGAGGGCTCTTCCTACAGCGAGGAGTGGGGGGGCGCCCGGAAAGGCGGGGGAAATAGCGAAAGACTCGGCGCCTTGGTTTTCCCGTCCGCCGGCCCATACGGGGAAATATCCCGCCTCGAACCGACAGAGGGCGCTGCGAGCCTTGCCAAGGAAGAGGAGGGCGCTCTTCGCGCTCCGCTTCTGTTCTCCGCAGCCCAAACCGGCAAAGAGAGAGGCGAGCGCGGGCACCCAGCTGGGGGCTTAGAGTCCCTTTCCCATCCCCCCAACCCTTTTTTGCTGAACCAAGAGAAGCGCTTTGGCGTCCCCCCTTGTTTCTGAAGCACCCGAGTCCGCCGGCCAAGAGGGTGGTGGGTTTTCAAGTGCAGCCTTCCAGTCCCTTGAAGCCGATCTGGGATACTGTCCCAGAGAAAACGCTGCTCGGGACCTCCAAGGGAAGGGAAAATATTAATCAGAGGCATGGTGGTGGTCTCAGCCCCGAGGAGCCAGCGTTAGGCCGGGAAGTGGATGAATCTCAGCGCTACAGCTCAGCCAGCTACCCCATGTTCTCTTTCTCGGTGAATGCACTTTCTTTCTCTTTCTTTCTTTCTTTCTTTTTCTTTCTTTCTGTCGCAGGTTTCCCTTCCTTTGGAATTTGAGAAATTTCTTTGGTGGGTTTAAAAAAAAACTCAGTTTTTCCGACACGTTAAGATAACGAGGAGGAGAGTGGGAAGAAGAACAAATCAGCGAAACGTAGCTTTTGAAACGTACTTATAATGACATACAGTCGCCTAGTAAATCAAGGAGCGATGAAGGTGAGCTGTAGATTACCAAGCAATCTCGCGTTTGGAAAGGAAGCGGCCCTCAACAGTCAGAGAGGCCTTCGATTTGAATAGATTTAAGTTTAAATAAGTTTCTTCTCACTGAAAACACACGTCTATGGGAGGGAAGAAGGAAACGCCTCCGCTTTCGGGCGATGATGATGATGATGATGATGATGATCAGAGTTCAGCTTGGCAGCGCAACTCTGCATGCAAACCTATGCTCCAGAATCAAATGAACAGGGTTAGGATCTGGCTGCGAGTGTTTAGCGAACTTTCCGACAGCGGCCTGCGCGTATCGGCAGTCTCTTCTTTCTGTCTACTCAGACGTTAGCCCCGTGGAGATCAATGAGGCTTACTCACAGGCATTTTTCTTTCCTCGAGATCAGGATCCAGGGCGCCAAACTTTGCCTAGAACTGTTTCTTTTCCGGGGCGGGGGGCGGTTTAGAAATAGAAATTTGGGATCTGCACGGGGTTTTTGGCCTTAAAATCGGCCAGGTTCTTCCGCGCTCTCCCTTCTACGGGAGCGAAAGGTTCGTGCCACGCGCAGTGTTTTTCCCGCGGGCCAGCGCTCGGGCCGTTTTCTCCTTTCTAAGCGAAAGAAAGGCAGACATTCCCGTTGAGGAGGCGAATTCAGTCCGGGAGTGCGGGAGCGAAGAGGGAGGGGGGGGGGAGAAGATCTCTCTTTGCCTTCAATGCTATGGCAGTTCAAGAAAATGAAAGGGGGAAGGAAGAAGGAAGGGGAGGCGAGAGAAAAGGGGGGGGAATCCAGATCAATATTGTCACCCTTGATGGGGAATTTATTAATATTTGATTTCAAATCTCGTCCCCGTTTCCGACAAGTCCTGCTCCGTGGATGGTGCAGTTCGGATAGGCTGTCTCCAACATGATTTTTTAATGACTTTCCCAGCTGCTTCTTTCCATTTTCCACCGTCAACAACCATCTGGTATCTGATTAGCACCTCAATGCTCATTTAGCATTCTCATTTAGGAAAGGGAGAGAAGGCTGGGCGGTGGCGAGGCACCGGAGGCGCGGGGGGGGGGGTAAGCCGGCATGATAGAGAGAGCAGAAGCGGAAGGCGCTGGAAAAATATTGCAACTGTCCCTCCCTCCACCCGCGCCCGCCAAAAACAAAAAGATCCGCTTTAGGAAGGTGAACCTCAGTTGTCTAAACCGCGTCCCTTCTTTCCCTCGTCCCTTCCAAAGGAGAAACTGGGGAAGTGATCTCAAGAACACACGACGCCGTCCCGTGCACTTCACAAAACCGGCTGTATTCTAGAATGGTTTCCACCCAAACTCTACCTTCACCTAGAAGCTCAAGCCTCACATCCCACTTTTATGTCTCCTAATTCTCAGCCTCGAAATATTCGCTCAGTTTTTCTTTGTACGCAGCCCAACGTTTTCCAACGCGTATCCGTTTATACCCGCGGCCGATCTACGCTGGAACGAACCGGAGAAGGAAGCCTGAGTTGGCAAACAATTCCCCTCTCCTCTCTGCTTCGCCCACCCTCCTCTTGGGCAGGGAGGCGGCGGCGGCGGCGGGGATACAGCTGATCCTTCCACCTAAAAGAGTTAATTTCCATCCAGCGCAACAGCGGAAAAAAAAACAACAACCGCGCAGGTAGCCAACTTAAACCGACGAGGTCCTCGGGCCAAATAAATAAATAAACATAATGAAAACGCAGCTTGAACGGGCAGAGAAATCGGCCTGCTCCAAATTTCTAGCCGGAATTCACGATCTGAGAAACTCTACGGTGCAATCTGCGACAGGAATGTTCATAAACAGCGCGGTCAACAGTTTAAACCTTTTTTAAAAGTCAATTTACCACCTGTTTCTCCTTTTTTTAACCAATTAACGGATTCATGGATTAAACGTAAATATATTGGCATGTTACTCAGTGCAGAGATCTTTTTGAAATTTGGAAGGAATATCTTAGAACCTTAGACACAACCAAGAAAACTACAACTTTAAGGGAAAAAAATGTCCGTCCTTAGTCTTTTCTTTACTCTTCTTTCTCATTCTCTGTTTACAGTAATACTCCAGAACCAAAATGGCCTTAAAAATCAAACAAACAAAAAAATGCCATTCACCTGCAAACAGAATTATTTAAAATTTGCTCCATCTATTTCCATCTTTCTCAATCAACCATATAATTTGTTGATTAATCTACCGGCTAAATTAATTCTTGCCGTCCTCCTCCAATTGGAAGAAGAGGAATAAAGCCCCCAGAATTATTTTCTGCAAGCCTCAAAAGCATTTGTATAAGGAGAGGTCATAATTTCATTTTGTTTATTAGACAAAAATATACGATTTCGACAAGTTTTTGCTGTGGCACTATTTACAATTTGAAATCACTTTATATACAGAAGTAGAAGGAAAAATAACACAAACACATGAGAAATCTTTACCAAAACAAATAATCCAATCATGAGTTAGAATTACACATTTTGAAAAGGGAACAACAGAAAAAGGGAGAATTCAGTTCAGGAGTTGGAAAATATATATATTTTTAATGGATTGGTATCTCCTTATTGCAAAAAAGAGATGGATGGAAGTCATTTAGATCGTTTCCATATTTTTTTTTGTCCTTAAACCAGTCTGTGAATTTTTCTTTTCCACCAAAAAAAAAAACCGAAGGGGAAAAAAAGCACAACCCATTTAATCAAGCAGAAGGGAGCGTTGTTAAAATTCACGATGTTCCCTCTTGCTGAGTCAAAGAGCTGTTGGGAAGAAAAGACAGAACCATCTATCAGTGAAAGCTCAGCTCCCGCTTACCCATCTGCATCAGGGAACAGGCAAGGAATTTTCTCTCTCTCTCAATCTCTCTCTCTCTCTCTCTCAATCTCTCTCTCTCTATGTATATATCTCTTTTTCTATCTACATTTTACACAACAGAAATGCAACGTGACATTGGTGGTGGGGGCTTTCAGTTTTTAAAAACACACGCACCAAACTTGCAGGCTAGAGTGTGTCAGTTTATGCCACTTTGAAAAGCTTTACAGAATTGCTTGATTGTTGCTTTGATTTATGATAATGAGGGTGTGCTTGGATTAGTCTGTATTATCCAAGCACTTTATTTCCTTTAAGTAAATTTCACTGAACAAGAACTCACTTGTCCCGGACAGGCTGAAAGGGAGATTTTAACTGCTGAGGCGGAGAGTCAGTTCTTGGTACGTTTTCTCTTTCTGCTAGGGAGGTAGGGGGAAGAGAGGGAGAGAAAGAAAACAAAGGAAGAAAGTAAAGAGAAATGTCTTAGCAAAGTTCACCTAGTTTGGACAGGCAAAAGAGAGCCAAAGATATAAACAGGCAGAAAATTACTCCAGCAGTGCAGCAATATCTACCTTATCTGATCTCAAACAAAAAGGGAGGGGACTATAATGTAGTGATAGATCCACCAACTAGAAAGTGCAGTAATCCTCCTCCCATAAACTCTCCAGGAAGCCTTAGTGGAGCAAACTGTCCCACATTAGTCCCCCATCTGCTATGTGGGGATGGTAATAGTGGCCAACCTGGCAGACCCATTGTCAGGCTTGCTTTAAAAAATGTAAGTGATTTATTTGGGACAAGCCAAATGGGCTGCATAAGTATTAAAGGACTGCTAGTTTAATTTGCTTACAGAAATGGGAATTTAAAAGAGGGGAGAACAGAAGAAAAGCTGGAGACACTGGGGAGTTTCATGCTTTAGGGTCCCCCGCCCCTCCTCCCAAAGGCAACTTAATCTGTTTCTGCAACCTGCCTTTTTCGTCAGAAGTCAAAGGCTTAACATTCGTGATTAGACAGTAAAACTGTGACAAAACTATATGAGGGCCTCAGGGTGTCAATTAGAAGATGCTTAATGTGTTTTATCTTGAGGTTTCTCTTGCCCCCCCCTCAACTGTGAGTGCTCCCCTCCTCTAGAAAGAGCAGCAGAGCTCATATAAGAATCAGCCAAGTACAGTTCTATTCCAAGGCCCACAGAAGCTTGAGGGGAGACCTTGAAGAACCAACCTATAAGGTTCATCAAGCAACTCCTGGCATATTTTTCCAGGTAAGCAGCCAACACAGAGTCTGCTGGCATCCTTCTCTCCCTGTTCCCAACATTACCTATATGTTTGGGGCTGGTTCTCTCTGAAGGTTTCTCAGCACTGAGGGCCGTCAACACCGAGGGCTGTTGCTGGGACGAAAGATGGTGGTTGTGATGCGCAGTGTGGTGGTGGTTAACTCCCAAAAAGGACCTCACGTTTAACAGGGAACTCTGAGTGAGGAAGGTCCCATTGGTCCAGTTGTGAAATTTGCCAATCTGGCAAGTGTACAGTCCATGGCTGGGAAGGAAAGCCGGATGCTGGAGCTGGGGCGAGGTGTGGTTCACCTGGGAAGGAGGTGAAGGAGGGGTGGGTTTGCTGAGGGCTCCATCTGGGCTGGTTGCTGTTTCTGCCAAGGACCAAATCTTGGGTTTGCTGTGAAGCGGCCCTTGTAGATTGTTTTGTCTGCTGGGACTCAATATTCGGGTGGGGTTGTCTGAGGCCTCTTTCCCGAGTGAGAGGGCCTCTTTGGGTTTAAGTCCTTCTGGGCTTGATAGTGGCAAGACCTTCTTCTCCAAGTGTTCCTCTTCATTTCTTTGCCTTAGGAGCTCTACCTTCTCCTCTTCCTCCTCATTGCTCTGTTCCTCATCATTCTCATCAATTTTGTCTATGTCAATACTTTCCAGGTCAATCTCTTCATCATCTTCATTTTTCTCAGGGTCTCCCTCATTGTCACTCCCAAAGAGGTTCCCGTCCTCTTGATCCTTGCTCCGTGTCCCCCAAGTGACCTTGTTCTCCTTCTTGAGACGCCTCCTGGCATTGGCAAACCAGGTGGAGACCTGTGTGAGGGTCATCTTGGTGATAATGGCCAACATGATCTTCTCGCCTTTGGTTGGGTAGGGGTTCTTGCGGTGCTCATTCAGCCAGGCCTTTAAGGTGCTGGTGCTCTCTCGGGTTGCATTCTTGGGTCTTCCTGGGTCCCCATACTGGAATTGCCCATAGGGATAATAACCTGGAGTGGTGTGAGCAGCAAAGGTTGCAGGATGGACTCCAGGGTTGTCCTTCAGTTCATACTGAGAACCCTGCAATACATTCAGAGATGCAGAAGACAAGAAAGAATGAGAAACCCTTCCCACAAGCCCTTCCTTTCATTTTAATCTAAAGTCTTACTCAAGGATTTTTGGGAGAGAGGAAAAGCCTCTTTGTGCCATCTTTCAGGGAAAAATTGACTCCCTCCCCCCATCAAATCCCATTCAACCTCATTTTCCAAATCCATATCCTTTACTGCAGTGTTCAGAATAAGCAGGCATCCTGCAAGGAGCACTGACCCACATCGAGGAAGATAATATCAGTGTGTCCCAGGCCGCTGGGGCATGTCTGGTGCAACAGACAGCAGGATAAATTCCTGCTTAGCTCCAGAAGCATTTCCAAGAGCAGCTGACAAAGGAAAAATGACAGAGGGAAGAAGAAGCTGAAGAAGAGAGTGGGATTTGCCCAAGAGTTCTTTGCTCACACACACAGACAGGGAGGCAGCACAAATCCAACTGACTAGGGTTCAGCAGACCCCAAACCCCACCTGGTTTCAGCAGAAAAGTGTTAAGCAAGCCCACATGCTCAATTGTCTCCCGTTGGGTGGAATCTATGGGACCTTAAAATGCTAAACTTTCAGTTGGCTCTTGTTCATACATTTCAGCCACATCATGCTCTTGGGAGCCTGCGAGCAACAGAAGAGGACAGCAGAAGAAGAAAAAAAGAGATCTTTTCTACAAGGAGAGATGAATCCCATTGCTACCTCCCCTCTATAATCCTTTCATCCAAAAGAACCTGTTCTCTTCGAGTTTGATTTTGTTTTTTCAAGCCTTTAGCAGGCAGTGATTTATTTTCAATCAATATACTTTTTATCATCAGCAGTAAAACAGAGTGAAGTCAAATTAGCCCATCAGGTGTTTTGGTAAATAACATTTTATCTTTCTAACAACCTCATTAGGCCTCATTATTACTGTAATTTGCACATGCGCATGGACAGGCAGAGTCTTATGACACCGTGCCTCAAACTTCCTCCAAGTTCTCAGAACTGGGCCAGGCTTTCTAGGAATTTCTGGTGGGTGAAAACATTGAAAATTCTGTTAATGCAGAGGAAGACTGTCCTAACATATTCAAAAGCATTCCCTCCTCCCCCCCATTTATTTAAATCACACTCACTGTGAAGATCTACTGTAGATTCTTTTAATTCATTCTTTTTTTAAAAAAATCATGGCACAATGGTATGAGAGTTTGCAAAAAATATACACACCCTGCAAGCCACTTGGATAGAAAAAGTATGAAATACTTTTGTGAAGAAATTGATGTCTCTGAAACAGGCTCACAAGAGAATCTATAAGGAGCAGGGGGAGAGATGCCATCTGGAAAGGGCGAACTGTAATTTTTAATGATAACTCTTAACAGGGCACGCTGGTTACACTCTCTTTATCTTGTTGAGCGATTTTTGTTCTTGTGGCTGAAATGATAAATTTTGTATTTGCCTCCTGGGAATTCTTTTGAAGTAGCCACTTGAAAATCATTACTGTTTCTACTCATCATTTACCGGTTTAGAGTAAGTGAGAATGGACAGCCCATTTTCAGTCTCCCTCTTGTATTGTTCTATTCATTCAAAGTTGCTTTGCTTTATGGGTTTAATTTATTTTCACAATATCAGATGATTACGAAACTCTTTTCTAAAAACCCACATATTTTCCTTTTTAAATAGTGTGGCATGTCCTTAGATTTAACATAATCTGTGTAAATCAGAGAGGAGAAGACATCTGTAAACGATAAAATGACTTAAAAAAAAAAGAATATACATGCATTCCATCAAAGAGCTAGTGTCTTGTTCTGACTTTATTTTCTTACTGTTTTTGTTTGCCATTGTTGTTGACATGAGATCAAACTCTCTCATAAAAATTCACTTGAAAATACTTCTGTGAAAATCGTTAAGGCTTCTCCATTAGAGTTTATATTCCAAACAGAAATATGTGGGTATTTTTTTTTGAAAAAATAGTTATTCAAATTTGTTTAAAATATTCATAAAATGTTACCACCACAAAACAGACTTCAGAAAAGACAAAAACAAGAAAAACATCTTGCTTTCTTAAAATCTCCATAATTAGTAAATAATAGGGCGTTAGGAAGGGGGAAGAGGATCCAAAGGCATTTACAATTATAGTTAAATGGGGCGGGGGGGGGTAGGCGGTCAACTGTACATCAACAAGAAATTTCATATTAAGTTCGAGGCGTTGTAGGAACGGGAGAAGCCATTTAAAAACGTTTTCCAATCGGTCCCCCCACCCACCTCTGTGTGTGTTTGCGAATTGGCCTAATAGCGGGACAGAGGTGGCGGTGCAGATTTTGTTTTGAGACTGCTAAACGGGGCTCCTATCACCCTGCTTTCGCGCCTCCCGATCTTGCCTTTGCTTTAATTACTGGAAAATTAATGTAAAAACTTCTAGAAATTCCAGCGAGAGGACAGGCGAGAGCGGCGTCCGCGGCGCTGCCGAGGGGACGAACCCGCCGGAAAGACGCAGAAGAAGAAGCCGGGAGCCGAAGGCGTCGAGGGGAAAGGAGGCGGGCAGGCAGGCGCCTCGGGGATGGAGACTCGGCTGGGGGCCCCAGGAGAAGCGATCGCTCTCCCGGCTGGGGAATGTGGAGGTTTCAGGTGGGGGAGAGAGAGCGAGAGAAGCCAGAGAGCGACCCTGAGGAGGCGAACCGAACTCTCCGCGGGATCGGGAAGGGTTCCAACAGTGAGAAAAAGACACTCCAGCTGCGGA
Organism: Iguana delicatissima; assembly: GCA_948472985.1. Taxonomy (NCBI): domain Eukaryota; kingdom Metazoa; phylum Chordata; class Lepidosauria; order Squamata; family Iguanidae; genus Iguana; species Iguana delicatissima. Next base: position 1,224,611 of record CAOKZL010000578.1, on the reverse strand, counting down.
AAAGACGCAAAAGGAGACGTTCGCGCTCGAGCCCTCGGAAAAGCCTGCCGGGATAAGTTTAGGGCTCGCTCATCCAGTTTACCAGCACACACACACACAAACACACACACCACCTTCGGCCCCTCAGCTTTGGCTTCCTCTCCCCCTCCCCCCTCCCTCCCCCCCCCCATCTCGCCGGTCCCAGGAGAGCAAGCCCTCTTTCTCCCTCCCCCCTCCCTCCCCCCTCCCTCCGTGCGGCTTCGAGGGCCGGGGAGCCACTCACCATCTGCGAAAAGAGGCTGAGGTCGGCGGTGTAGGGCAGGAAGGCGCTGTAGTTGGGGGCGCTGTACGGCCCGGCGGCGGCGGCGGCGGCGTACATGCCCAGCACCGAGGTGACGGCGGCCGTGGAGCCCCCGCCGCTCAGCTCCGCGCCGCCGCCGCCGCCGCCTCCGCCGCCGCCAGGACGGCCCGAAGCGGCGGCGGCGGCGGCAGCGGCGGCGGCGGCGGCGGCCAGCACCCCGGGCCGGTCGCTCCCGCCGTAGACGGCCTGGCTGGCGCTGAGGTACTGCGGGTAGCCCAGCTGCGGAAAGGACATACCGGGCGGGCGGGCGAGGCGGGACGGGCGAGGCGCCGCCAGAAGTCAGCGGCTGGGGACGGAGGCGGCGGAGAGGAGCCCGGGCTGGCGGCTGGCGGAGCTCTCCGCCGCGCTCGCCTCGGTGGGACTCAGGCTGCGGCGCGGAGGGGGTGGGCGGGGAGGGCAGAGAGCCACCCGTTCGGGTGATTTTCTTTTGGGGGGCTTCGGCTTGGCTTTCTTCCTCTTCGCTTCTCTCTCCCTCTCAGGCGGATCTTGTAATCTGCATGTGGAAGAAGAGGAGGAGGAGGAGGAGGAGGAGGAGGAGGAAGGCGGCGGCGGCGGCGGCACTAGCAACGGCGCGTGTGGACGGACTCGGTGGGGCGTCTTCCCTCAAATCTCGGCTCGTCTGTGCTCCTAAATCCCTTAGATGTGATCTGATCAACAATTGAGCTCCGACTGATGCGCCTGCCCTAAGGTCCTCGGCTGATCTTTCAGATACAATTTGAAGTTGATGCTTTGATTGGCACCCACTTGAGCGCCAAGCCCCGCCTACTCGGCCCCGTCCCTTTCTCCCTCTCTCTCAGTCTCGCGCGCGAGGTCCCCCCCCCCGCTTCCCAACTCCGCCGAGCACGTGGTTTGAGAGCAATTCTGCCTGGGCCGCTTTTTTTGCCTTGCTGCGTGTGCGGGTGTGTGTGTGAGAGTGCGCGCGCGCAGCTGCTGTTTGCCGGGCGGGCGTGTGTATTTAATGTTTAGCAATGGGCTACTTTCAGGGAGGGGGGGAAACACGCTGCTGTATGACAACCTGTCTACACGATTTTACAGCTGTCCAACATTGGGGTTTTGCTGTTTTGCAGCCTTGGTGCTGTCCCCTTCATAAAAAAAGAAAAGAAATCAACGAGATTGGTCTCCCTCCCCCCGGCCCCCCCCCCGCTACACACCCCGTTACACACCGACTTTTCTGCTGCAACCCAGCTCAGGACCTATTGGAAGTGAGTGGCCCAATCAGCCAATGGGACATTTTTTTATTTTATTTTTATTTTGGAAGGCGACGGGAATAAACTGGTAAAAACTTGCCAGTTATGTTTTTTTTTTCCCCGTCGATTTTTCGCCTTTATCTAATGATACAGCAAACGGAGAAGCGTCTAAGAAAAAGACACAGAACTGATCTACTGGTGCCCGTTCTTTCCAGGCATTCTCTTTCTCTCTCTTTGTGTCCACCGGGACAACATACGGTATTCCAGGATAATATCAAATTTTACATACGAACGTAATATCATGTAATCGTAACGACTCCTTCTCCCCACATCCGCTCCGATTGGCAGCGAAGACACTGGAAGAGTCCCTGTCGTTCTCTTTGGGGCGGAATAGGGGGAGAGAGGGGACCATGGACGATGGAGGAGAAGTAGCCTTTTATTGCGGTTGTTACACACGAAGCCTTTTGCGATTTATTTGCAAATGATAAATGGAGAGAAATCCGTCCATCATGTGACTCCCCCACCAATGTCAAACTTCTGGGGGAGGCGACGGGGTGCATGGGGGTGAAGAGGAATTCTCACATGCCCCAGTTCTGTTTTTTTGAAAAAGGCTCAAATCTCTCAGCTGCCCTTGGATGGGCAGGAGGTCGGCACCGGACCTGCCCTCCAGTGTTCCGAGTGGCTCAGAGGTTCTGACCTTTGTCCGGCCCTGACCTGGCGTGGACTTGGTTTTGTGGGTGGGTGGGTGGGGGGCTGAGTGAGTATAGATACGGAAGCCCTCTTTTCTGTCCGGTGAGGGTTTTTTTCCAGGTTTCTTGCTTCCTCTGGCTTGCTGCCTTTTCTTCCGAGCCAGGCCCACGCGGATGAGGAGGGCTTGGATACTCGTTTAGGAGGAGGCACTTTGGGGTTTTTCGGGGGAAGGGCTGAGGGGACCCCAAGGGACCGTGATGGGTCGGGTGAGAGTCGGCCAGATGTGGTCATCCAGTCGCCAAGGGCGTTTTCAATCGCTTCCCCAAATCGGGACTGGAGACGTGCAGCCCTCCATCCCTCCATGTTTCCTTGGAAGTCACGCGCCCCTCGAGGGATTTACGCCCCATTGTGCGCGTCGGAGTTCCAGCCCTCGAAGAAAAGAAAGTGCACATGCACGGGAGCGCGCGCACACACACACGCACACGTTCACGCCCCTCCGATTTTAAATGCCTTCAACTAATCTCCGAGTCTATGGAGGTAGGATCTATCATTTATTCATCCCATTATTTCTACCCTGTTGGCCCTCAAAAGGGTTCCCAAGATGGCTTCCCCCACAGAGTATATAAATTCATATACACTGAGAATTTTGATCTAGAGTCATTTCGAAACAGAGTAGGATTTCCTTCAGAGTCAATAAACTACCGGTTAGTGCTGAAATTCGGTCTCTCTGCCTCTAGAGTTGAAGAAAAGGAGGAAGAGGAGAAAGATGTCTGCTGGAATGTTAACCACAATGCTGCCTCATAATTCGCGCTTCAGAGGCTGTTTTTCCATGAGTGGGGCTACCGCTCATTGTTAGGAGTTAAACCCATTGAATGAATGGGGCTTTTTAACACTGGCGTCAGCCCCATTGATTCAACGCCTTGGGACTAACAAGTGGGTCTAGCCCTTTATTCCTCCTCCTTTCTGACTTCGCTGCCCACGCAACACAAAGAACGCTTCATGGGGCAACACTTATACTTTCAAGTCCTTTTCTCGTTATTTTATTTTATTTTTTAAAATGATGTGCAATAGAAAACATAAAAACCAAAGGCTGGGAATAAAAAATAGTTGTGTGGAAAGAAACACAGGTATCATACAGGTACGCCTGCGGTGAAGTATAGATGGACTGCATATTCTATGGACTAGAAGCCCTAGTTTGTGATTGTGAGGCTATTTCCGCACTAGCCTGTTACAATGCTATCATTCAGCTTTCAACATCCTATCGAATCCTGGGGTATGCAGTTTAGGGAGGGGCCGCTCGGGACCCCAGGATTCCATACGATGTTGAAAGTGGAATAATAGCACTATAACAGGCTAGTGCGGAAACGGCCTGAGACGCGTGAAATCGAATCGGCCCTCTTGGAAATCAACCTCGGTGGGATTCTTTAGTCCTGGTTAACCCATCCAAAGCATCTTTCCTAAGAATGTGTAAGGCCTCTACCCAGCGCACTACTCTTTCATTTTTTTTTTAAAGGCAAAATTGATTTCTCCAGGGAAAGAATCCGAATTTGCGGGGAGGGGAGAGAAGGAGAGACAAAATCCTTCTCCAGCGATGCATTGTCAAGTCTCCCTCATTTCAAGGCATCTGCTCACAGGGGAAAAAAAGGAGAATGAAACAGGGCTGGATCATGACCATCAAAGCCCAGGAAAAACCAGTAATGATTTCCAAGGATACCATACACGCATGGCTTGACCACTTGTGGAGGGCGGGGAAAAGAGATTCCTATCGCCTACAAGGCCAGCTTTAAGCACACGCCTCTCAGTCCTGAATTCGCCGGAACTTTAAAGTGTTTATACTTTACAGTCTTGGAACAAGTAGCCTCCATACCTCCCTAAGACGCATCAAGGGGTTTGGGGAGCGTCACAGTAACAAGACGATCTGCAATTACTATGCAAGATTCGTTGTTCCCTTGATCCAGAGTGAATCCGGTTTGAACTGGGCATCCAAATCAGTTCGCTTCTCTCTCTCCCCCCCCCCCCATACAATCACTCCTCCTGTCCCACACACTCCCGCTAAGGCTGAGCCTCGCGTTCTGGCCCGATCCCTTGGGGACCAGGTGTCGCCCGCTCTTCTTCCAAATGGCGCCGTCGGATAAATCGGGACTGGTAAAGCGAATTTGGACTCGCCCAAGAGCCCCTAAAAACAATCAGGGGGGGGAAAGGTGGGGCAACAAAAGGAGTTCCAAGGTTGAGAGGAGGGAGGAGAGTTTTTCTCACTGGTGAAATTTCGTCAGGCTACGGGCAAGACGGCGAGAAAGAGGAGGACGAAAATAACTTTCTGCAACGTCGGGCTAGGAAGGCCGGAGAGAGAGAGGTGTGGGTGACGGAGATTTAAGAGAGGTGGCTGCCCGGAAGAGTAACTTCCACTTCCACCTTCCGCAAACCCCTTGTTTCATTTCTCCTTCCTGGGCTTCTCCTTCACAGACGCTCCGCATCGGATTTGCTTCCGAGTTCCAGTTAGAAGAGTTCGAAATTTCCCCCTGAGCCCCGATCCAAGCACTTTTCAGACGCAGGCGCGTAAACCCCCAACAGCCCCATTCCAGACAAGATTTAAGCCTAGCGCCTCACTTTTCCCACTATGCTCGATGGGATTTTGAAGCCGGATCCTGTTTACTTGGAAGCAAGTCGCGCACTCCAGTCGCTAGTTCTCCCCCAAGAGCGTCCTTACAATTTGGTAGCCTCCTATCCGGTCCTAAGCATAGACAAAATATTGTGCGCACACACACGGCATCACAGCAACAAGGCAATATGATATACCTCTACTCAGAAGTAAGTCCAGTTAAGCTCAGTGGGGCTTACTCCCAGACTGTTTTTTTTTAAAGGCTTAGGATCGCTGTCTAAACCGGCCTTTTTGGTTTTTTTATCAAGTTTGCATTTCCGCTTGCTTTGCAAACTGACCTACCGCCCAATCCTTACTACGACTCCCTGTCCATAGGATCGCAGCCTTGAAATGGTTTTCCGATCCTCCACCTCAACTGATCCCCCTCAAAGTGGGCGAAGCATGAGGGCGGAGCACCATGTCGCCTGGTGGGGGGGGACAACGATCCAGCCAGGTCAGTTTACTCCCTTTGGAGCCTGGTGGGGCGCGCAATGAATGGGGGGGGGGTTTCAAAGAAATAACTTTATGCTGATCGTGCCCTGGTTTTTCAAATTCGAAATTCAGAATAAGAAGGTGGCCCTGCGGATGTATTAACACTTCCCACCCCCGCCCTCGCCCCCAACTCTTCGCTTTCCCTTTCGGAGCACGTCAACATCTGTCCGTCTGTCTGCTCGGGTTTAGTCTGTTTCTAACGTCCCAGAGTTTCATTCCTGAACAGCCTCCATTAAAAGGAAGTGCAGCTCATTCTCCCGAGCTATTGGTTGAACTGTCCCCTCCCTTCAAACAAGCCGCTCCGTTAGCAGGCGGAGGGGCAGGAGGAGGAAGGAACGAGCCCTGGCCGGGCGGGGAACTGGGAGGAGAACCGGCGAAAGCCGCGGAGAGGCAGGAAGAGGTCTCGGGCAGAGCGAGGCGCGGCGCCGTCGGATCCCGTGCCGGGAAAGTCCCCCCTCCCGACAGGGAACCATCCCGTTGTCTACGGCTGCCCCTGGGACGGCCACCTTGGACATAACTCGTTCCTCCAAGCGCAGCAACCTAGGAGGCTATTGCTGAGTTGCCATCCATGGAAACAAATGGGGTTGGACGTCAAGTCACCCTGGCTCTGGGAGTGCTGCGGATTCAACGGGACTTTCAGTTAGTGGGAACCCTGTATTACTCTCAACTTGTCCGGATTAAGAGGGGTTGCGTTTGAGAATAAAGAAATGGCAGCCTCAAAAGGAGAAAGAGAAGGAGAAGCTTGCTGTTCTCTAGATTTAAATTCTCATAATTTAGGGAAACAAAAACAACTTCTTCTTCCTCTTCTTCTTCCTCTTCTTCCTCTCCTCCTCCTCCTTCTGCCCCCCCTTTATTGTTGATAATGGTTTTACTGTGGACGAGACGACCTTCCCAATTATCCGTTCTCAAAAAAGGCCCAAACAACACGGAAAAAAACATAAATACATAAATCACCCAGAAACAAAACACAAACCACTCCTCCTCATCAGTCAAATACAATACCAGAATTCGCCCAAGGTACTTCGGCCAGGGTTCGATACAGAAAGCTGTAAATCCAGGCCTAGGGGTCGCTACTTGGTTGAATTTTAGCGCAAAAAAGGAGCTCCCTTGAAGTGTCTCTCGGGGCGGAGGAGATGGGGTGGGGAGAAAGCGAGGGCGTACACTCGATAGGTTTAGGAATACCTGATTGATTTATATACACCATGCACACACATGCGTATGCATGTATACATATGTATATATATACACACAGGCAGGTATATGCATATATATGGCGATCTTGATCTTCTCCAGATGTTTTTAAGAGGCAGCCAACCGCACAGCGCGCCCGCTCCCAAGTCCCACGGAAGCCCCCGGCAAAGCTTAGCCTGCCAGTCCGAGAGGACCCGCGGCAAGAAGCGCGGGGCTGGAAGTGGCGGCGCGCGGGGGGGACGGGGGCGGGGTTAGCCAGGGAGAAACCAGCTCGCAAAGCGGGTGGGAGGGCAGAGGAAGCGAAAGGGGGCCTGCGAACTCGGCTAAGTTAGGGACTGAGCATAAATTTCGAGCGGAAAAAGAAGCCCGGGTTGAGCTCACCAGGACCGGCTTGTCTTTCTCCCTCCGGCCATGGGCAGTCTGGACAACAGGAGAGGGAAAGGATCGCCCACAGGGCTCAGGTAGCCCTGAGAAACCATTGAGGAGTGGAAAACGGTGCCCCCTTGCCTCTTCTGGACTCCTAAGGAGAGTTCTGGTTTTCGGCCTTGAGAGCCCCCGCCTGGTAGTTCTCCATCTCTTTTTCTCCTGACTTTTTTTTTTTTTAATTTTCAAAGCATTCTTTCGTAGGCGCAACTTTTCTAATTCTTACAACGCCTCCTCCAAAATTTTCCAGGTCGCTGCCCTTGTTATTTTCCTTGTTGCCATTGTTGTAAACCCAAATGAAATTAATCCCGGGTTTTATGGTGAGCGCACACGCCTTTACGCTGTTAGTGTGTCAACCCTATTTCTGAGAAGGATTCATTACGGCCAAGCACAACCCGGCCATTCAACGCGGCGGTGGGCCCGATCCAGCCAGGCTTCAGTCTCGGACCTGTCCCCTGGGTTGGGGAAGACACGCAAACCTGAAACGATTGCAATCGATGACTGGATGGTGTCTCGAAGGGGGAGGTGTAGGAGATAAAGGAGGGAGCGGAGAGAAGGCCGGCCGGGCCCTCGGTTTTCCTGGAGGACAACGAGTCTCCTACAACTTCCCCAGGAAGTGTGTTTCGGAGCTCACGGCCTGGGTCTGGAGCCGTTGCCGTGTGTGTGAAACACCCCTAGAGTCCGTTTGTTTTCGGACAACGGGGAAGGGGACGTGGAACGGCAACGCGGCCGGGGTTGGGAGGTATTTAAACGTCGACCAGATTCACTGAGGGGTAGGCTCTCGCCACACAGCACGCCAGCTATTGCCCCCCTCAAGAGTAAAGCCCCGTTCGCTGGAAGCGCCCGTAATTTCTGGGCAAGGAAGCGCTAAGCGCGCCCGTCGCTGAAAGCCTCCTTCTTCCGCGTCTCGGACTCGGCTCGAAGAAGCAGAGGGCACGGCGGCCGAAGCGGAGCCGGCTGCGTCTCCTCTTCGTTGGAAAACCCTAAAGGGGCCTTCGTAGGGCGGTGTGGAGAGGAGGAGGAGGAGGAGGGCGAGGGCGAGGGCGAGGGCGAGGGCGCGGCTTCCTTTCGCATCCGTGCCTGAGCGGAGCGTGGAGGGCGCAGCTCATCAAGCTCGGATTTATGAGGCTTGTTAAACACGCATTATTACTTAACACCTTCCCCCCTCCTTCGCCGACCCAGAAGGGCCGAGAAACAATCCCCCCTTCCGCTCCTCTCCCTCCCCCACCCCCGCCTCCGAGACGACAACGAGGCGTGTGTCAAACAATTACCAGCCGCGAGGCGAGACATCTCCGCCACACTGTCACGCGCACCCATTTCGAAGCCCCCCCCGCCCCGCCCCGCGCGCGGGTCTCTGTCTTTCAACCCAAACAAACCCCCTTTTCTCGGCGCTACTTCAACGCCTCAGAGCCTCTCTTTCTCTCGTTTTTAAGCGGCAGGCCGAGCGAGAGCCTGGCGGAGAAGCGTCGAGCTCGGCCACTTTGCCAGAAGTTTCGGCAAAAAGTGCAGCTGAGGAAAGAAGGAGGTCCCGTCACCGGGGGGAAACGGAGGGGTCAGCGGCTTCGTGAATTATCCACCCTGGATGAGGCGTTTTAAATAGAACAATGTTTGTGGGAACAGCAAGAGGAATAATAAAATATTTTAAGTCCGCCACACAGACGCAGCCCCAGCCACCAACCCCAGCTGACAGTTGAACCGCTTCACAACGAGGAGAGAGAAAGGAGAGGGCGGGAAAGCGAAAGGGCGGGAAACTCCTTTGGCCCACAGAAATGCAGAAAGGGAGGGCGAGGTCACGATCCAGGTGGCGAGGCCTTCTCCCCCGCCTTTGCCTCGAGCGGGGAATTTTACCCGCCTTCCTTCTCTCCCATTTAATTCTATGACTGCAGTCCAGTTGTTCGTCCTGACCAAAGCAGACCCATTGAATCAATTGGGGTTTCTCTACGTACCGACGCGTCATTTCAACAGTGGATTCAATAAATCTGCTCTAATTGGGATTCAGTGACAGGATTCTGGCCAATTTGTGTGTTTTAAGGCCGAGTTTTGTCGGACCGTAGTGCAAGCAAACATTAAAACAGAGTTAGGAATTTTATAGGGCTATATTTCAAACACACATTCCCAGAAAAGTTTTTTTTAAAAAAAAAAAGATCCTTTTATTGCTAATACTAATTTCATGCCTACAATTATTCATCTCCCTTATACCTCTATTTTGTATCAAATGGCTACCTTTATCTCCTGCTTATGGCAAATTTTAATATTAACTCTGGAAGCACGGAAGCATATCGTTGATATATTTATAGATCGAGTCTTAATTAACAAAATGATTTCCATTCTGTCTGCCGAACAATCCGGCGCCTTTTTAGAGGAGGCTCTGAAGGCTCGCACGCCTGCCTTTCTCTCTCCCCTCACACACGTGGCGTGAGGCGTCTGTGGGGGAAAAAGCGGGGCGGGAGTGAGAGACACCCAGTTCCTGTGCCAGCTGAGGTTGTCTTTATTTGTTCTGCAGCCTTGTTCCTGCGGGGCTGCATTATGCTGGGCTTTTATAATTATTATTATTTTAATTAGGTCGTGTTTGCTTTCCGTTCTGCGCTGTCCCCAATCGACGCCCGGCCCGGCGCGAGCGCGACGTCAATTCCCGCGGCGCAGGTGAAGGGGCCTCGCCCTGACGCCGGCCGGGCCTCGGCGCTCTTCGCCCCGGCACCTCTTCCGGGCGGGGACCGGCGGGCCGACGCCAAGACTTTTCGCCCCACTGCCCGCCGGAAAGAGCCGAGAGCGGGGCGGAGACGGCCGGAGCGCTCAGCGAGCGGCTCCCCTCGGCAGCCCGCCTGGCACTGAGGGAAGGAGCAAGAGAGCCGGACGGAGAAGTGGCCCGGAAAGGAGGCGGACCACGTGGCGAGAGAGAGAGGAAAAGGCTGAGCCTCCGCGGGTTTCCTTTCCTCTTCTCTCCAAACCCCCCTCTTCCGTGGAATCCTTGTTTTAATCATTTACTCTCCCCGCTCCCGCTGCATTTATTCTTCCTCTGGAGACCTGCCTCTGCCTCCACGCTGTCTCCTTTCTTCAAGTAGACTGTAAGCCCCCTGGGGCAGAGATTTGTATCTGATTTGGCTCGTGTTACTGCGTGACCCTGGGTAGTATTATAGATTAATATATTCTTATAGTAATAATTTGTTTATTTATTCATTCAATTTATACCGCCCCTTTCTCTCACCTGGGGATCCAAGGTGGCTTACAGTAACTTAAAAGTGTTGCTGAAAAATAAATAGTTTAATTTAAATAGTTCTAAAGACGCTACCGATTCATCTGTCGGTCATTTATTGACCTATTGCTGATAGTCATGTAACTTTTTCTGCTCTCTTCTGAGAAAGGAAAAGTTTTTGTGCTTGGCATAGGTATTTTGCAAGAAGAATACAATTTATTTGTAGGAAGGGGCAGCCAAATACAGCAGAAGACGAATCATGAAGCTGGGATAGGTTTGTCAATGGCTGTTAGATATGGTAGCTAAAAGAAACCTTCACTGTTGGTGGCAATGTGTTTTTGAATACCTGCTACTGGGAATCCAGCAAAGGGGCTGTTGTTACTTTTATTGCCTGGTTACTAGGAAGCAGCAATCAGTAACAGTTGGAGACAGGTTACTGAGCTACATGGACCCTTCCTCTTACCTAGCCTGTTGCTGTATTTTTATATTGACCACAAGCTAAGTTAATGGCATGTTGTAGCTGTTTTGATGAAACATTGATGGATTTGGTTGAATTTGTTTTCATTTCCATGATTGCATGAACACTGGTGGCCGTTCTGACATCATTTAAGGAATTTATATCCTTATGTATTGTACTTAGGTTCCACCATTCAACCTAAGAATGGCTCTTGAGGTGACTGTGTTCAATTTAAATAAGACCGACAGTATTAAAACAGATGAAAAGCACAAATAAGAACACATCAATACAAGAAAAAGCAGCATCAACCTGATTAAAAGCCACTTCCACTGCACTCCAGCTTTATTGTTATAGGCCTTCAATATTTTTTTAAAAAAAGTCTGTACAGAGAAGTCCAGATTAGCCTCCAGTTAGGGATTTCCATGACCTGGAGCAGCCACCATCTTCACCAAATGTGCCTCTGAGGGTGTAAGAACGAGGCAAGTTTTCAGCTGAAGCTATAGTGGTTGCTGTGGAGCAGTAGATCTGCTCTGGGGTTTAGTCCAAATTTTAAAGAGCTATCCATGGTGCTGGAACTATTTTGGGATAGGGCTCTGGACAGATCATTTAAAGCTCGATACTAAAACTCACAGCAGACACATTGTTTCTGTAATGTGCAAACCACTAACTGCCACTGCCCTGAAGATCTCAAAACTCAAACAGGTTCATAGGGGAGAAGACAGTATTTCAGAGACTTTGGATCCAAGCCATATTGTATCTTATAAGTTATAGCCAGCACTTTTAACAGACCAGAAACTGTTGAAGTTGTCACAACAAGGGAATCACATGCTCCTTGTAAATGGACCTAGTCAACATTCTGTCCACAGCACTGTGGAGCAGATGAAGTTTCTGAACATTCTTCAAAGGCAGCCTCATGTGGAGTGGTTCTGTGTCATGTGTATACAAAAAAAGTATTGTGTATTCTCATGAAATTTGTACTATCACAACATTCCAGTATTCTTACAACATCTTTCATATTTTTCCCATTTATTTTTCCAAATAGAACACACACATAAGAATGATGGAGTTAGGTGTCCACAAATCTACAAAACTTGTCTTGTGGCTGCAAGTTAGAAGTTTAGTTCTTTGCTAATTTTGTTCTCAAAGCAATGACTAGTTTTAGCAATTTTCTTCCTTTAGTAGTTTCCAAAGATTATTTGCAGTTTGGGACTTATTCTTCACCAATTTACACATTTTTGTGAAGAAAACAGCACTATATTTTCTGCGCAGAAAATACTGTTTTCTGCATATATTGTTTTCTGCACACATGCAGAATCATATATTTTTTCTTCAGAATAAATTCTGAACTGAAAAGATTCACGTCAGCCCTGGATTCTCCTTCTCAGGGTTTTCCAACTCTAGAAAAATATGTTTTCTGACCAGTTTTCAAACATTTTTGAACACTCTTTTCATCCCTATTACAAGTTCAAGAGTCTTGTGGTGGTGAAGGACCATTAATTTATAAGTAACTAATTTGTCTTGTGTAATGGACTTACAGTGAGAAACTGACAAATTTCAAATGGGCAGAAGTCTTCATATGAACCTGCCTGTTCCTCTTCAGTGCTATGGTCTGAGCATGGAAACCAGCACTGCAATCTGAGCCTAGAGACTGATGATTCGATTTCTGTTTGTTTGTTTGTTTATTGGCAAGAACTGATTAAAGTCTACTTTTTTCATATTCAAGATGGAAATAGACTTTTTGGGAAACTCAGCTCAAACTGAAACTGATAGATTTGTGCATACAGGTCCAGGGTTTTAACTTTGCAACTCTCAAACATTCTGGTTTGAATTTCTGTTTATTCCCGTTAGTCCTGAAATAAGGCTGCCATTCATTATTATTTTTTTCTGAGAGGCTCCTCATTTTTAATCTTACAGGCAAGCACTACATGGTTTCCTTCATACCTGAAGCAGCTATACCTATTCAATTAGACCGGTAGAAATAGAGAAGAATTTAATTGCTGTTATTTTTTTAAAATAGCATTTACCAAGATATCATTTTTTTTCACATTCGGAATGGAAAGAGACAGAGGATGCTTAAGAAGGAGGAGGAGGAGGAGGGGGAGGAAGATGTTGAAACTGACTTTTAAAAGTCATAGTTTTAGTCTGTCTGTATTCAGCCATGTTGGTGCTGAACTAGTGCTGCCAGGGTTCATCAATCAGGTACAACATGGCTCTCTTCATACTGACTGCCTCACCATACCATTTTATGCTGACTACCGACCAGTACAAATGGAGGACATTTTTTTTCAGTTTGTTTTTGGAGATTTGCAAACTGCATGTTCAGGATGCTAAGAGCCTGAGGTTTCAGACATTTATATGTGGGGAGAAATGAAACATTTCCGCATCCCTTCCTTCCCTCACACTCTCTTTCAGATGGAATTGGCATAGAAAGACAGAATACATTCAATGGAAATATGGCTGCCTATGGAGCTAGCAGCAGGTCCCTTTTCAAAAAAATCTATAAATAGTCCAATTGCCTATGTGCCTTGTTTGGTTTGCTCCAGTCTAGACCCTTCAGAGGCAGGACATGTTGCCATCCAGTTATGTCTCTCAAGGTATGTCACACCAGCTGCTAAGTGTATTGATGTCTCCCTTCATCTGACATTCTGGAATTTATTTTATTTTGAATATTTCAAACAATTACTTTCAGTGCTCTTATTCAGTAGTTTATAATCTCAAGAGCTTCAGCAGGTCCTTGATCTATTGGATTGCTCCTTTATGTTTCTTTTTAGCAGGTCTTCTGATTCCTCTGCTCAGTGATATAGCTGATTCTCCAGTTTCTCGAAGGCCCAAACAACTTGAAGCTTGGACTGTATCACCTATGGTCTGTTACAACCAGTGTATTCTTTCTTACTGTTCATCTCTCGAGAAGACATCTTTGTGCTCAAATATGGAACAAGGGCATACTGTTGGATTACCAGTAGGACAGTGGAACCCACATTCACAGAGACAGTCTAGATTTTTGATTAACAAGAATGCCCCACATTTGTTCTCTTCTTGCTGAGCTTTGCTGTGATCCTCAAAGCAGCTGGAGAGAAAATTAGTTTTCCTAACCACAATACATTGTTGTAAGCTGTGATAGTTGTAGTGTAAAGTATTTCGGTGTGACTTAGCTTCAAATGAGCAGTTAAGATTCCTTAGCTTTACAAAAACCTGTTCTTCGTGGAGATAAAAACTGGCAGAAGTGGTTTGTTGATGTGAGTCAATACTGTGGCCTGAATTGTTGTACTCCTCTTTGCCTTATGAAGATTGTTGCAATGAGAACAAACATTTCAGAAATGACCAATACTTCACCATGAAATCCTGGGATCAACTTCATAGTTTACACTTCCTTGTTGCTCAGTAAGTGAAGAAACTCTTGGGCTAAATTTTAAGCAGTAGTGATGGCTCTCTTAATTTGTTAGTTTCTGATCTATTCTACTGTACCTTGCCATGACCAGACCCTGATCACATCTCTCCAGTACCAATGTTCATGTTTATTAGTTGACACTTAAGAAAAGTTCCACCAGGGCTGTTTTACAATCTGCCTTTGGTATTTTATCACAGCTGAACAGAGAAATTATATTATTTCAACTCTTACTGTCAGGGCCAGCCCAAGATATATTGTTGCCTGAGACAAGAGTGAAACCTTCCTAGTGAATGTACAGAAACTGATGGGACCTGCAGTTGAATATTTGACACTGACGGTAAGATAATGTCCCTCAATACACTTAAGATGGCGGGGGTGTTTATAAGACTCATAATACATTATGTGATGTACACAGCTCTGTCTTTTAAGAGAGGAGAACAGCTGGAAAGTTCACAAGGAACAGCTAGGAGGGTACCTCTACCACTCCCAATGTATACTGCCTGAGAAACTTGCTTCAGTCTGTCTCATGGTATGGCTGATCCAATTTAATGTGCCCCTTCCAAATACAGAACCAGACCTTTTTTTTCTGAATGCAATTTTTAATGCAATTTCATGCTTGTCTTTTCATTCAGAAGTAACTTCAGTTCCGGAGAGTACGTGTATATCATACTTCAGCCTTAATTTGTTGCAGAAGAAATAAAAACATGAGCATGGACTGATTTGTGAGCTGTTGGTTGCAAATTTTAATCAACAACACCCACATTTTAACTGAAGGATCTGTATATTTGCTATGGTGGATAGTCTTAACTTTGGTGCATCACAGTAACTCAGAATGGAAAATAAATTATTAAATACTATCTCTTTTGTTTGTTTATGAAAGTACACGTTATTTCACACTCGCTAGTATCTTAAAAAGATTTGTTTAAATGTACAGTACAGCCATTTTTATTTGAAGCAGGGTCCACTGAGTTCAACTGTATCATTTTAAACACTTTTTCAAATACTTTCTAAGATTGTGCGTAGAACTGGAATTCTTTTAAAAATGAAAAGCAATATGTTTTTTGGAAATAAATAAACAAATAAATACTGAATATTTGGCTTTGTAGATATTAACTTTTTCTGGGGAGCCCTTTGTTGGCAGCAGAACAGTTTTCAGTAAATACGGGTAAAAGTGCATCGCCATATCTCTGGGGAAATACAAAAATGTGTACAATAGTGAAACTAACATTAATAATGACTAATGCTAGCAAATTGCTTATGAAGATATGTCCAGTGAGTACATTAGTAGAAATATTAGTAGGCACTTTTTAAAAATCCTTAATGTTCAAGACAAGCCAAAGTAGAAACAAGAGAAAGTAGGAGAAACTGAAAACTATAAACTTGTCTATCTGTATATCAAACTGATAAGTTGCTCTTTGGGCCTAAGCCTTTATATCTGGTTATTCTGTTTATAAAAGTGGTAGCAATTCGTGTATATCGCATCATGTTCCGACAGACATCCCATCATGTTCTGACAGGCCATTCATGTGGCCATCTGATTAAAGATCTGAACTGAACATTCCAGCTCACTACCAAAATCGATGTGCTGTGGCTGCTCTTTTTCAGCAGAAGATACTGAGTTACTTTAAATAGTGAGTTTAGTTTCACTCTCCGGTCAGTTTATGCATACAAGAATTTCCAGATACTTTTCTACAGGTAAAGTGGGGTTGCTGGTGGCTTCCATATCAGTTGGGTGGTGAATTCACACCAGGGTTTGTTTCATGCTTTAAATAAGCCATCCAAGGTGCTAAACATATTTGGAGGATGGGGTCCAGCACCTTGATCAGCTCCTTTAAAGTTCAAAATAAAAGCTGGAGGAGATTCACTATGCCCCTGACATGAAAGCCACCAGTTGTTGCTGATAACAAGCAAGCAAGTGAACAAACAACTTGTTTGCAAACCATCCAGCAGTTTCTTGGTACAAATTTCACTGAATTGATGAGAGGATATTGTGGTGTTCAATATGACTGTTACCCACTCCAATGGCCATGTGAAGGAGAATTTCAGGTTTTTAAGATCTTTTCATCTCGTTCTTCAAAACTATGCCATTATATCCATGTCATACAAAGCCTGTCATTTTGTTTTTGTCTGTCTCTTTGGAAACAACACTTTGGCCTAAACCCAGTTATTAAAGTAGGACCAATGGATCAATTGTTTAATGGTAAATCAACATTTACATAAATCTAATTGATTCAATGGGTCTAACTGAGCTGCATTAACCATTGGATTTAGGTCTTTAATCATGGTATAGGAAACCGATGTCTCTTTGGATGATGTTGAACCCTTATGCTGTTGCTGAACTCTATCAGTTGCAACTAAGATGACTAATGGTTAATAATCAAAGGGGCATACTTCTAACTGGACAAGCAGTAAGTGAAGGACATGCTTGATTTTTAAGACTGTTTTAGAGATGAGCAGATTCCTTCCTTCCACTCTATGGGTCATTCTGCTCTGATTTCCACTCTTCCTTTTAGTGTATCTAGGAGAATCATGAAATTTAATTACAACTTTCAGCTCCTTCTGCTTTATTTGTGTCTTCTGCCCTGCTGTGTCATCCAGTGAACACACCATGTATTCATTTGATAATACCTTCAAGTTGAAAAAAGCAATCTTGATAAGAAAGAATGCATAATTGTACCAATGTTCCTTCTGTACATTAGTATTACACTAATGTGTTCATGTACTCTTGCACATTGGTGAAACCTCATGCACATCAAGAGGCTATATACTGGGCATTCCATCAAAGAATACATTTGTATAGAAAATGTATTCCTGTATGTATGTAGGAAGACACAAATGAACTGAATGAACTGAAGAAGGAAAAGGTTGTGGGAAATTAAACATGCACAAGAATATGTAAAACACTAAAAATAAATAAATATAAATATTTATATTTGTAATATAAATAAATAAATAAATAAATAAATAACAAACAAATGAAAAACTAGAGCACGGAAGTAATGAATTCCAAATAACATACAGTGGGACCCCTCTCATGGATACCAAAATTCGTGGATGCTCAAGTCTCATCATGTACGATGGACTGTTTTATTTTTTTATTTTTTTTTGGGGGGAGAGATTTTCAAGCCATGGTTTTTTGAATCCGTGGATACAGAACCCAAATATATGAAGGGCCGAATGTAGTTATTTTGTACTGGATATCTCCTTACACAGTGTCTACGAATGTACTTCAGCTCACATAAACCCCATTTATGCCCATATCAGTCACCAAAAGGCTTCTGGCCTATGTAACCACTTTTTTAGGGATCTAAACTGGGCGGTGAGGAGGTAGCATGTTTGTCCCAGTTTTATCTCCTCATGCTGTTCTTTTGAATGCCCAAATAGAGTTCAGGTAATCTGTAATTCCCAAATGTCATTTGCATCAGGAGAAAGTTCCAGAGGAATCCCTAATTTTAGTTGTAGTTCAGTAACAAAAGAATGATGTCTTCTTTTTCTATTTATTAATCTCAGTGTATATTAATGGTACTCATATACTGCACACATTTGGACATTCTTGAACTATTTGCAATTAGAATGAACAGCAGCTTCTGTTTATTCAGTTGCAGTGGTATGACAAAAAGTGCATAGACTACATTTTTTTAAATAGGCACATTTTAAAAGTATAATCAGTTCATTGAATCACCACTTAAAGGTTGATGATTCATCAATGAAAAAAAGAAAGATTAACAGTTGCACTAACTACTCACCTATGAATATTTTAGAGACCTGATATAAATGAACACAGACATTTACATTCTGACTCTAAATTTGTATGCTTGGGCCAGGCTTTGTTCTGTTTGATTTAAAAATTCACCGGATGCCCCTGACAACTTTGTTTTACTTAGAGCCAGACACACAGAAATGTCTTGCTTAGGGCCAGAGACACACAGAAATTTTATTCGCTTCATCATTGTGATTGGGCTTCCTTATAGCCTTCTTTAATTAGTTTAATTATTTGGTACTTCCATTTGCAACCATTCCAAATCAATGCCATCCCAATTTGTGACACAAATTCCAGCGGTACAGGTGTAGCTGCTAGCAAGCTGCCAAACACTAGGAAACTCATGTCTTACACATGGAAGGGGTGAATACCATTCAGCCAAACTGTCAGTTTGAAACAGCCAAGAGGAAGGAGATCAAAGCCAAGAGCTGGAACTTCTCCTCTCCAGATTAAAGTCTTTATGGCTTGAACTCCTAATGCTATTAAAGGGAACCAGGACACAGAGCACAGTGCAGTACTAGCTACAAAGTTCTTCTAATTTCGCTGAAGTCCTGCTGCATTTTGGCCAATGTAAGCCTTCTGAGCATTTCAAGATGTGCTGTTTCCTCTGAGGCCTAGTTGGCTACTCCCTGGAAATTATGCAGAACTAATACCTTCAGAGATACATTTCTGTTTGTGTGCATATTTATATAACTTATCGCCTCTGGAGAGATAATTTTGATTCCCTCCTAGGTTCCACAAAGTCTTTTAATAGAACTCGAAGCAATAAAACCTGAAATTCTAGCATCTCCAGACATGAAAAGTCTCTTTATGTTGCGTTTGGTGTCTCTCCTTTCTTGCAGTGACCTCTGCACGGTGGTGTATAAATCTATTATTCCAGTCACTGGGGAATTCTTTTAAAGCTTCCTCTCCCTCTCTGCCTCTCTTCTTTGTCAGGAATAAGAGATCGTTCATCTTTAACTAGGCCACATAGAAATTATGATTCTGCAGCAGTGTATATTTAATTAGAGTAATCTCACTTGAATTTAATTACCTAATGAATTATTTGTTTAAAAGGTAAAAAGCCTTGTTTGCCAAGTACAGTGCAACACACTGATAAGAACATTATTTGTAAGAACATTATTTTCTAAAAAAATCATTTTATGGTTCTGTATATATATGTATATATATATATGTATACATAATCACATACATACACACATATTTACGTACATACAAACACATACATATACACACACACACATGTACATACATACATATACAAATATACATAAACACAAACACATAAATACTCTTTGGTTATCTTAACTGCAAAAAAGGCAAGAAGAGTTCCAGTCGTTTAAGAATGAATTCTTCTCTTCTCTTCTCTTCTCTTCTCTTCTCTTCTCTTCTCTTCTCTTCTCTTCTCTTCTCTTCTCTCTCTCTTTTTTTTTTAGGGGGGAGGCTTGGGCCCTGGATAGTAGGCCTGTGTATGTAATGAAAAGGAGATTAACTTATTTTAGATCTGTTCTTTGTTTTCCAGGTGACTTTCAAGAAGCTTCTCCATACTATTATTGTTGTGGGCCTGCATTTCATTTCTGACTCATGGTGACCCAAAGGCAGTGGTTCTCAACCTGTGGGTCCCCAGATGTTTTTGGACTTCAGCTCCCAGAAGCCCTGAGCATTGACCATAGTGGCTGGGGCTTCTGGGAGCTGAAGTCCAGAAACATCTGGGGACCCACAGGTTGAGAACCACTGCCCTAAGGCAACCCCAACATAGAGTTTTCTTGGCAAGATTTGTTGAGAGGCAAATATCCTTTGCTGTCTTCTGAGGGAGGCTGAAGGAGTGTGACTTGCTCTAGGTTACCCAGTGGGTTTCCATGGCTGACAGGGATTGGTCCCTAGAGTCACAGTCCAACACTGAAACCAGTGGCACCACACTGGTTCTCTCTCCATACTACAGCTCAGTCATTAAATTTACTGGGTCTGTGATTATCCTGGAAGGCTTAGAGGGGCTTCTGATCTGACTCCTGATATTGTTTGACTTCAGGCTCCCAGAAACCCCACCAGACTAATCAACAGTCAGAAATTCTGGTAGTTGTAATCCAACAATATCTATGGACAGTCATGCTGGGACAGAGTGCTCTGGAACACAGAAGACATATCCTGAAGAAGAAAATTCATTTTCCCTTTCAAATAAAAGCAGCATAGCATGAGGAAACCTTTAATTCCATCCAGATACAATCAAGTCCAGTGTCCACTAATGACTACCCTCTCTCTCTCTGTATATATATATATATATATAAATGTATATAGATAGAAAAGATACCTTATATTGTATCATATCATTGGTCTATCTAGTCCAATACTGTCACCTCTGGCTAGCAACAGGTTTTCAGCTTTGTAGACAGGATTCTTGTCTTACCTGACTTGGAGCAACCTGGAATTGCCTTATAATCTGCCATCCAAATACCAACCAGGTATTTGGTTGGTTGTTACCAGCCCACACAATCCCCAGATTTGTTATGGCTTAATTGTCAAAATATAATTTAATTGGTAGATACATTAATTGGCTTTAATATAAAGTGGACCCTGAAGCAACTGTAAGACCAGGCTGGATAGAGGAAAAACACTGGCTGAACATGTGTTCCACAAAGTAGGTCAGAAGATCCCCTCTAGGCATAGTCAAGGTCATTTTCAGGCTAATCACCAGGTAACTCCAGAGATAATAGGCTTAAGTTGAAGTTGTAACATCTTTGATACCACACAATAGTCACAGGAAGTTCCCTCAAAAACTTTTCTTCCTAGCATCTGGACATTTCCCTGCATTGTTCCTTTACCTCTCCATTATTATAGAGCTATTATGACAGCCATTAACTTTTTGTCACCTAACACTAAGACCATTAACTGTGTTCAGGCCTCATTTTCCACACTGCAACTTCCACAGTTTGCTTGGCCAGAGAGCCATTCACACCCTTGCCCTCCAGGCAGGTTTTGAGTATAAAAACTTTCTGTTTTTGGCAGTCAGATGCAATATCTCAATTGCTGAATGCCATGCTGTCATTCTGATTTCCAAACGAGTACTATCCTTAAGTGCAAGTCTAAGCCACATCATTGCTCTCTTCACTGCTCTCCAGATTGGTAATTATTGCTCATTGCCTAAAACTCTGCTATCAACAACTTTTCTCCCTTTATCCTTTGGTTAATTCTCATGCAATGTGTGAGTGCTTGAATCTTTTGTGTGCATGATTAATAAAACACATTTATTTTGGACTCTCTGGTTGGTTCTTTCCTGCAAGGACCCTGTAAACATTGGTGGAACATCTTGTTAGACTAATCCCCTCTCACAGGCCTCCTAATTGAGCTAATTAATACCCCATTGTCACGTGGAGGTACTGGCATCATGGGTGGACCCCTGAGTCACCCTCATTTTGTGGTAACACTGTTTGGCTTCTAAAATCAGACAAGAGATGGTATTCAGCACAGTATGCTAAAACTATCTGAGCTAAATTACATGAGTCATCCACACAGTGATTCTCCTTGCTTGGGGCACATGCTTCCAGTCTTTCTCTCCTTTGCTTTAGGTTTCTTTCTAAGAAAGAAGAATGACAGAAATTGGTCTTTTCTTTGAATCAATTTCCAAAGTTATATCATAACAAATATGGGGCAAGGAGCATGCATACAATTTTGGGTTTTTTTGGGGGAA
Source organism: Iguana delicatissima (assembly GCA_948472985.1). NCBI lineage: Eukaryota > Metazoa > Chordata > Lepidosauria > Squamata > Iguanidae > Iguana > Iguana delicatissima. Next base: position 1,203,167 of record CAOKZL010000578.1, on the reverse strand, counting down.
AGGTGCAATATTAGTATCATGAACACCATCACCACCATCTTCTATAGTTCTGTTGGCCCTGGCTTAAATACCGTAGGATGACACTTTACATAAGCTCATATCAAAGAAAAGATTTTCTCCTCTTATGAGTTAATCTCAAATATGAGTTAGTTGCACATTGTGTGGAGGCTGTGTGAATGAAACCAGCCTTTCTTTTTTTGCTTTTGTTTGCACATACCCCAGTGAACTAGCTCCTGCCTCAGTCTGGGTGTGAGATCTGTACACTTCCCATCAGGTAGGGATGAGTAAGAATTTTATTGCAGTTTGTTTCCCATAAGAAATTACCGAAATCCACACATCACTTTGCATTTGGGATAGAAAGAATCAAAGATTTTAAAATATTCAGATGTGGAAGAAACTGAAAGTAACACATTCATCCAGCCATGCCTAAGGCTTTGAGTTCTAAATTCTTAATAGTCTGGAGCTGATTCTTGTTTATTCAATGATGTTGTGGTAATCACTTTTTTTTTTTAAAGGAGGCACCTCATTTTAGAAAACAACCAGGTACCATATGGTCTTCCTCATGTTGGAAATAGCCACCCTTACTGAATCTGGCCAGTCACGATGAAACAGAATTTTGTTGTCATTTTCCATATTTATCACAGTTTACTTTTTTTTGTTGTTCATGTTCAGGATGGAAAGAACTTCAGACTTTAAAAATATAAATGTAGAAACAGCAAAACTGTCAGACTCCCTCATCTACCATCTAGCCCAATATTTCTCCAGCTCATGAGTATGGATAGATGTTTATTGGATCTCAAAATAAATTATAGGCTAGGACCTGGGTTGATGGTATGTGATGTGTCGCAATATGTCAAAAGAGAAAACAAGGTGTGGGTCTGGCTTCAAATTCTGCATTGTGAGCAAGGTGTTGTGGTGCACACTTTTTTGTTTTTGCATGGAAAGACAACAATCTGTTATATGTGTGTACCTAGAGCTTTGAAAAGTTCCTTTTTTATTATAACTCCTAGAATCCCATAGCTATTACTTCCTATGTGGGCTGGGGTGGCCTGGAAGTTGTAGTCCAAAACAGTAAGCTCTGGTTGCACAAGATGAGAGAGAGGGAGAGAGAGAGAGAAGTCATGCTTTACTGTAAATATTTAACTTGGTTGCAGATTGAGGAAATAGGCCTCTTACAATCTAGCTTACAATCTGGTTAAAACTTTCCTCTGGCTTCAAGCCAAGGTCTTCTGCTTTGTCATGTTATCGCAGATCCCACTATTAACTAGGCTTTATAGCATGTTCTCTGTAGCCATGATTTAGTCTTCCTTAGTTACTTTAAAGGCCATAGCAATAAAAACAAAAGATGACCAGCACCTGACCTTGACCCTTTTGTCACATCCTGCCCAGCATTGCTCCTTTTATCTCCAAAATACAATGCGGATAGTTCTCATGGCTGGTATGTTTCCAAGGGACACTTGCAATGGAGCTATTGTAGGTGCAATCCACCACCACTGGAATCAATGGGGACTTTCCCTATTCACTTGAGAGAGGTACATTTTATCCTCACTGATACTTGGCAACAGTCTGGTTCTTCATGACCTAAGCACCACCTGCCACTTTTCTGTTACAAGTATCCATTTTAATTTCATTTTATATTATTAACTTTTATTCCTTAGATCACTTGATAATATTTCTTACTGTTATCATTAAGGTTTTCTTGAAGGATTAAAATTATAGATTTATTCCCGGGAAACACATTACATCCTTTTCCAGAAACACTTTATGAAAGTAGTTATTATCTGTAAAGCCCTCAGCAACCTACGGCAAAACTCCACTCTAATAGGATCATGGGAGATCCCAAACTCATATTTGACTTGTCGTGCTAATTTAGAGGGTTGAAAAGGGATATTTGCAGAGAAGAAAAGGTGGGTGAGGGAGGATTTCCATCCTTCTCACACTTAAGAGTTCTCCACACTCCACAATTCATCCCTGCAGCATCTTTCCCCCTTTCCTCCAAGCTGACCTCTGAGAGTGGGAATAAGCCTGGTCTTGTGGAGGACGGGGAGGGAGTAGAGGAGGAAGAATGCAAGAGTAATTCAGCCGATGGGAGAAGAGTAAAACAATCCTGTCAGCCACTGATTCACCCATACAAATGCCTCTCACCTACTCTCACCCTTAGCTTAGCAAATGCAGATTTAGGAGTCCATGCTATTTCATTACTATATAAAAGTGAATGTTTGTCTGTGTATTTGTCTGTTTGTCTGCGTCGGGCAGGAGAAGACCCCATACAATTGGCTGAGTGAGGGGAGAAGACCTCATAGGATTGGCTGGCTGTGAAGATTCCATAGAATCCTGGGCTTGGTAGTTCAGGGAGGGGCCTTCAGAATTCTTAGCCAAGAGCTCTTGGGCCTCAAGCCGGTTGCTATGGAGATGAGGCCTACCATCAACAAGGATGCCAGAAAACATTTGGGAGGCATATGAGAGAAAAATTAAAGTGACATACACAACATAGTTACAAGGTCTTCTCACCTCACACAATAGATTATAGGGGTTCCATATGTGAGGAATCTTAAAGTTGAAATTCAAAACAAATATGCTTCTAGAAAATATAAAGCCATTGCACAAATTCAACAGAAAGCAAAAAAATCAAAAGCCAGTATGTCAACGTCAACAGAGAATACAGATTGGATTGAGGACCATGGGGAAAAGTTACAGGTACTGGAATAGGCCGGTTGCTATGGAGAGAGAAGCTGACAAGAGTGAGAGGTGAACCATCAGCACTGACAATTGGAGAATCCACCATATGAAAGACAGGGAGACTTCCCACACTGCCAGTATTGCTCATGTACTTTGGTGGTGGTGGGGAATCTATGAATAGGGCTTTTGGAAGGGCGGCACTCTAATCCTGAAGGCAGCAGATTACTTCAAGAGCATCCAAGCTTGATGTCTTGAGGTCTATATAAGCTGTCCAAAATTATTCTCTGGATGAATTTGCAGGCAGATGACACTCAATGCCAAGATAGGTCCAGTAGAAATGTAAATAGGGAGTAAGGATATATAAGGATAGAAATCTTCCCTTACTTCATTCTCACATAGAACAAGAATAGCAGCAGAAAAAAATGCTTTCCTCATAGGAAAAAATCATGAAAGATTTGTGCGCTTCTCTCCCTTCCTCTCTCCCTCCCTCCCTCCCTCCCTCGCTCTCTCTCTCTCTCCCTCTGTGTATTTTTTACATTTCTGGAGTTTTTTTGTGAAAATTTCATAAAGTATTTTTTTTAACAAAAAATTTTTTTTGCAGTTTTTTTGTGCAAAATATAACAAATCCAGTTTAGACACTGGTCTTGTTAACGTCACTTGGGCTAGAAATATCTTATGATAGGGTTTTTTTCCCCATCCTGAAATGATATCTTAATGGGGAAAAAAACTTTCTCAGAAATAGGTAAATTTCTGAATATTCTTTATATCCCTTATAGGGAATTTAAGGCTACAACATATATATTCGGGAGGAAGGGAGGTAGCTATTTGCTACCTAGGCACAAATAGGTATCTAGATGCATCTTATGCAGCATTTGTACTGTAGCAATGGCATATATTTATCAGAAGAGAGGGCAAATAGCCCTTCCTTGGAGATCTGCCATAGAACTTGTGAGGTAGTCTTTGGAGCAGAGCACATTAAATCTAGCATGTACTTTTTTTGTGGTGGAGCATGGTACATGGCACGTGAGATATCACTGAGAAGCTGGATGCACCATGAAGGAAAAGGGCGATTCCTGTGATTTGTCAGACAGAGACTCATGATATGCATAGCATCCTCTTTGAGTTCCAAATGTGGCACAATCATAGAAGGGCCATAACTCCAGAAGGCATATCTCAACACTTAAAAGAGTAGACATGGAGACACAAACTGGCATTGCACTATCTTTGAGATTAGGGCCAGGTTAGACTTAATTCTTATTAAATACCATAAAAAAGTTGCTTGTGCACCTATTCTTCTAAGCAGATTTCCTTTGTAATTCAGTAAAGCTGTGACAGCCCTAGTTTGTTCAGTAACAACATGCTTCTTTATATCAGGCTATGGCCATAATACCAGGAAAACCAATTATTGTTCTTTCTTGCTACTATTAGACAGCAATGATCTAAAGAGGTGCATTTTTGATGGCTGCGTCCCACTGGTGGACTTGCTCATGCTACAGACTCACTGGTCCAAATGAATTGCAAAACGTACCCTTTAAAGCTGGTGCTGTGAATGTAACACCATTCTGTCCAGTTTTAAAAAAATGCTTACTTATTTTCCCCAACCCAACATTGACACATGTGTACTTTAATAAGGCATAGTTGTTGTAGCTGTTGTGCACCTTCAAGTCATTTCCAACTTACAGCAACCCTAAAGTGAACCTATCACAGAGTTTTCTAGGGCTGAGAGTATGTGATGCACCCAAGGTCACCCAGTAGGTTTCTATGGCCAAGTGGGGAATGGAACCTGGTCTTTAGAGTTGTAGTCCAGTGCTCAAACTGCTACATCACTCTGGCTCTAAAACATTGTTACAAGGCTATTAAGACAGTAACTTGCTTATTTAAAACAATACTGACTTCAGTCCAGTTGAAGGTTGAGAAGACTAAGGCCAGAAGTACATCTTACATGCAGAGGAATGCAACCAAACACTGACAGCTGCCTTTTGCAGCTTAGTGAGATGTAATTCAGAGAGGAAGAAGAGGACAACTGTGTGTTTCTGTGTGTGTATGCACTTAATCTTTCCCTTCCTGCTTCTGCAATTCCCTTCAAGCAGCCTTCCTTCCAGGTACATGTGTATAGCCATAAACTATTATATGTCCGTCTTCAATATGGGATCTGCTTTTAATATTTTTATTATAATAACTGTTGAACACCTTGATATTTCTTTTCTTTCTGGCTGTATCTATCCTATAGACTTAAAATAGTTAAATAATTATTTTATCTTTCCGGGTATCCTGGGAGCTGTAGTTCTGGTAGGAGTACCGGAATTTCTAACTGAATTATAAGCACCTACACAAACATACAATCTCCAGGATACAAAGAGGGCAGGTAAACTAGCCAAAATTTCACAGATGGAAACTAGGACACATGTGGCCAAGCAGCATCAGATGGTGATTAAGATGGGGAAAAAAATAATAATGAGGAGGGACACACTGGCTCTAAGAGGCTGCAGCAGTTTGCCTGAGCCTACTGGGAATGATAGGATTCCACCTCTCCTCTTCTCTTTCCCCTGCTGAGTTAATTGAGTGTGAATTACTTTCTCACTTTGAACTCAGTTTTCAGAAGAAGCAAGCTGAGGAGAAAGTGGGAGGAAAAAAGACAAGCTGGGACATTCAAAAACAGCTGAAAAAGTAGGATGACAGAGAACTAGTCTGGACTATCTCTGCCAAATCAGGACAGCTGGAAGGTATGCCTTTGGCAGATTGGAAAGAACAGAAACCATCTGAATTCATTTGTAGTGTGGATTTGCCCCTTTATTTCTCTTTTTCCCTTTCTTTCTTATATACTGTTTCTTTATCTGCATCTCCTAATTCTTACTTCCTCCTCTTATAATAGCTGCAATCAGTGGGGAAATTGCGCGTGTGGCTTCTTTGATCCATTCTAGTTCAATTTATCTTGGGTTGGATTATGGCTTAGTAAATGAACAGCAGAAGATATATCAGCCATCCAGATTTTTACTTGAATATGATTATGTATTTTCACTTTCTGTTTTTGTTCCTCAAACATCCACTCCATGGAGGGCAGCCCTATTATTAGACAGAATGAGTTGACTACATCAAGAAACAGATTTTGATTGTACCTTGAAAACACAGAAAAATGTCCACTCTTTAATTGATTATCATAGTATTTTTGCTTCCAGGGATGGAGGAGATTTTGCTGGGATTTTCTTTCTCATGTGCCATAATGTGAGTGCTATGCATCTTGATGTGAGTGGGTGGAGGCTGCTATTTGCTGTTCACTCTCAGACAGTAACATATCTTGGGCCAGCCCTGACTCTACGCTTTTGTTTTGCCTTCTTTTCAGGGTTTATAAATTTGTATCTTGCCTTCCCACCAAAGAACTTTATAGCAGTAATGCAAGTAAATATAACAAAAGACAATAAAGCAGCAGGTGTGAGATTTCTGGGGGTTGTAGTGCCAAACAGTAACTTTTCCCAGCTCTGATCTGCTACAAAAAACACAGCGGCATGTCAAGGACTTACATCATAGTGCAGCTGTGCTCCCTCTTCCATTAATGCAGTTGTAGTTTGAAACAAATGAGCCTTTCCAGATTGCAAAGTTAATGTTTCACCTTGTTGGGTGTTCTAGCAATTTGTTAGACAGAAGAGAGGAAACAAGTGGTATGAGATGGGTACGTGAACTAATACATGGGCCAGTTCCAGAGTAACCTGTTTCCTCCACAGGCAAGTCAGCAATGGACATGGAAAATATTACATCAGAATGTAAAATCCAAGTGGTGTTTGCTGAAAAGTTCCAGAAGAGGGAAAAGAGTAAAATCATTATATTTATATATTTTAAAGAGAGTTTCCTCCTAAAATGTGATTTGCATTTCAACATATTGTTTTCACATGCCTTCTGCCAATGCAGAGCTATGCTACTTCTGGTCTACCAAGGCAATGCTATACAATCAGGAAACAGAAGTATTTAGTATTATTTATTATTTAAAAAACCTTTTTTTGGTAAATATGTATAATATAAAATGATTTAACGACACGTAACAGGATGGTACATCATTACAAAGTTATAGGATAATTTTTCTATTTTTGTAAAGAAAAATGGGGGAAGGGGATGTTTATTTCAAGTTTGTTGTTAACCAAAGTCATTTCTCCAGATTGATCATGTGAGGCAGGAGGATGCAAAAGATCTTTTGTCTCATGATTTGCATAGTGTATGAAAACAAGCCATATATCTGCAAATGGGTAAGAGTTTGAGTCTTTGTATGTCCATTGTTGTTGATTTTGTGTATGTGTGTTAATTTTTGTGGAAGTGCCAGGTCCCTGACATGGTGGTACTAATGCCATTTTCACACTAGATGGTTATAGTGCTATTATTCTGCTTTCAATGTCCTATTGAATTCTAGGGTTTGCATTTTAGGGAGGGGCCTTTGCAAACCCCAGGATTCAATAGGAAGCTGAAAGTGGAATAATAGTACTATAACCATCTAGTGCGGTAATGGCCTAAATGTTTAAACACAAGGAGGTGCCAGTTTTCAGTGTGTTGGTTTTTTCCTCCCTGGCAGCCAGTAAAAGAAACGTAACAAGGTTCTTATTGAGCACATATTGATTTTGATTTTAAAATTTTTTAAAAAGCAATGTCAGTACATTTGGTCAGTAACTGTTCATCATTTCAGATTGTATTTAGCTCCAAAAGTCACAGATTTGATGGCACTTCCATGACATCTATTGTAGGTGCCTATATTTCCACTTCCTTTCCAACAAAATTATTTTTTTTAAAAGCAACACTATCATTAAGCAGAGTAAAGCAGTGCCCAGAGATTTCAAGTGGTATGTAAGGGCAGCATATCATTAGTTATTTAATTTATTATTGTTTCATTTCGACTGTTGGGCATGAAGAGAGGGGCCTGTGATTTTCTGCATTTTGTGTGACGATAACGTACTTTGCTTTGGCTGATGTGCACCTTGACTTGGACAGTAAAGTCAGCTCAGGCAGCAAAACATCTTCTACCAGCCCAGTTACAGAACAACCCATGAATTCTCCCATTTTGAATCACTAGTGAAGAGCATCTGTTATGAAACATGAAGCCTTGGTTTTAATCTTACAGATATAGGACCAAACCATATGCTACTTTAATGGTCGGATTAGCCATCACATCAGGTAGGTGGTGTTCATAGAGGTTTTTATTAGGATCACAATACATAGAGAGGTTTAATTCATTCTCTCCAGTTATGACTACAGCTACCTCCCCTCCAGAAACTAACATTAAAGAATATTAGAGAACTAACAGAGAAGCTCTGTTTGGTGCCAGTTCTTTAAAAACTGAGCCATGATTGCTAATTGTATCATTTAAATTATGCCTTGTTTGTTCATCTTCAAGCAATCTTAAGGAAGTCATATCAGTGACAAATAATCATAAAATGGGCCTATTTTATGCTGTTGTTGTGAGTTCTAAAGCAACAGTACATATAAATGCTTGAACATCTGATAAGTACAATTAGCATTAACTAACATTACTTCTTTGACATAAACTTTGGTACCAGAGGAAGAGATAACATGGAAAGAGTAGGGTTAGATTTCTGCACCACACCCACACGCACATGAGCAGCTCTAACATGTTTCAGTGAACTAAAGATAAACACATGTGAAATGAAACAATAAAACAACCAGCTCAGGTAAGTCTTGCATGAATAAATACATTTTTTTTAAAAAATGTTTGGAAATGTCTAGATACTGCTTCAAGGCTTCTCCAAAATGCATTCAGGCATGATTCTTTTTTCTTTCCCTAGCCTTCACTTTTCTAATAATTTCTATTCTAGTGGCCAAACTTTTCTCTATACAGTTGTCCCTCCACATTCACTACGGTTAGGGGTGCAGGACCCCCTCGAAAGTGGGAAAACCGCAAATATCAAAATGTGTGTCTTTGTGGGAGAGGAGGGGTTGAGGTATGGTGGGGAGAACAGTAACCCAGGGTCCAATTGTGGTCAGGGAAAGGAGAGGGAAGGGGGGTGGGTAGGCATGGTAGCCTTGTTCTTCCTCTCTCTTGCCCATCTCCTTCCTTGGGTGTGCAGAGGGTTTGTGGTGCTGAGAAATTGGTGCTGAGCCATCCTTAGCTGACCAAGCAGCAGCTGGGGGTGGAAGAGGAGGACTCGAGGTGAGTTTTTAAAGGGCTGCATGGCCTGATCAGAGCAGCCAAGAGGGAAGATGCCCCTGGAAAAGAAGCGCCTGCTGTGAGAAGGCAAGGGTTGGAGAAACTCGCAAGTAATCAAATCTGTGAAAGGCAAACCCACATATCTGGAGGGCTGATTGTACTTCTTTAAGCAGCTGGTGAGACTTATGTACTTCCTACTTTTTCACTGTTTCGTCGTTCATACTTTTTCTGTGTTATAAGCAGGCACACATAGCTCAAGTTGGATTGCCTAGAGAAGAATCCTGCTGTTTCCCCACTCAAGCTTTATTGTCTTGTTTACTACAGACATGTTTCTGCAACTAACGCCAAAAGTCTATATTCCTCTAGCCCTGCCTCCTTCACCATCCGCCCAGTGCGGATGACCCTTTAAAACATTCTGGCTAAACAAATGACAAAGAGAAAAAGGGAGGCTCAGCAGGCACTAAAAGACTTTGCAAAAAGAAACTTCTTTCTCAGAGACTTTGTTAACTGAGGTATGCCTGTGCTGTATAAATGCTATCTTTGTCATCATTATGAAATGACGGCTCAGTATTAGTCAATAATGAATGGCGATATAGTACAGCCAATGTTCTACCACATTTTGTTGCAAACAAAAACAGCTCCTAGACCACAAGGAATTGCATGAGATTATGGTGCATTAGGACACAAATCACATGTGGAGAATTGCAGATTGGCCAGGGGTCAATTGTCACACCTGTGTTCCCACTCCCACAGACCATAATGAGTGTACCCAGATTCAGCCAGAAGTAATATGGTATCACTTCCAGTTTTGTTTTCAGCTGATTTTCAGACTTTTTTTTCTTTGGTTTTTAGTGCAAAACTGATGCATTTTGCAGAGGTTTTAAGCTGTAGGTGGCAGTTGGTTGAAGGGAAAAAAAACCCCTCAAACTTTTTTTTTTTTAAAAAAAAGCAAAATGATCAGCAGTTTGTAGAGAGGACTGTTTTGGCATGTATAAAACTCCTTTTCTAGAGAGGTTCTCCTGAAACAAATGTTGGTATCATTTTGGTGCCAAACAGAACAATTTGTATTTTGGCACTTAAAATGATTTTACGGATTTAATAGAGTCAACTTTAACCTGCAAAAGCTTGATCTGCTGCTTCTTTCTGAATATTTTTCATGATATTTATTTCTGTGAAATCTGATATGATGAGAATAAATATCAAAATAGATAGACAAATAGACAGACAGACGACAGATAGAGACTTTGCTCAGGTGGTATGGAAATGACAAGTGTGAACCAGCTCCTCAGAACAACAGGTGCACATTCTATTTGCTAGTTCTTGCACTACTCCAAGTGACTGTGGCAACTTGATGTATAGTTCTAACATGGAGTCAGTTAATGCAATCAGTGTCCAGGATTGGTGAACATTTTTTTTTTTTTTGGTAAAATTTCAGGAAGGGGAAGAGAAAAGTAGAAACTCCCTCTCCTCACTTACTGGAATAAAACAGTATTGTAGGCGTCTTTTCAAATCTTATAGAAAGTGAGATAAGGGATAACTGAAATACACAAAAGATTTTATTCACTGGTAAAAGGAAAGAGTATTTTAAATATTTTCTTCTCTAGTCTCCATTACTGTTAGCATACCAGAACCAAAATAGTCTCAAAATAAAACAATATGCCTGTAGCTATCAGCACTATTTATTAAAATTCTCTGTTAATGATTAAAAATGCCCTCTCATTCCTTATCCTATAATCCTATTCATGTTTACTTAGAACCAAATCCCACTGAGGCAACAAAGCTTCTATGCACTTAGGTGGGCCTGGGAATAAATCTTGCTAAGTTTCTTTACTTATGCAGGTTCCTTACTGAGGTCCTTTGCACAGCTAATCTGGGTCTGGAGTCATCCCACTGTTGTCCCAGCAGTGACTTTTTTGGCTCGCTCACTGCAGAAGGAAGGGCAATGGCCCTGCCTCTTCCTGTGCAGTGCAGCCGGGTACTGTCCTAGGTTGCACTGGGGGAGGAAGCACAGCCATTATGCTTCCAAGGCCTCCACAGGGAAGGCAAGTGCAGGTGCACCAGCATGGTGGTGCAATCATCAGTCATTGATGGGGAACCCATCAATGATTTGTGGTGCAATCATGCAAGCTGGGGATGGGAGAAGGATGGGACTGCAACAACATAGTGCATAAGCATCATTGTGATCCTATCTTTCTCTTGTCCCTCTTGTTTTCAATGGGCACTTTTAAACTGAAACTATGTCCAGTGGGAATTACTGATGAGCAGACCTATATGGGACTATTCTGAAAGTTCAGTTAGATTTATTCAAAGGTGATTGTGCCCATGATTTCAAGCATAATTAATTAAAATTTTAATACTCAGTCCACTTGAAAGATGGTAGGGCAGTGCTGCTTTTTCTTGAATGGTTCCTATTCATTCCAGCAGGAAATGTGGATGAGGACATCCAGATGGATTTTGCTATCCATTTTATTTGATTATCAGGGAAAGCCTACAGTTTCCCCTTTGCATTTTGTACCACGGATACACAAAGCAGCTTAACCAAACACATTAAAACAATGTCATTATTTCTAATAGGGTATAATCATAGAATTGGGAACATACCTTGGAGGCCATCTAGTTCATCATGCCACTCAATGCAGAACATGTTCCACAGAGCACAGCTACAGAATCTCTGAGAAGGCCTCCATGTTTCTGCATAATTTTGCTTTGAAGAAGGTAAGTTATTTATTATTATATAAGAGGAACTGTAAGCCACATCCTTTTAAACAGCAAGAAAAGCAGAGCAACCCTATACATATTTATTCCTATTGAATTCAATGAGGTTTACTCAAAGGTAAGTGGATGCATGATTGCATACTTCTGGCATTAATAAGCAGTTTCGTGGGGAACATAACAAAAACTTGTTGCATTAAATTTTGTGCAAAAAACACTTAGCATTTTTAAAGTAGCATAATTTACACTGCTTGATCTCTATTCTATTTTAATTTCAGTGGCAGTTAGTCTAATTTCTTTTTGTTCTCTTTTTTGTCAGATGTATAGCTCTTTTGCTAATATAATCTTACTACATGTTTAGTTTTATGTGTAGAATTTAAATGATAGTGGATATATCTGTCCAGTTATTATTCTTTATCACATTGAATCATCTCTAGTTGTCTTTACAACATTAGTATTATCTGTTCTATTTAGTTCAAAATCCAATCACTGTAATGAACTCAGAGGGAGGGGGCATATTTTCAGAATATCAAAAGTTGTGTTTCAGGATAACTGGGTGAGTAACTCAGTATTTTTAAACCAGAATTCTTGGGTATGGACAAAAATATGTTCAGATACAGATCTAACCTCCCATCTACCCTATTTTGAAACAGGTAATTTTTTAAAAAAAATATTAAAAAATCACTTGTGAAAGAACAACAACAGTTTTCTAACCTACCTCTTCCTATGGCTCAAGATGGAGAACAACAGAATAAAATCCAACAGCAGATAGATACCAGCTAAAACTACATAACCCCAATTAAAATATATTACCAGTTAAAATAACATAGCATTGGTTAAAAGAGCATAGATATTAAAACAATAAATTCATAATTTAAAAACTTATAATTTTTAAAAAATGTCTGTTTATGCAGCTGTCAAATCCCTTCTGGTAGGTCATTCCACAATTTGGGGGTGGCTAAAGAAAATGTCTTTTGGGTGACAGTTGTCAGCCTACTCTTGGCTGACTGAAGTAAATGTCTCCTAGAGGACATGAGTATATAGGGGAGATTATATGGGAGAAGGCAATCCCCTAGGCAATGTGGACCCAAATCATGTAGGGCTTTAAAGCAACAGCCAATCCTTTTGTACTTTGACTGGAAACTAATTAGCAGCCATTAATGAACTCTGTTAAGACTATTCTAAATGGTGAATATGAAATCCCAAAAGAATTACATAACAAATGTAAAATGGATGCTTCCCAATATGAAACACACGACTCAGTGAAGAAATACATTCTTTATAATTTTTGTTTTGTTTTATTCTGTAAATCCTGGGCCCTCGGAAAAATAGAGCCTTTGTCGATTCTTTGGCAATTAGATGGGACAAGTTTATTCATTCTATTTATTTTTAAAACATGGAACACTTATTAAACAACCAGTATGCCATGATTGTCCTTTACATATTGAGGTTCCGTGATGTAACAGAAGAGGGGGGCAGGTAAGAGGGTCTGCCACTGTGATTACTAAATGGCTTCAAACCAATAAAGACACAGATTAGGCATAAACATGCCTGTCTCTTTGGGACTGTGCCCATTTCCACACTACACTCTTATAGCGTGATTATTCCACTTTCAACATCCTATGGAATCCTGGGGTTTGCAGTTTCAGAAGGGGCCAGCTGACCCCTCCTGAAACTGCAAACCCCAGGATTCTATAGGATGTTGAAAGTGGAATAATCGCACTATAAGAATGTAGTGCGGTAATGGCCTGTGATTAGCAGCTCTTAGTTAAGAGTGGAATAGGGCAGGAAGATGAGCCAAAAATAAATAAATAAATAAATAAAATTAGCAAAATGGAGAATCCAAAGCAAAGCTTAGAATGCTGTCTTTTTGAAAAAAGCAGTTAGGTACAATTATAGCTCCAAACCCCTCAGATGAGTTGCCATTATAGTTACATTTTTTAAAAGGACCTTTTTACTTCTCAGTTTCCAAACTTAACTGAAAAGGTTACACTTGTACCACAAAACTAATGAAGTTATTCCTTGCTAAGCTTCAGTGAGGCCCTTTTCACATGGAATGTATGAAGAGAAAGGGCCCCTTGAGCGTCACATTTGCGTGATGCTCAAGGGCCTGATGTGGACTGTGCGTGGATTTTTTTATTTTCAGCTCAAAGCCAAAAATGCAGCGTGGTCGCGCATTGCTCCGGGGCCCCGCATGCACTTACCTGGCATGTGGAGCCTTGGGAGCTGGGCCGGTTGCACGTTCTCTCCTCAGTGCAGCCTGCGAGGTCCCAGGCTGCACTGTGAATGGAAGAGGTGGGGTGTTTGCGCGATGAGGAAGGAACTGCGGAGCTGAAGTAGGGGGGATGCGACAGTGTTCCTTCCAAGCCTTCATGCGTGAGCTGAGCAGCCCAGCACCAGGAAAAGGTAAGGTGCAAAAAGGGCCTGAGCTTTGCACTCATACAGTTAACAATGCATTCATACCTTTGCTATTGGGGAAAGGCATTGTTGTTACTGCTGTATGCCTTCAAGTTGTTTCAGACTTAAGGCAATCCTAAGGCAAATCTATGACAGGGTTTTCTGGGGCTGAGAGTGTGTGACATGCCCAAGGTCACTCAGTGGGCTTCCATGGCCAAATGGGGAATCAAACCCTCATCTCCAGAGTCATACTCCAATGCTCAAACCACTGCACTAAGCTGGGTCCCAGGAAGTTAACTGTGAGCAACTAGTTATTTATGTCTAGTTACTTCCATGGTCTGAGAGGAACCAAAAGGCTGGTAAACAAAAAGGAAGCTAAAGATTGTGAGAAAGTCACATGGTGTAGTGTTCTGAGTATTGGACTACAACTCCGGAGGCCAGGGTTCAAATCCTTGCTCAGCCAAGGAAACCTACTGCATGACCTTGGGCCGGTCACATTCTCTCAGTTTCAGGGGAAGGCAGTGGCAAGCTGCCTCTGAGAAAACCCCGTGACAGGTCTGACTTACAGTTACTGTAAGTCAGAAATCACTTCAAGACACTCAACAGCAACAAAGGATTATGAGCAGGGGAAGCAACAGGTTGAGGTGAGGGAAACTGGAAGAACCAGACACTTAGGAAGGAGAGAGAATAATGCCAGCCAATGACTGTGATGGATTTGGAGAATTCTAGTCCCAGAAAGGAATTTATCCAAGATGTTATCCCTTCAGTCCTCCTTGGGATTCCAGTCCTGTAACACAACATTCATAGGCTTTGATAAAGTGTCCAATATATTCTATAATACAGCAGATGAGTTGCTGCTTGAAACCCCAGGTAGCCTGGCTCTGATGATATTTTTGGAACAACTTACAAGTGCAGGTTCAGAACCCTAAAGCCCTAAATAAATGGTGGGAGATGAAGAGACCACCTTTTTTCATGAGCTGTTCACTTCAGGGCAAGTCTTTTTCTGTTTTCCATCCCAAAGATGTCAAATGGGGTGCTGCTCTGGGCAGGGTCTTCTCACAGTTGACACCTGGAATTTGAAACATCTTGCCCTAGAAAAATCTGATTGACCTACTTCTTCAGGAAGATAAAAACATTTTTGTTTGAAACACTGCCCATACCAGAACGATTAACTTGCTGCTGGATTTTGTGCAGATACTATTTGTGAAATGGATTATATATTTTTATTGTAACTTTACTGTGACATAATGTCTTTCTCTGTATATACACACACAAATACATGTATAAACCTTCCCCAGCTCAGGGAGACTGATATAGATTGCGCACAACTATTTTGTTCATTAAGTTGATTGGGGATCCAGTATTCTCATCTCCCCAGCCCTCTGAACACATGCAAAGGGATGATGTGTTATAAAAAAACACTGACATGAGACTAAACAGAAGATACATCATTAACTGCATAAAATAAACCATAATTAGAGGGCCAGAAATAACATTTTGCAGTCGAGATAATTAGCTGGAAATGCTATATGTAAATAATAGAATTTACTGCAATTTCTTTTATTTTGTTTTGGCTTCTCAGTAATTGTCCTTCCATATTTGTAATAGGTAGAAGAGCACTAGTATTTAAAAAAAATGCTTCTGTTTTCCCTTGCTTTTCAATAGGAACCCAAAACAGAGTTAATCTGATCAACGGGGATCAATAGAAAAAAGTGAGTGAAGATTCTCCTTTCTTTGAAGCCAGTAAAAGCAACGAACTAATCCTCCTAAACAATGAGGTCCTTTAAAGCAGAGTCTTCAACACTGAAAGGCATTGTGAAGTAGGATTTGCAATGTTTTGGTTTTAATTTAAACTGTACAAGCAGGTGTAATAATAGAAGGTGAATCACTCATTACATTTTTGTTACTTAACATAACAACAAAATAAACATTTTTTAAAAAGAAAGAAAACCCTTCTTTTATTTTCCAACAGACAGGATAATTGTACTTCTCACTCCTTATTCATCTGTATCCCTCCCTTTCTCTCTCTCTCCTCTCTCTCTCTCTCATGTACTTATTCACACAGGGTGTGATCCAACCAGTGAAACACTTTTAAGTCCCATCAATTTCAGTTGGAGAGTTTAGCCTGCAAGTTTATAACACTTTCCAGGGAGTAAGGTACTGTCTGATTGTGTGCTAAAGCACTTGCTTAATCTATCCTATTAAAGTCAACGAATTTTTAGAGAACTCTTGAGACACACCTCAGTAACAGTTAATGAAAACAAAATCTCTAATATCAAAGCTGAAAGTGCTTTCTTTTGATATTATTGCTCACCTCTCTTTTTTTAAAAAAAGTTTTATTAAATTAGTAAAATCGAATCTGTAACAAAAAAAAAATCTAAGTATATTCATACAGTTAAAATTCAATAAAGCTATCACATTAACCAGTTTTATTAATGCCCAATAATCTGCATATGCATAGCAGTTTTCATGCCCTGACCAAAGCACTGAACCTACCTGATAGGTGTCTCTTAAGGAAGAATTCTACGTCATGGATGCCTGGGCCAAAGGGGGCAGCCTTGAACCTCCTGGCTTGATAAGCATTCATCAGAATGAATATTGGTGAAGAGACATGTTACAGAACCATTCTCTGTGTGCTTAAAGACCCAAGAAGTTCAGCTGGGGCTTACCCCAAATAAGTGTGCAGAGAATTCAGCCTCTTTTTGATTGCTTATTTCAGGGACTTGTGCACTTTGCTACAGTACATATATTTTCAGAGCAGTTAACACCTAACAGAATGGTAAAAATAATAAAACAACAAAGATCATGCTGGCATAATATTGAAAATAACTAAATGAAATTATAAAGATGGTGATTATATTTTGCTCTGAAACCTTCCACTTTTTCTAAAAACTCAAATGTGTAAAAACTATTCTTTTTTGTTGCTATTGTTATTTATCTTTCTTCTTCCATATTTATTGAAATGCTTTTTATATGGTTGTTATTCTTACTGGGTGTGACATGATTTACACAAAATAAATCGTATCTTTGTACCTATAACACCCAATGAAAGATTTAGTTTATAAAAAACAAAACCCAGAGCTTTAATGGTTGGAGAAAAGAGATCTTTGGTTGCCCCTGACAAGACATCATAGTTTGGGCTCCAGACTTCGGGGAGGCTGAAACTGTCTTATGAACATGTTGAATTCCTGAACAAACTCCTTTCCTGGAAAGTATTTATGCCCTGTCAGGTTTGAATTCAACTGACTGATCCTAATCAGGACCACCCCAGACATTTTGCTGTCTGAAGCAGAGCTAAAAATGATCCCTGCCCCGTCTGCTCCATTCCAGATGAATAGAATCTAAACCCAGCAAGTTATTTTGGCAGATGGAACAGAAGAACCCCACAAGTACTTCTTCATGATGTTGGCAGCCAAAAAAAAAAAAAAAAAAAAAAAATGCAATAGGAACAAGCTAAATAATTTTAAAAGATATTGTTTCCTTTCTATAGTACACCAAATCTGCTGCCTGAGGCAGGTACGCCACTCTGACTAATACTAGGACTGGCCCTGCTATTCCTTCAGTCCATGTTGGATTTCAGGCGCCAATTCAAACCTTCCACTCCTTCATGTGCATCTGATGAAAAAGATAAAGTCAGGTATAGTCATTATATTGACCCTTTAAATTCAATCCATTCATTGTTTTATGTGGATTTTGAAAAGCACAGACTGAGATAGAGATCATACAGCAACCAAACCAGGCCTAAGACCATTTCTGCATAGCATCGCAGTCCCAGGTTGGGGACGCAATCGTAGCGGTCTGCGGGTCATGCTTTTGCACGAACATTGTCGTGGTCCCACTACCATCCCACCCCCGCCCATCACAATTGCAGGATATGCATTTAATGGAATAAATTTGTTAAGCATCTGCAATTGCGTGATGATCCTGTCCTTCCCAGCCATGCAGAAGGTCAGGAAGGCGATGGAGACACTTCCTTCTCCAGCACAGCATGGGAAAAAGCCCAGTGGCACTGCAGAGGGCTGGTACATGTCACTCGCACTCCCTTTCACAGAGAGTTGGCTGGGTGCAGAGGGAAGAATTCCTGTCGTGCTCCCTTCCTGGCAAAGGCACTGCTGGGATTGTGATGGGAGGACAATGGGATCAGGTAAGGTGCAGAAATGGCCTAAGTCTGCTCAAGGAAGGGCAGTTAGAGAGAGAGTTTGTATGTGAGAGATGAGGGGCATGAAGAAGTCTGGTATATCAGACTGTGAGTTCTCTAGGGCAAAGAGGTGTGGAACTGTCCCTCAAAGACATCATGAACCCCTCAAGATGATTGTTGATGTCCCTCCAGGCCTGCTAGCATCCCTTCAATAGATATGGCAGAGTTAAAATGGTCTCCAGACCCCTTAGCTGTTCAGGAGACCATTTTACCACTCACTACCAGGTAGGCGAGGAGAAATCTTTAAAAAATCAAAATGGCCCAGGGGTTGTTGAAATATGATGAAGCTGTCACCAAACATTAGCCAAATTATTTTAAAGCAAAAAAGAAACAAAAAACCCCAAAACAAAAACAAAAAAGAAAGAAAGAAAGTGTAAAGAGTTCAGCAACAGTTGAACAGTTGAACCCCCGCCAAGCCTCCCATGGGGGTAGGTATTACAGCATCTGGCATTTGCCTACCAGTGCTTTAGTTCCTTTAGCATAGCTAAAGCATGGACAACAATATCTCAGCACTAGCACAATTTGTTATGATTATGTCATCCAATAAGTTTTGCTAAGATCCAGATAGAGCTACATCTTAACAGATGCCTTTGGGCTGCTAACAATTCTCAAAATGCTTTCATCTGTAATAGAATATTGGGATTAACATTTAGGCAGAATGTGTATACCCTTTCAGTATACAGCATTGCCCAGCAACCAAGCCTTCTGGATAATCTTCAACAGTCTGGGGGTGTCACCCTGCTCCACACAAAAAAGACACTCAAAAGGGTTCTGGAGAGAGTTTGAATTGCAGCCAAATGTACTGTATACATGACTTGAAGGACATTTTCAGTTTAGAGTTGAAGAATCTTCTCACTATAGCATACATTAGTTAGGCCTCCTTTATACTACACAATTATTTCACTCTGATACCACTTTAATTACCTTGGCTGAAGCCTATAGAATCCTGAGATTTGTAGCTGGTGAGGCACTAGAGTCAGCTGGCACAGAATCCTAAATACTTCATGAAACTACAAATCCCAATATTCCATAGGATGCAGCCATGGCAGTTAAATTGGTATCAGAATGCAATAACTGTGTAGTGTGAAAGAGACTCTAGAGATCTAACAGTAGATCCTGAAAAGAGTTTGAAAAGGTTACTTCATGGGAATTGGTCACACTCGCTGGGTTTTTTTGAAACTATAGTCTAACAAAAATAACATTTCCAAGCTGTGGTCCTGCCCACCTATCCAGCAGAATATGCATTCAAAATAAATATTTGCATCTGTTTTCCTGCCATCAAATGTTTAATTGTTAACCAGATTAATGGGATTCTAAAATATCAGACCTACAAAAACTGTGACTCACTTGCTGGGCCAAACAAAGCTCTGCAGATGTGGTTTGAGTCTGCCTGGTGCTTGACAACTACTTTGCTTTTGTAGTTGTGGCAAGGCAATGGCAGATGAGGTTTATTCTGCTCCTGTTGGGTTGGGCCTGACCGGTTGCATATTGTGCAGGCCTCCTTTGAACAGTGAATCTTCAGCACTAAAAGCTGACTGTGGAATTGGCTGAGCAGCAAGATGAAGGTGAGCTGAGTGCCAAGGTAAAATAACATACAATGCTTTTTTGAGCATTATAGGCCAACTTGGCAACGCTGCAAAACTGGCATGGAGCAGAACAAAGGAGAGCAAAGGCACTTCTCACTCAGGGCACTATGGAGCCTAGGACTGATAAGTAGGATACACAGAAGTTGAGCACGTTTAAGTCCTATTTCTTTTAATGGGAAAATTAAGCATGTGCTTAGCTTTCTCTCTCCTGAAATCAATAGAGCTTAAAGGTCTTAACATTGGCTAGACTGTGCTATATATTTGCAGAATGGAAAAAGAATTCTGAATAACAGACCAATACTTCATGGGTAAATCTGTATTGGTTTTATCTCTTTACAGTCTGACAAAATGACATTTTTAAAATAAATAAAGGTAAACATTAATAAGCAAGAACCAGATTAATACTTGCAGCCAAAATCCATTGCAACCCAAAGTCTGCTTATACAATATTTTTGAGACAGTACTAGCTTATAGATCTTGGGACCTTGCAAAGAATTAAATAAAGTTATTGACCAGTCTGTGCTAGGAATGTATAGACAAGCACTCAGTACTCACAAATTACTAAATAGTTGTTGGACACAGGAAATTCTATTGATTTCTGAAGTGTACTAATGACTAGTTTACTTGTCTGACTGAAGAAATAGCTGAGAAGCAAAAAAGAACATCTCACAACATCTGGCAATGTAATATAAATCAAATGTCTTTCAGCATGAGTTCTGATTCCAGCCAGGTTATTACTTCACCAGATAAATAGCTGCAGGTTTATAATGCCAAAAGCCATATAATGAGGAATCTCTCAGAATAGTATTGTGTATAATGCAGAATAAAACAATGAGTGTGGAATTAGAACTAGGCTTGCCACTATCTGGATGAGGCTAACACGCAAAACGGTACCCCACCACTCATTTTTAGCACCCCTTCTATCCTCACATGATGTAGCAATAAAATCCTGAAAAAGATATCATTATCACATCATGCGCCCCCACCACCCCTAGATGGCAGCTAATGGAGCAAAGGCTCTGATGCCTGCCTGGTGTGGTGATGTCATAGCATGTGTTTCTGAGTGTATTTTATGGATGAGAGGAGGATTAGACACAGAGGTTACTGATTTAGGTGACAGTCTTATGTTGGTTAATGCCTTGTACAGTTATCCCTCCACATTTACTAGGGTTAGGGGCACAGGACTCCTGTGAAAGTGAAAAAAAAGTGAATAACTCTAGGTCCTCCCAAAACATATTTAACACACACAAAAAGTATGATCACCATATTCAATCCACTGTGGATTCCTTTGAGGCATCAGGGTTCCTACACAAGGCTTACAGCCACCTCCTCTGCTGCCCCACACCATTTTTAATAGGGATTTGCAAGCCTTGTTCGCAGTTTCTCAGGCCGTTTCCGCACGTGGGGAAGAAACCATGCGAAAACGGGACTCACCAGATTTCTTCGGGCCCGGTTGAGTCCGTTGGGATGAGGAGCAGTGCGAGCTCATTGCTCCACACTGCTCAGGCGTCCAAAATGGCGGCGTCTGGTTGGTGGAGACTCTCCACCAACCTGAGAAGCTCGCCAGCCTAAAGCTCGTCCCTGGCAGATCTGCAGGCATGCACTAGTGCATGCCTGCAAATCTGCACCGGAGCACGGTGATGGAGTGACACGGAGTTGCGCACTCCATGCTTTTTAAAAACCTCTTAAAAGAGGTTTTTAAAAAGCACGCTGTGTGACCAGTTCCGGTCACTTCGAACCAGACTGAGGTGTGGAACTACGAAAAGTAGTCCGCCCCAGTCCACTCCACGGTGCAGAAGACCTCTGTCGGAGGTCGCTCTGCACAGTTTTAATAGCCCGGTGCGGAAAGGGCCTCAGTCCCACAAGCCTTGCAGTCCCTATTAAAAATACCTCAGGGAGGCAGCAGAGGTGGCAGCAAATAATCCATGAATAATCAAATCTGCAAAAGTGAAACCTGCAAATGTGGAGGGCTGACTGTATATCCAAATAAGTTGAACTGCCCATTATTATATGCACATCCTGCCTTTCAGTGAGCTTAAGGCAGCATATTTGACTCCCTGTCCTCACTTTTAGTTTCACTACTGTGCTTTGAGGTAGGCCAGGCAAAGGGGTGGGTGAGTCATCAAATGAATTTCATGGCTCAGTGACAATTTGTCAGGTCCCAGTCTAACATGCTAAACTACTACACCACACCATCTCTGTAAAGAATCAGATAATCTGTGAAATGCCTCGCTCCATGTCTTATGAAATTAAGGCAATCAGTGCTTACACTACAAAAGTGTCTTACAAATGAGGAATGACTCTACCTGTTGCTTTGGTGGCATGAAAATCCAGACCTTGGTGAGAATTCCAAGGGCTTTAACTCACAACTGTGCCTCAGAGGGGCACAGGGGAAATTAATAGCGCAAGCTCTTCTCCATCTGTTTTTAATTCAGCTAAGAAAAGAACCCACAGACAATAACACTAATAAAAATCATTTGATATTATAAATTAATGTTTATTTATCAATCCTAGAGCACAAATCATTCCAGATTTTTTAACTTTTAATTGCTTCCATCACTTTCTTGCCAGTGCTTTGAACTCAATTATTCCAGTACCACTGCTAGTGAAACTGATATAAATCAAGACTGATGCCACTGTAGGTGATGAAGGGATGACACAGTGTAAACCTGGCATGAGAAACTAATGAGACTCTCACATTGTAAACAGATATGATTCTTTGCACAGTTCTGAAGGGCTGTGAAAACAATTAACTGTAACAAGAAAACAGGAGTTTCCAGCTATTCACTCCCACCTCCCTTTAACTCCAGGAATACTGTATCTTTGTTTTTCATCTCCCCAAGTGTTATAAGGCTGGGAGAAGTCATCTCAGGGAGACAGCTTAACCAAAGCGGTCATTGCAACATAGCCTAGGGCTCATTTGCAGGGATGCCCGTATGTCCTAATTAGAAGAAATCAAACTGCCTCAGAGAAAATTGAAAAATAAATATGACCTCCCTTGTCTTGCCTTAATTTGTCTTGATATGAAGCTGTTCAGTATCACAAGCATCCAGAGGAAAGTGCCTTTGCATAGTTTGTAAAACTAAATGCCTAAACAGAAATGTGATCTCCCAGTACTATCACCAGCAGCAAGCATAAACTCCTAGCCCATGAAGTCAATTGATGTTGCTAACGGCTGGTTCACACACAGCTATCCTTCACTTGATTTTTCTCCACTTAACTGTTGTACATTTGATGCCTGACTTCCTTGAAAAGAATATTCTGCTTGTATAAACAGAGTCTGAAGGCCTGTTCACACATGCAGGTCACCTGTGAATGTTGCAGTGATCAAATGAAGGAAATAGATGCATAGGATTCAGCACTTGATGACTGGAAGCTGAATGTTTGGAGATATTCAGCTGGAAAGCTTTGCAGTGGGAGTGATGAGTGAACAGTGTGGTGTTCTGTCCAGAGTTTGGAATAATACATTACAAGCAACAACCTTAACTGATGCACATTGATTTTTAGGGTGAATAAAAAGGGAATTATGGTATTTCTTGGGCCAGAATGGTATAGTGGTTTGATTGCAAGACTAAAATTCTAGGAGACCAGGGTTCAAATCCCACTCGGCCATGAAAACCCATTGGCTGAGCTTAGGCAAGTCATACCCTCTCAGCCTCAGAGGAAGGGAATGGCAATTCCCCTCTGAACAAATCTTGGCAAGATAACCCATTATAGGGTTGCTTTTAGGGTGTCCGTAAGCCAGAAATGACTTCCAGGCACACAGAAACGACAAAAATGCTATTTCTTAAAAACTAATTTAATGAGTGGTAAGATCATTACTTAAGTCTGGTGAACAATTTTTACTTGTTAGTTTTCAAATGTTGCTGATGGGTTATTTGTAGGCTCTGTGATCATTTTTGTATCTTTAAATAAAAGTGCATTAATTTATACAAATTAACTAAATGATTATTAAGACAAAGCACACCCATGTCCTTGCCCATATATCAGAGCCATCTGATCTAACCCACAGCACGGAGACTGAGCTGTAATGCAGGAGATCCCCAGTTAAATTCCAATCTCATTTGTATCCCCAGTTCACATAAAATGGCCTTAGGAAAGCTGCTGTTCTTTTAGGCTCTAGTATGTGTATAATCATTATGACCTGCTTTACAGGACTGTTGGAAAATGGTGCCTGTGTAATGCTGTGAACACTCTAAAGGTGTTATATAACTGCTAATCTATTATGATCATCCCCTCACTCAAACAGTCTTGTCCTCTGAGACCTTGATGCCTCTTTCTATATCCTTGAAGAGAGAGAAACCATTGCTCCATTTGTTATCCTTACTGGATTTGTCTTCCCTCTTGGTGACTTGGGTATTTTTCATTTCTAACAAAAGAGTGGGAGTATGTATCTCTCTGTTTTAGACTGGATTATTTTGTCATCATTAGCCAACCATTTCTTTTTAACTATAACCATTTGTGAATGTTTTAATAGCATTCTTCTATGCAACATTGATTTTGTTAGGCCAATCTTTCTGAGCGTACCATACAAAGCAAGGCTTGCTCAAGTCATTTTGCTGCCTGAGGTGGAACAACAAGTGGTCCATACATCTTCACACACAATATCACCAGCTTATTTTGGTCGAAAATCCCAGAAACATCTGCCCCAGTCCCTGGATGTAGAAGTGGAACACCAACAAATTAAACAACTAAACTTTTGCTACCCTTTCATGACACCCTTCCATACTGCTAGGACCTACTTATGATGTTAAATGTATTTTAACATTTAATATTCACATAGTTTAAAATGTAAATTGCAGCTGGGGAGGGGAAGGGAGATGCTGATAACTATTAGGACCAAAGCAGGATTGTTTCCTCCCTGCTGTGGTCACGATACCCTTCCTCCCTCTGGAACTGCAATTTGCATTGGGAAGTCTGTATTATGCTGAGGGAAGCTTTCCTCCCAATGCAAATGACAGCTTTGAATAACATTTTGCATGGAGACTGCAGAAAAGGAGGCAAGGGTTAAAATTTTCCCTCCTCTCCTGCTACTATTCTGCTACATTTAACAGCACAACTAAGCCAGCTGGAAAGATCACAGAAGCAAGGAGCAAGTCTATCATTTTGTTTAGTTATATTCTATGGAGCAAGTTTTTTTTCTTCCCCCTGCTAGTCAGTGGTTGTCATTTATTACTACGGGGGAAAATGAAGTACAGCAATTGAGATCAATACAACAGAAGAAATAATACCTTTCTTCCACCAACGACCGCTATCACCAGGGGCACCATGGGAGATTCATGTCCCTCTTCCCTTCCTCTTCCCAAAGACAGCTCCAGGTTGACAGAAGAGAGGACAAAACATTGTAGACAGGCTACTCTCCTTCATTCTAAAACTAGGAGCCGGGTTCAAGAGGCAGGAGAAGGAAAGAAGACAATATAGAACATACTGTGCAACACTGTGACCTTCTGGAGTCCCTATAAAAGACTAACCCAACACACCCACACACAGACACACACACATGAAAGAGCAATGTCCACCTCACTTGTACATTGAAATAAGCCAAAATAAGTAAGCAAATATTGTAGCAAGATCACCCTCCCAGTCTAAGAACCCTTTGTATTTTATTCACACATCTTTTTCCTTTTCTCTGATAACACCTACTGAAAGATTTCCTTTGGATTTGCAAAGAACAATGGATTCTTGACTTGCAATGCTCTTCACTGGGGGAGGCAGAAATAAACTAGGTGGGTGCACCACGGGGGCATCAAACACGAGTGCTGCACAACCTTGCTCCCATCATGTTTCAAATTCTTAACATGTTTGCCAGTAGGGAAAGCTCTCATTTTCCCAGGTATGTTTGACTATTAAGGCAAAAGTCTAGTCCCTTTCTAAATGGAGCCTTTCCAGCGCTTGATCTCCTCCTCAGTGTTCTTTCTATCTCACTTATCCAAGTTAAAATGTATTTTGTGACAGAAAGGCAATAACAGACAACTGTCTTTCTGTAAAATGTAGCGAGGTTATTCAGTACAAATGGAGTGAACCTCATTTTTTTCATTTCAGATCAAAGCAGAAATCTTTTGAAGTTTAGTTATTTGATAAAAAAAGGGCTTTATAACAAGCAGATATAGAAGTTAATAGGACATAGAGATATTTTATTAAACTGCAAACCATTATTAATATTGCAGTTCTAACTTGAAAGAAATATGTGAAATGACACCGGAAATTAATTAGATTATTTCATCACTCTTTTACATTATAAACTTTGATACAGTTGCATAGATATATAGGTACATTGATAAAAAGACACAAAGACAAACAGAATTTTAATGAGTGGGGAGCTTTTATCTACTATCACTTTGTGACTTAATTTTTTCTGTTTATACTGCCTATTGATTCCAGTTGAAACCTGCTGTTTTAATGTTGTTATTGATATTCTCTCTGGGTTTTCTTCTAATTCTGGCATTGATATTACCTTGATCGGATTTAGTTTATTTGAATTGCCTGTAGGTTTCAGTCTCCGGAGTTTTCCCCTGCTTATAGACATGCAAAGATAAAACCTCTCTTTTTATCTGAAAATCCTTGAGAGACTCTGAAAGATATAGCTATTTTCTGAGAACATTAAAAAAGCAAGAGACAACAATCAAAAGGAATATACTTCTCAGCCAGTCTATTCAAGACATCATTTTTATATACCCTGTGTATTCTTTGACACACACACAGACTTCTAATCTAGTCAGTACACAGAGGAAATGTGTGTGGAGAAATTGTTTTGTCATAAAGTCACAAACACTCTGAGCTCCATGTCACAGGCTTTTTACCTTTAACGGAAGTCTGAGCTCTTCACTAATTTGGGTAGAGTAAGACATATACCATCCATTATTTACTCCTGTTAAATTAATGCATCATTCTTGTGTTTGTGCTACCTCAACCAAAAAAAAAAAAAATACAATTCAACCCTGAAAATCAATTTAATATATTTACTTGAGGAAATGTTTATTCATAGTCTCCCCTTGTGCTCATCTGCTCTCTGATGAAGTAAACTGAGTTTACAAAGCTTGTGCTAGAAACCTCTTTCTTTTGCATCTTTTTTTACACTCTCAGCAAAACCTTGAAAGACTCCTTATTACCTCATTCTTTTGAGAAAGCATGGTGTATGTATATGGCCCTTTCTGCAACTCACCTATTTTCAGCGCTGGGGTGCTGTGCTTGTGCGAGCAGCCTCCGGAGAGATGCTCTCGCGTCCCGGGTCCTTCAGCTCCACACGAACTTCCTGCTCACGCGAGAGCCCAGCCTCTTCCTTTCTCAGTGCAGCCTGGGACCTTCCCAGGCTGCACTGGACAGGAAGCATGATCAGCCCAGCTCCCGAGTCTCCGCATGCAAGGTAAGTGTGCGCAGGGCCCCAGAGCGATGCACGACTGTGCACCATTTTCAGCTTAAAGCTGAAAATGAAAAAATGTGTGTGAGGTCCCTGTCAGCCCTGGAGCATCGTGCAAATGTGAGTACGTTGTTTAGACTGCTCCTCACATGTGCATGATGCTCAAGGGGCCCTTTTGCATCAAAAATGCCATATGAAAAGGGCCTATGTCTATGTGTCTTCAAGTCACCTGTTGACTTATGGGGACCCCATGAATTTCAGAGGGTTTTCTTATGCAAACAATACTCAGAGATGGACCTGCCAATTCCTTCCTCTGAAATGTAGGGTCCCTCAACTACTCAAGTGGATGATGGCATCACTCCTTTTGTAAGAATCAAACAAAAGTCCTAAAGCTGTTCTGCTCTTGATCCCTCTCACTTAAACTATGCTTCATCTACTATTTTCTGTATGCAAAATATGGCTGATATGAGGAGTATAATGAAAATATCTGGCTACTGAGTGAGCAGATCTAAATAAAGTTAGAAAATGAGGGTAATAAGCATCTTTCCATCAAGAAAAAAAATGACCCAACTCAAAATCCATATGCATGTTTTTGTATGTGTGTTTGATCTTTGGAAAAGCACTACTAGTTATCTGTTTAAAACCGGGGCTCACTAGTACATGAGATGAAACCAGTAATTGTAGCAAAGGAGCAACAACAACTCAGAAGATTGTTGCCTGAGCAGAAATTGTTACATCTGGAGAAGTGATTAGGAATGGATGTGGTTCTGGTTAACAAAGGACCCAAGATGGTTAGAGCATTAGGGTATTTTTTAAAATAAAAGAAGTATGTTTGCATTTGACTAGTTTGGGCTATGTTGATTTCATCCAGGAATTATTCCAGTGAAAGCAGTTGAATTATACTCTTGAGAATGTACATGGAGAAAACAATGCACAATTTTAGACCACCAGCACATTGGACTACACACTCTGGTTGTGGATTGACCAATTTTATTTTAGAGTACATTAAAAAAATAAAACTAGTTGCATAGATTATCTTGCTGCATTTTATACAATTTGATAAAAATGTAGCCCCCTCCCATTGTTAATAGAATGAAACAATGCATTTTACCTCCTATGTGTATTAAGCAATACTTCATTTTGCCTGTTTGCTGAATGTCAAATTTGACGGCCAAGTAAGCCTATTGGCTCCTTAAACTGTTCCCTGGAGAAATTGTTCAAGAACTGCTCATCCATGTGGAAAGATTACTCCAGTATCAGTGAGACTTATCTGCTCTGTAAGTGCCAGTTGAGTTGTAAAGCTTCTCGGGGGCATTTTATCAGGAGCACCGACTCAGCATCAATGAGCTGCAGGAGGACAGGAAATAAGAATGCCATACAGTGGGAAAGAGTGTCTGTCTGTCTATCCAGCGAAGATCATGGCATCAAATGCAGCATAGTTTCATTTTTAAAAATAATTTCTGTCTTAATATTTCAGTGTTACAGCCAGTTTTATTTCACATACTTAACAAAAGATAGCTCACAGATCAATAGAATTTCATTGTTGTTGTTTTGTGCCCTGGATGCTGTGTGTCCAAGTGAGAATGTACTCCTGCCAAGGTCATTCATATC
Source organism: Iguana delicatissima (assembly GCA_948472985.1). Classification (NCBI taxonomy): domain Eukaryota; kingdom Metazoa; phylum Chordata; class Lepidosauria; order Squamata; family Iguanidae; genus Iguana; species Iguana delicatissima. Next base: position 1,174,485 of record CAOKZL010000578.1, on the reverse strand, counting down.
CCATGGATTTCACTGAATTTAATAAGTGGTTAATTTTAAATTTTTATTTGAATCATTCTTGTAATCCCTACTGACCGCATTAACAGTCATTACATCACCAACTACAGTTTTAAGTGTGCACATGTGTGTGTGTGTGTGCACACTCACACACAGTGTGTGGTGCTTTCCCTTCACTACTTCACTTTCAGTGAAAGCCATCCAGTTCCCACAAACAGCAGCAAGGGGAGACTGGTCTTGGAGAAGATGCTAACATAGGGAGATCTTGTTATTTCCTTTCTTCCTCCCTCCCTCCCTCCCTCCCTTCTTTAAGGATACAACTGTCTAAATGGCTTACATATTAAAACTCCATTACAATAACAATTCTGCCATCAGTACAATTAAAGATGCCAGTAAATAATAATAAGCTTCTCCAGAAAATACTAAAACAATTGCATCTAAGAACCCATCATGAGAAAACACAGTTGAAGAAAAGGTCACAAAAAATTGTCCGTGTTTTCGAGCTGTCCGTTTTTGGTGATGACTAACCTCACTGCCCTCAATAGCAGGCAGATAGTCACTGTCAACAAAATGCAGAAGCAGCTTGCAGTGATCATCCTCACCCCTTACCTCACAGACAAGGCAAAAATAATCATCACCATTGACTAACTCACGTACTTTTTCTGTGGTTTGGAGTTCATATATATTTCTTCTCATCCTGGGAATGCACGTAGACTCTGTTTTCCTTATGGATATGTCCAACTATTCCTGTTAGAATTGCCGCTGGACGTTGCATCTGGATTGGGAGTCAGCAAAATATGACCCCAGGATCCTCAGGGTGCCTTCTAGAGGGTGTGCTGGCATTTTTTCAATATTTTCCCCTTGGCCATTTTAGGCTTAGGAGAGGCTTTTGTTTTTTTAAGGAACTTACTTCTGGTCACTTCCAGTTTTATAAAAACAGATTTCTATGAGTACAGTTCAAGAAATTGAGAGGAAAATAAGATATGCTAAACAAAAACATTTTGATTTTACAAACAAACCAGGAAAATGGTTTTCCTACAAATTAAGAAAAGATAGAGGGAAGAAATTAATTTTGAAGATTCAAGATGGCAAGGAATGGACTTCAGATAATGGAAATATTTTTAAAAAAATATTCTCTCTCTATATATGAAGAACAACATGTCTCAGTGGAGAAGACTGAAAAGTATTTGGACTTACAGCATTTACCAGTGATTTTAGATGACCAGAGAATGAGACTTAATGATACAGTGGCAGAAATGATAGAAGCTTTTACAAGTTGAAGACAGGGAAAGCCCCTGGCAAGATGGCCTTCTGGCCATTTATTGTAAAAGTATATAGAATCAGTTATTTCTACTATTGCAACAATGATGAACTCAACTTTATTTTTTTAATTTTTTTTATTAAATTACAAATACTTTATTTCTTTAAAATTACATAAGAAAAAAGCAAAAAAAATCAGACAGAATAAAAAAGGAAATGAAGAAAAGAAAAAAAGAAACACAAACATTTAATAACAAAAAATAAAAATAAAAATAAAATAACCAACATAACTTTTACAAAGACAAACAATCACATTCAAATTACATATATTACATACATTGCTTTCTCTTGTTATTCATTTGATTATTTTCCCATCATACATCTGACTTCGGCCTTAGAAATTATTTTGTTTTATATCTATTATTCTTGGTCTTGTACATTCTGTTGTATATCTTTGTCCTGGATCTTTTTTTCAAAAGTCTACGTTCATCATACCATGAATTCCTAAAGCATTGTAGTGTTCCATCCCATTGTTTTATATACTTTTCGTTGTTTTCCCCGTTCAATACATATGTTAATTTATCCATTTGTATTAAGTCAAATAATTTCATTTTCCATTCTTCTATTGGAGGCATTCTGTCTCCTTTCCACCTGTATGCTAACACCATTCTTGCTGCCGCAGTCATGTAAAATAGTTGTCTACCCACCTTTTTTTCCAGATCATTTCCCAACATCAATAACATGTAAACCTCAGGGGTCATGGTGAATCTTACATCCAATGTTTTTTCAATTAGATTATGAACTTTTTTCCAAAATTCTTTCACTATTTTACATGTCCACCAAGTGTGGTAAAAAGAACCTATCTCTTTTCTACACTTCCCACATTTATTAGAGCATCTATTTAATGATACAGTGGCAGAAATGATAGAAGGTTTTACAAGTTGAAGATAGGGAAGGCCCCTGGCAAGATGGCCTTCTGGCCATTTATTGTAAAAGTTTATAGAATCAGTTATTTCTACTATTGCAACAATGATGAACTCAACTTTAATTACAGGAAAGATTCCGTATAGTTGGAGCAATGCTAATATTACCCTGATACCAAAGGAAAAACAAGATATGACAGAACCTAAGAATTATTGGCCTATTTCTCTTTTGAATAATGCTATAAGATTTTTACATTAATTTTGGCAGAAAGAATGAAGAAGATTATGGAGGAAATAAAACATGAAGATCAAAGTGGCTTTTTGCCAATTCTGGTGTGGGAGAATGTAAGATGTATGATAGATATACTAGAATACTTAGAAGCTCAAAATGAAAAACAAGTGGTTCACTCTTATTGGATGTGGAAAAAGCTTTTGATAATATTAATTGGTAATTTATGACTGAAGTGTTGAAAAAGATGAATTTTGGACATATTTTGTTACATGGACTAAAACTATATATTCTTTACAGAAGGCACAGATTTTGATCAATGGAGGTACAACTAAGTTTTGTGATATGCAAAGAGGGACCAGACAAGGCTGTCCCCTTTCTCCATTACTCTTTATATTGACTTTAGAAGTTTTTTGTAGAGTGATGACAAGGAAAAAAAGGCCCTTTCCACAGGATGTCACTTTTGTTTATTATCTTGTCACAATCCTGGCAGTGCCTCTGCCAGTATGGGAGCTTGTTTCCAACACTCCTCTCTGCATGTGCCCAGCTGGCTGCAGAAGGGAGAGAGAGTGATATGCTCCGTCCTTCCAAACTGTAGCCTTCTTCCCATGCTGCAGTAGGGGAAGAAGTGTGTAAATCCAGCCCTTCTGCATGGCTGGCTACAGTGGAAGGCTTACGTGAGTGGGGTCATTGATGGAGTTTCTGTGTCAATGATATAGCCAGCTATTGCACCAGCTGGTGTTGGAAGAAGGGCGAGACCATGAAGACTTTATGTAGAAGTGTCATCGCAGTCCTGATTCTCTCACGTCTCCATGCTGGGATGCTGTCATCATCCAGAAAGGGCCAAAGCTAAAGGTGTGGTGACAATAGGTTTAAACTAAGAACATTTGTAGATAATGTAGTGTTTAAGATTCAAAATGATTATGGAACACTTGCCATTTTTCAAATTAATAAGAACAAGACAGTCATGTTGACTAAAAACATGACAAAAGAAAAACAAATGCTTTTGATAGAGAAAATGGGTTTTAAAAAAAACAGAGAATAAAAATTTGAAGCTTTTTCGAAATAACTATGTCAAAATATGGAGTGATATTAAACAAAATTTAGAAAATGGTCTAAACCGAACCTCTCCTTGTTGGGTAGGATGTCAACTATAACAGTGAATGTTTGTCACAAATGTTGATTTCATTACAAACAATACCAGTTGTGAATAATGAAGTTCCATTTAAACAACAGCACAAGGATATTTCCAAATTTGTCTTGCAAGAAAGAAGCCAAGAGTAAGATTGAAGACTGTGCAGGATGTAAAACAAAGAGGAGGCCTTGGATTCCCTGATTTGAAACTGTATTTTTATGCTTATTGGTTAGTCTGGTTGAAGGACTGGATCACTTTAAAAAGGGGAAGACTTCTTCTTCTATTAGAGGTCTTTGACTTGAGGTTTAGCTGTCATGAATTTCTCTGGTATGATAAATGTAAAACGAATGTTGATTTTAACAATCACTATGATAGATGAGGTATACTGAGAGTTTGGAATAAACATAAAACAAGTCTCTGTGTTAAAATGCCTTTATGGAAGTCTCCATATGAACCATTATTTAAGAAAGAAATAACTGTTAAAGATAAATGGGTAACATATAGGGATTTGTTATTATTAAAAGAAGGACAATATTGACTAGAAACAAGTGCTGAACTTATTCAAGATTGTAATATTCAATGGTTTGCTTATAGACAATTAACTGAGTGTTCCAAGATGAACAGAAACTTTGGTTCTGAAAAATATAAATCAGAGTTTGAAGAACAATCGTGTTCTCATGAACATTTAATGGCCAAAATAAAAATTTAAAATATCATTGAGTACCGCTTCATTCTATGTAACTGCCCTTTGTCTCTATGCGAGAAATACCAACAGTTCCCTTGTGAGAAGAGATAGAAATACCCAATTATCCCATCTAGAGAAGACTGGTGAGTGAAGTTCTAGGACCTTGCAGAAATGGGCAAATTGACCACTTTGATTAAAGGAGAAACACTGAGTAATTTTAAGATATGTGATAATTGCATATCCAATTGCATTTTCCATGTGAAAGGGCCTCTGGAGTGTCGCGCAATTGCGAGGAGTGTTTCAGATGATGTCCTCACAATCGCGTGACACTGCTGGAGCCGGCCGGCACCGATCGAACACTATTTCATTTTTGGCTTGTAGCCGAAAATGGTGCATGATCACGCATTGCTCCGGGGCCCCACGTGCACTTACCTTGTGTGTGGAGCTCAGGAGCCACGGCCCTTGGGCTTCCTCCCCAGCGCAGCCTGGGGAAACACCCGGCTGCGCTGTGGAAGGAAGAGGTGGAGCCCTTATGCTGCCTGCCAGCCGGCAAGTCCTGCGGAGCTGAAGCAGCGGGGATATGAGAATCTCTCGCAAGAGGCTGCTTGTGTGATCCCCATGCCCCAGTGCTGGACAAAGATAAGGTGTGGAAAAGGTCTAAGAGAGTACTGGGGGAGAATTACAGTTCTGGGTTTTGAAGAATAGCAGTTTTAGTCAATACGTAGAAGTATATCTTAGTTATACAGAGATGGAGAAGCAGATTTAATATTTTATCTTATAACTATCAGCTGAAGAGCTGGAAGTCATGAGTTTAACTTTTTTGGCCCCATCTTTATGCAATTTCTGCAGTAGACTGTTATAGCGCTATTATTCCACTTTCAAAATCTTATGGCATCCTGGGGTTTGCAGTTTAGGGGAAAGGCCACGAGGCCCCTCGCTAAACTGCAAACCTCAGGATTCCATAAGAAGTTGAAAGTGGAATAATAGCACTATAACAGACTCATGCAGAAATGGCCATAGTGTAGATATTAAGACCTTATCGGGGTTCTTTGGGCTTTTTCACAGGTAAGAACTGCATCCTAAATATGCTGCATGGGAAAGGCCTAGGTCCTCTAGGCTACCTGCAAGGGATGCTACCTGGGAACCCTATGTACCTTGCTTGGGCTTCTTTTGAAAAGAATGGGGGTGTAAATATAGGTAAATAAATAAGAAGAACCAATACTGAGAACCAGCATGATATATAGGAGCCATAGGAGATCCATGTTTTAGTCCACACTTAGCAATAAAACTCCCTGGGTGACCTTGGGCCTATGCCTCTAAGGCCATTTCCACATGACGATGCTCTCCCGTGTCATCCCATTAGAATCCTGGCAGCGCCTCGCCAGGATGGGAGCATGTCCCCAGTGCTCCCCTCTATACTGGCCATCTACCTGTGGAAGGGAGTGTGCGAACACACTTCTTCCTTCCTCGCTGCAGCCATACTGAAGTGGGGAAGGGAATGCATGATCACTCTTCTGGCCCTCCTGCATGGTTGGCAGTACCGGAAGCCTCACGCAATTGGGGGTCATTGATAGAGGTTTCTGCCAATGATATACCTGTGATCATGCCAGCTGGGGATGCGAGAAGGGCAGGACCATGATGACATCAAGCAAAAATGTCATCACAGTTCCGCTCCTCTTGCATCCCCAAGCCAGGAGGGTGCTGTCCTGTGAAAATGGCCTCAGAGTTACCTACCTCACAGGGCAGTTGTAAAAATAAAATAGAGAGAAGAGCCATGTATGCCACCTTGTATTCAGTGTAGAATAGGTGGAATATAACTAATGAATTTACAATGGGAAAATGAGTATGCCCTACATAGTCTCATATCAGTGTACAGGTGCATTGTGCCTGCTTATCCAAAATTAAGGATTTTTAAATGTCATCAGTGCCCTACCTTATCCAAGGAAGCCAGCAAGCTAAGATACAAACTAGAAACCCAGCATCTTTTGATGGTTGGTTTTGCTGTTTAATAATATCCAGATGAGAGTGAGAAAGACTGGGAAAGGGTGGGGAGGGAACATGGTAGAAGCTGTCTAACAAGATCATTATTGCTTCTAAAACATGAAAGCACATATCGCTTCCATTCTTGTTACTATTTGTCAGGTACTTAATACCTCTGCTGCCTCAGAGGCATGAATTTTAAGAGACTGGGAGATGGGGAAGTAACACATTTCCTTATTCTCTGTGGTGTCTGTGTGTGAATGTAGTGGTATTTGCCAGACAGAAAAACTGAATTCAGACTCATGAACTCCACTAGTATGTCAGTCCAAAGTTTACCTTTTTTTAAAAAAATGGTACACATCAAAATGGTTGTTAACATGCTACCTGAAAGCATTTAAGATGTGCCATTTTATCAATTAATGTCTCGCTTTGTCAATTGTGGATAGGGCAGCGCCTGTGTTGCGAACAATTGATTCATGCAGCATCAAACGATGGCTTGCATTGATTGAATGGACAATGTAACATTACAGCTAGGGTTTTCATTATTGTCTTAGAACCCTAGCTGTGATGTTACTTTTGACCATAATTCACCTATTGTGTGGTGCTGCAAGGAATTATGGGCCAAAACATTTGGAGGGCCAAAAGTTGCCCAAGTGAGGGACCAAAACCTCTGGGGCCTAGACCCCTGAGGACTGAGACCTCATAAGGTATGAGACAGTGAAAAAACAAATAGTATATTACAAAATAAATTTTGTATTTCAACAGCCCAGCAAGTGGTTGTGATGTCTTTTACTGAATTTAGGGAGGAGGCCCTGTCATGAATTTTATCTCATGCCCAGTGCGCATTCTCAGAAGCACTGTCTGAATTTTACTATGGACGCAGTTCACACGTGCACCTTTAGCCACCTCAGCTCCTCCCATCAGGTTATCAAACTACAAATAAAGTAAATTGGGGGAAGGGGGGAGGTTGGGCAGGATACGGGGAGGAACAGCTCTTGCATCTGCAGCCCTCATTTGTGTGTATCTTTCCTCTGCTGGAGAATATTGTATGAACTAATGAAGAGCATTAATTACAATCATTCTCAATGGATTATTTGAGAATGGAAATGTCTTAGGTTTTCCTTCAGAATTTATCATTATTCACCTGCTAGTGAATGTGTCAGATACAGAAGGAAGAAAACAACTGAAGGCATTTCCATCAGTACTGATTTCTGTAGATTCTGTATTATGCATTTTTACAGGTTTTCTGTTAATGAATAGGTCACCAGGACAATTATTGTGGGGTAGACTGAAGGCACAGTTTCTGAACTGTGCCCCACAAACCCCAACAGGATCCATGAATGGGCTCCAGGGCTCTAAGAGCTGAAGGTGCATATACCCATTTTTAGATTTTCTTCCTTTGACTTAGAAAATTGTGTTGCAACACATTTTTCCATAGGAGAGGGTCCATAGCTTTTATTGGACTCTCCAGAGGAGTCAATGAATTCCCAAATGGTGGAGAAACTTTAATCTTAATTTTGTGTGTTTTTACCTAGATATGTTTCTATTGTATTTTCTGCCTTTTTGCAAGCCACCAGGAGTCCCTGCCTGGGAGAAAGGCAGGATATAAATAAAATGATGGGTGGATGGATGGAAGAACAAATGGCTTAAAGTTAGGGTAGTTTCCAGTCTGCTTTTAGACAAATCAAAATACAACCTCATCAGCACAATCCCAATTATATAGTACATATTAACTTAGATTAGTTGGGGGTGGTAGTTCTGGTTGTTGTATGCCTTCAAGTTGTTTTCAACTTATGGTGACCCTAGGACAAACCTATTATGGGGTTTTCTGGGTCTGAGAGTGTACCCACATCCAAGGTCACCCAGTGGGTTTCCATGGCCAAGCAGGAAATTGAACCCTGAGGTCTCAAGTTAGTTTTACATTAGTTTAAAAGTCAGTCTTGGTTTCATTGTTCTACACAGTCTGAATCCTTTGAATTTCCATAGACTCCAGGACAGTGTTGTAATGAAGCTTGAATTCAAAGAATTGAGGTGCCTGGATTTTTTTTTTAATTAGAAAGGATGGGAGCCCCCTCAGATTCTTCTGTTCTCTTTACAGTTTCCTAAAATCCTCATAGGTATTAAAGAAACAGTGAAAGTTTCCAGAAACAATGTTTTGCTGTGTGACATCTTTGTTCTAATACAAAATATGATCTTTTGTTGAATAATCTTCAACTGGCAATTAAGAATCATTAGCTTTACAAAAACCTACTTCTGGTAGAGATGAAAGCTACAACAATTTGTTGATCTGGGTCAACAAATTGCATTTCTTCTGGCGATTCTATCTAAAATCCTATTTCTGTTCCAAATAATTCCAATCACAGTCTCTAAAAGCTGGCTACACCAGTGTATAAAAGATCTTTCCAAATTCATTTGGAATGGGAAGAAACCTAGGATGAAGTCTAAGTTGATGACAAACACAAGGCGATGAGAAGGTTTAAATTTGTACTACGATGCAGTCTGCCTTCTAGGGATGAAGCCGTGATTTCTGTTGGATGACAGGAAGCTTCTGATGTTGGAAGGACATGACCTTCATTTTGGCTGGCATGCATACTTACGGTATGGCAAGTCCAAAGTTCAGAAGTCTTTTAAAAACCATGTTATCCACAGAGCTCTTATAAATGTTTGGGAAAGATATAAACCCCTGCTTTGTCCAAAATTACCTTCTTGGGTATCACCTGCAGAAGCGCTCTCAATCCCCGGACTCAGAAGATATGGTAACTGGATTACCTATAAGGAACTGCTATAGCAAAATGGAGATTCCATTCTGTTGAAAGACCAACAACAGCTGGTGGAAGAAGGTTTTTCAATACCGTGGTTTCCATACCTGCAAATAAAGGAGAGATTCAAAAAAGATCTCCAGACCGGAGGTGTTGGACTGAGGCCTACTGAACTGGAAGTTTGCTTGTTAAAAGGGGGAAAACATTTACTTTCCAGGTTGTACAGAATGCTACTAACCTTTAATTTAGAGGTTGAGGCTATAAAAGAATGCATGATAAAATGGGCAAGAGACTTAGGCCGTAACATCTTGCTAGAAGAGTGGGAATCAATCTGGAAAGATAACATGACAAATCCCAGATCTTATGCATTGCAAGAAAACACTCTAAAGATGGTTCATTGGTGGTACCTGGAATGAAACAGACTTGCAAAGATGAATAACCAGATGAAAAATCACTGCTGGAAATGTGCAAATTAAATTGGCACCTTTTTTCACATGTGATGGGGGTGTGACAGAGCAAAGAAATTCTGATTTGCTATCTGTTCTAATATACAAAAGATTTTAAAAATGAAGATTTAACTTATACCAGAACTTTTTTTTACTGGGTATATGGAGAGCTGAACCAAGGCCCGACTTCCAGATTAGAAGATTAATGTGGCACCTTACAGCAGCAGCTAGAATAGTTTTTGCCAGGCTTTGGAAATCGACTTTTATCCCCACAACTGAAGAGTGGTTAGAAAAGGTTATGAAGATCACAGAATTGGATTAGATGACCTAAAGACTAGGAAATATGTTAGACAGTAAATTTTATAGGGCATGAGAGCCACTAGCAACATTTCTACAAAGTAAAAAGATTTCTGCACTTGCTTTTCATTGTTGATCAGTATTCCCGATTAACCATTCATGTAGAACCATAATTGAAATCCAATTTTTCAACTGTTTCTTTTCTTCTATGATGGAGTAGATCAGAGTATTATTATTATAGTTATTTATTGTATTTATACTCACTAGTGATTAAGGCAGTGGAGGGTAAAAATAGTAGAAGATAAGTCACTGCTTGTTTTGAATTTGGAATGTTAAGGGAAGTATGTTTTACATGATTACCATTCGATCATATAGGATAAAGATGATAAATTACTAATGGTAACAGTTTTAAAATCAATTAGCTGTATTCTAATAGAAGGTAGTGATTGAATGATGGGTATTGACTCCTTGAGGTTGTTCATGTTTTTTAAGGGTGTTTTATTGCAGCTAAGTAAGATTCTCCCTTTTCCTAGGGCAGAGAGGTAACTATTTTCTCTGATTGTGAGATTTTACTAAGGCAGTATCTGCATTCTAGATGGAAGCATCCAAGTGTTTGTGATTATTTGTGTAAACCACTTTGTTCAATTGTCTTTGTTGTTGTGGTTCCTTTCCTATTTATCCCCCCTATTCTCCTCACCTTTCCTATATTTTTTTCCTTTATATTGTTGTAACTTATGTGATATAGGATTTGTTGTAGTATCTTATGTTGATTTGTATATATATCTTGTCAATAAATTTTTTAAAAAAAAACTTGCATTTTTTTCAAAAAGCATACAGATTTTTTAACTCTTTCTGGAGGCCTGGCTATGGAGACCACCATGATGAGCATGCATACTTCAACAGTTGCCTCTGCAGCACTGCTCCTGGATTAAATTCTGGAGCTGTAACCAAGAATTTCAGAATACACCTATTTGTCTTATACTTTAAAGTTTATATATTTTAAATTCATGCTGGCTATAAGGGTCACAAATATGGCCACAGTGCCTACTTGTGCATGGATGGAATGAAGTTTTCAAAGCCACCTGGAAATCGTAACTTGATAATTTAAATTTATTTACACTGCCATTTAAAGCCCTACTTCTGTTTGTCTAATTACAACAGCAAAGTGTTGTTTCATTGATCTCCTGATTAGGTCTATCAGATCAGCCTGTTACCAGGAGAGAACATTATTTAACGTAAGCCTTTCTGCTTACAATCCCTCAAATAGGTATAAACAGTTGCATGATAAGGGGGATCAAGAAAAGTCTGTTTACATAGGTTGGTGCCATGGGCCAAGGAAGACAGTAGCAGATAAACTAATAATGAGACAGAAAATTTGTTATGAACATACCAGTTTAACCTGGCTGAAGGCGAAGGAAGATTGGAAGGGGATCACAGCCATTTAGATAATCAGTGACTTGGATGAACTGGCTGCTGAATTATAGAAAACTTTTGGGCATTTATGAGTTTTTGACCAGTGGCATCATTTAGCCCCCTTCACCTGCGGTGACAGCTTTTCAGAACACCTACATTTTTTTACTCAACAGGTCTACATAATTCTTCACAATAGTTCATAAGCTATTGAGATGAGGGTGTGATCTAAGGGCAACCTTTCTGAAGCTAAAAGGATACCACCTTGAGATCCATGATAGAAGAAAAGTGAATTCTGAATAAAATATTGTTAAAAATTAGACTGATGCACTAGGTAGGTGTGTTATAAGTGCAACCAGCAGAAGTTCTAGTTGTCAGAGACAACTAGTTGTCCAGACAGGAACAGCATTGCCCAAGAAAATCCATCAAGTCCTTCATGCATTCCCTGAGTGTTGTTTTGAGCATTCAAAATGAACATTTAGAGAGTACAATTGATAACACTACCCCTACTGACTGCCTCCCTCCTCTTTCTCTTCCCCTTCTCCCAACAGGAAACAACAATGACAATGAACCTGCACCATTTGAAAGGATGGTGAATTACCTAGTGGTAAAGAGCATCAGAAAGGATGGGAATGGTGCAGAGGGCCTCCTTCTCCTCTTGCTCCTCCTGGCAAGTGACAATGGCATGCAGGGAGGTGACATTAGACTCCGTGATTCCCAGTGCCAAGATGTACTGCCAACATCATTGTCCAAAGACATTTTGTGTGCTAGGCCTCTTTCACCTTTTTCTGGGCCTTCCATTAGATGCTGACTCACTCCTTTCCACCAGATATTTTTCCTTGGGGAGTGGCTAGTCAGAGTGACCAGCTGAAGTCTTGGGGGATGTAGGCAGGAGTTAACTCAAAACGACCATCAGTTCTTCTTAGAAAAATTTAAAGAGAGTGTTTGAGGGGTTTAAGAATACCAACACCAAGAAGTTCCTCTCCCTACTCTCCAAACATATTACTTCAGAGGGTGGGGACTCCTTTAGAGAAAATTACCTCAGGCTATGGATAATTTCATGTTGAAGTTGATGATCCTACATATCCCAGGGCATTGAGATTGTCATTCACTCATTCATTATTTCTATTTATATTCTGCCTTTCTCACAATACTGTGACCTAAGGCTGCGCTCAGCATGTTGAAAAACCAGGTATAGCTAAAGAAAGCCCTATAATCAATTATATTAAAATGGATTATCATTTTAAATCAACTGCCAAATTAAAACAACTTTAAAACTATTTAAAATAATATCAAAGAAAAGACAAAGAGGAAAAAAATGCTTCTCTCAATTCCTTCACAGCTGGTCACTCACCAAATTCCTGCTTGGTCTTACCAAGAGGTCTTTGCCTGCCAATAGAAGGAAAGCAGCACTAGCCTCCCCTAGAAGAGAGTTCCATTCTCCCAGAGGAGCCACGATAAGGCCCTCTTGGTGAGCATCAGCACATGCACATGTGCATTGCTTGGAATGCTAGGTCTGAGAATAAATTGGTAATATTAAATGTTAGAAATGGAAACTTATTTCAGTAACATAAACACTAATAAGTGAATTTGTTTAATTTGGTGAGTTATCAGTTTACTCAGGCCCTTCCCACACTATATGGCCATCCCAGCATGGGGACGTGTTGCTGATGGTCCACGATGTATGCCATCACACAATGTCATTCCTGTCCTGCTGCTGTCTCATCCCCAGCCATTGTGATAACTCCATATACCATTCCTGGAAAAATCTAGTAATGGCCTCCATTCACACAAGATTCCCATTGGCTGTGGGTGTGCAGGATAGGGGAAGTGCTATCAAGCATGTCCTTCTGCAGTACAGCTGAGGAAGAGGCTGTGGAAGGAAGGAGCATTCTGGAACACTATTCATCCACTGGCAGTTGACTGGTGTGGTGGGGAGGGTTCAGGTCCCAATCCAATCCTGGCAATGGCATTGCCGAGATGGTGACAGGATGACACGTGATCACAGCATAGTGCAGTAAGGGCCTCAGTGATTCAACTGTTAGTGTTGAGCCAGACCATGGGAGGTTGTTGCAGTTGACCTTAGGAATGTGAATCTTCATAAAATTTTGTTCTTGTGGGTAAGGGCAAACAATTTTCTTCCTGGCTCTGAGAAAATTCTCAAAAGCTGCACACTTATCAAGAACTATTTGTAGTTTTGTGAAAAATATGCACATAGATAGAACTGTGCTTTCTTCACAGATGATGACACTTCAGTGCAGAAAACACCATTTTCTGCTGCAAAACGCCACAAGTATTTTTTGTGTAGGATAAGTCCTGAACTGCAAAGGTTCTTATCTCTCCAGAATTCTTCTTGTCAAGGTTTTCTAGCAGTTAGGAAACCCCACTTGTGTCACTCAAAATAATTAACAACCAGTTCCCATCCCTGGTTTTCCCTTGTGTTTCTGGAGGATCTGGTCCTTCCTTCCCTCTTGCCTGTCTGTCCTCTTCACCTGCTCAAGTCTCTTGCCCTTTCTGCACCTTACCTTCTAGCTCAGGGGTGCAGGGCAGGGCTTGTGCAAGCAGCGTCTGGCGAGAGGCCCTCGCATCCCTCTGCTTCCACTCCACACGAGCTGCCTGCTCGCACAAGAACCCCACCTCTTCTTTCCGCAGTGCAGCCTGGGACTTTTCCAGGCTGTGCTGGGGCAGGAAGCAGGACTGGCAAAGCTCTAGAGCAGTGGTTCTCAACCTGTGGGTCCCCAGATGTTTGTGGACTTCAGCTCCCAGAAGCCCCAGCCACTATGGTCAATGCTCAGGGCTTCTGGGAGCTGAAGTCCAAAAACATCTGGGGACCCACAGGTTGAGAACCACTGCTCTAGAGGCTCTGCATGCCAGGTAAGTGCTTGCTGGGCCTGGGAGCAATGAGCGATCACGCACCAGATTGGGCACCATTTTTGGCTTCCAGCCGAAAATGAAAAGGTGCACGATCGGAGCCTGCTGGTCCCTGGAGTGTCATGTGACCGTGAGTGCATTGTGCAGATCATGCCTCCCAATCGTGCGACAGTCCAGGCACCCTTTCACATGACAAATGCCATGCGGAAAGGGCATCTGTCTTCTTCTTCCCTTTACTGCTCTTCACTTGCCTTTTAACTTCCCCAGTCTTCCCATCTTTTAACAACCAGTTTCAGTGAATCAGTGAGAACTGGCTGAATGACTCCATTGTGAAACCCCTCTTTCATCTTGGATGAGAATATTAACAAATATTCTTTCCATTCCTAGTTCAGTTTTGGGAAGCATGTTTGGTTGTTGGTTCCTTCAAAAGTCATCTTTTTGTCTTTTAAAATTTGCTTTCCTCCAACCTGGAATTTCCTTCGAGAAAGACGATAAAACCAATAATAGATTTGTTGCTTGTGGGAATTCAGCACATCTGGAAACTGACAGATCAGGGAAGGCTGTCCTATAGTGTGGGATCTTATCATACATCCTTTTCAATATAGTTTGTCTCTTATGTGCACCTCTTTTCTTCCCAGCCCCACCAATCCATGCATGTCACTCTACTCTACACTACCAATGAAGAAGCAACCTCTGCACAGATGAATGGAAAAGCACAGCTTTTGCACACAGAAGCTGGAGACCCCCAATCTGAATCTGAAGAAGGAGGAGGACGAGGAGGAGGAGAAGAAGACAACCACCAAGGCCATTTCCTCACTACATTGTTATAGTGCTATTATTCCACTTTCAACATCCCATGGAATCCTGGGGTTTGCAGTTTAGGGAGGGGCCTTTAGAATTCTCAGCCAGAGAGCTTTTTGGCCTCAGTAAACTACAAAGCCCAGAATTGCACAGGATATTGAAAGTGGAATAATAGCACTCTAACAGTGTAGGGCAGCAATGGCCTAAGGCTTAGAAGGGCAGCTATGAAGGAACAAGTGTAAAAATACATTAGTAGATACCAAAGTCAGAATCATCCATGCCATAGTATTTCCAGTTTCTGAGTATGGGCGTGAAAGCTGGAGAGTGAAAAGGCTGACAGAAAGAAAAGCAACACATTTGAAATGTGGTGCTAAAGGGACACAAAGGAAAGAGTTCAAGAGCAAATCAGACCTGGACTCTCATTAGAATATATGATGACTAAATTGAGGTTGTCATACTTTGGGCTTTTTCACTTTGGGAAGAAAACGGGGCATTCTGTTCTGATCCAGGCTGATCTGGAGCAATGCGTGGCTGTGCTACACACTGCTACGGGGACAAAAATGGTGACCTCCGGTTGGTGGAGGCTCTCCACCAACCGGAGAAGCTCGCCAGCCAGAAGCCTGCCCCCGGAAGATCTGCAGCCTTGCGGTGGTGTGAGCCTGCAGATCTACACAGGAGCGCAGTGATGGAGTGGGGTGCACCGGGCTATTAAGAGACCTGTTTTAAGCGGTCTTTCAATAGCGCAACGAACCACCAGTTCTGGACGTTCTGGAGCAGGCTGAAGTCCGAAACTACAGAAAGTAGTCCGGACCCAGTCCGCCCCCCAAGTGCAAATGTCCTTGCTGGAGGACGCGCTGCCCCATTGTAAAAACAAAATGCGGAAAAGGCCTTTGTTCAAGTCATGAGAAAGCATGACTCATTGGCAAAGGTGACAATGCCTGGTAAACTGGAAGGCGGTAGGAAAAGAGAAAGACCATGTTATGGGTGGATTGACTCAATAACAGAAGCCATGCTCCTGAGTTTGCCAGACGTGACTGGTGTGATGAAAGGGTGGCAAAGTCAATGTGCTGGCAAATAGCAACAACATAAAGTATATATTATATGTATATACATTTATACATTTATGGTGACATATGTATGTGTGAAACTCCACCCTTGACATGTCTTATCGAGATAGCTTCCTTTAAAATTTTGACAACACTGTAAAACAACTAATATGCTAAAATAACTTTGATTTGAACTTGGAAATAAGCTGGGACTTTCACTTGGTCACAGTTAGCAGTTTAATTTTGGAACAGTAATTTAGATAGCAGCTCTTAATCAAAAATTCATTTTCATTTTTATTCCTTATTAAATTACTAGAATTTACAATATAAAAATTCAAAAGTTCCAATAAATCTTTTTTTTTTCACTTTAGAGAGTCTATTATTCTCTATTATTTTTCACGTTGTTTATGAATTATAGCATCCACAGAACTGTATCGGATATCTATTATTCATCTCTTTTGCTTCCATACTCCTGATGGAATTTCTTAGTTTTGGCATACAAACCAAATCCCCAGTCTTCAACGCCATTAAATAAACTGCTTCATTTTGCTTCTATTTATGATTTTTGTGGCAGCAGTGAACAAATGAACAATAGCCGCATACTCTCCTGCAAAATTCTAGATTTTGCAGTGCGAAAGAGTATCATCACAAGGTCTAATGGTAGATCTTAATAAGACAAATCTCTTGTGTTCTCAGTTATGATTTCACCAAATATCTTAATTTGGGAGCAATTCCAATTGTGGGCTCCAGATCAAGGCCTACTCCTGTATACCGCATCTCCCATATGTATCATTAGCTTCAGAATAAATCCTGAGGAACCTCTTAGGGCTCAAATAATATCTTAACAGCATCTTATAAAACCTCTCCCTAAAATTCAACCATAAAATTTCATAAAGCTGTCAACCTTTTTTGAAAAGTGTGTAGACTTTGCAAGTGACTGATAATTCACAAAATGAACATCTGAGCAACATTTACTTCTAAAAGCCACAAAGATACTCAGAAGTATTTATGAAGGCTGAGGAATTGGACTTTGTGTGAATTGTAATAAATACTACATTCAGATTTGAGTTAAACTTATTTCTACATGTATACATTTAGGGTCACAGTGCCATTAAATAAAGGGCAAAGGAAAATGGTAATGTTGCAGTAGTTCTCAGTCTTTGGTCCTCCAGATTTTTTAGACTTTAACACTCAGAATCTGCCATTATTGGCCATGCTGGCAGAGGCTTCTGGAAGATGGAGTACAAAACAGTAGAAGGATCAAAGGTTGAGAACTCCTGTGCTAGAACCTTGGCAGGTACCTAAATGAGACATGGTGAGATTTTCCTGAATCTTATTATACTGGGTAATTTTGGGACATCCTCCAACTTTCTATTTTGGGGATAAGTCAGTGCTAGAATTTGTGATGGCTGCCCTGCTTCTGGGGTTTCTAGATGAGATCATTGACCAGTTCCATATCAGCCTGGCTTCCAGGTTGGTTATGGGCCAGAGGCAATGTTGGTCACCTTGGCAGAAGACCTATACTGTAAGCCCAAATACATTCTTGCTGGTTCTGCAGGACCTCTCATTGTCATGTATACCAGGTATGGGGAACTGTGGAAGGCTAGGGAGCCACCTTAATCCCCCAACAGACCCTGGAGGGCTACATCCCCACCACACCTCTCAACAAAAACTAAAAAAAAGTCACTCAAATGCCTCACAACATCCTTTATGGAAAGGGTGGGCAACAATAGATCACTAGGGCACTAACACAGCCCTAAAGTGATCTTAGAGGGCAGTATCTGCTCTTGTGCAAAAATATCTACTTCTGAAAAGCTCTCAGGGATATGGGAGCATTTTTACCATTTTTTGAGTTTCAAAAAAGGTACCCCCTGGGCCCAAATTAGCTCAGAGGTCCCATAAAATGTGGTGGAAATACACCCCACAACCTCTAGTGGACATATTGGGGCCTTTCGATGCAATTTTTTTTTAATTTTTTGGAAAAATTTTGCAAAAATTTTTTTTTTACCACCGGGCCCCTCAGGAGGCCTCCAAACATAGTGAAAATGTCCTCTATCCCTCCAGAGTACATTTTGGGGCACACTGGGGCAAAACACTTTTGGGCAAAACTGGCAAAAAATTGACCCTGGGGGCCCTGAGGGCTGCCAAAATATCCTTGGGGGCCGATATGTAGCTCACACACCACATTTTGCCCACCCCTGCTCTTAGGGGATGTGGAGAGCTTTTTTGCCATTTGTTGCATGGTGTAGTAGTGTTGCATTAAGACTCCTGGAGACCAAGGGTTTGGATTGTCTCTCAGCCATGGAAACCTACTAGTTGACCTTGGGCAAGCTACACTATCTTAGCCTCAGAGGAAGGCAATGGCAAACCCCCTCTGAACAAATCTTGCCAAGAAAATTGTGTCATAAATTCAATTTAGCATAACCACAAGTCAACAATGACTTGAATGCACAAAACAACAATAGCAGCGGCAGCACTAGCAACAATAACAAACCATTTTAGGCCCAGGAGAGGCCTTTTTTTTAGAAAAACGAAGTGACTAGGAGTCATTTCCAGTTATTTCCAGTTTTTAAAAGGGCCTCCACTAGAGCTAAAATGCCCTGGAGAGCCAAAACATGGCAAAAATACCCCAAAATCCCTAGAGGGCATTTTGTTCACTTCTGTTCTGTACTATTTTACAGCACTCCAGTCCTTTAGCCCTCAATGATATATCTTTACACATGAAGATCTTGTCTAATTGCTTCATAGTTGCCCTCTGAAACCCTAGGCTTCTTTTGATCTCTTGACTGTAGTCTCCATTCTGATTAAAGATTGAGCCAAGGTATGGAAAATCTTGAACTATTTCAATGTCTTCATCATCTACCTTAAAGTTATGTACATCATCTGAGGTCATTATTTTTGTGTTCTTAATGTTCAAATGTAAACCTATCTTTGCACTTTTTGCCTTGTCTTTTCTTCAGTATTGTTCCAAGTCTTTGCTTGTTTCTGTTACTAGCATGATGTCATCTGCATATCATAAACTGTTGATGTTCTTTCCTCCAGTTGTCATGCCTCCTTCTTCCAAGTCTAATCCTGCTTGACATATGATATGTTCAGTGTACAAATTAAACAGATAGGGTGAAAATGCAGTCTTACCTGACCCCCTGGCCAATTGAAAACCATCTCATTTCTCTGTATTCTGTCCTGAAGGTAATGTCTTGTCCTGTGTACAGGTTATACATTAGGACAATCAAATTTTGTGGCACATCCATTTCATTGAGAAAGATCCATAGTTTTTCAGATCTACATAATCAAAGCACAGGCAAAGCACAAAGCATCTACAAAGCACAGGCTGATTTTCTTTGGAAATTCTTGAGTGCTTTCCATTATCCAGTGTATGTTTGTAAAATGATCTCTGGTGCTTCTTCCTTTCCTGAACCCAACTTGAAATCTGGTATTTTTTTACTTCGTATCCAATAAAAGTCTTCGTTGTAGAATTTTGAGCATGACTTTGCTTGCATGGAAAATTAATGCAAAGGTCCTGTGGTTACTACAATCTTAGGTGTCCCCTTGGTTGGGGATTGGAATGTATATTGAACGTTTTTGATCTAGGGGCAGTGCTTTTGTTTTTCATATTTCTGGACAGAATTTAGTCAGAATCCTGTGATACTCACTTCTATGTCTTCTTTCAATCTATAGTGGATTTAAATTCACAGAAGCTTTTCTAGTTTTAAGTGAGTGACTGGTGTTAATAATGTACTGGACAAGGGTTAAACAAACTGAATCTTAGGCCATTTCCACACTACACTGTTATAGTGCTATTATTCCATTTTCAACATCCTGTGGAATTCTGGGTTTGTCATTTACTGAGGCCAAAGAGCTCTCTGGCTGAGAATTCCAAAGGCTCCTCCCCAAACTGCAAACTCCAGAATTCCATAGAATGTTGAAATTGGAATGATAGCACCATAACAGTGTAGTGCAGAAGTGGCCTTAGTTCAGAAAAGACAAGGGAATGCAGGGTAAGTTAAAAATAATCTCAGGGAGCAGGTTTCAACCTGTGGTACATCCAGTTACATGCTGAACTAAGAGACTAAGATTTTGGTAGTGGATAGGATTATATTTGCACAGATGAAGCTGGAGATGTCTGATCTTGTCCTAGTGAGTTGTGAGTAGCTGCATTTCTGTGATGTACCTGAAGCTAACTTTACAAAGTGCTTGGAAACTTCAGCTGGTCCAAAATTCTGTAGCTAGCCTCTTAACTAATACTGATCATAGGGTGCATGTGACTCCCTTGTTACAGTGGCTTCACTAACAGCCTGTCTGTTTCTCAGCATAATTCAAAGTGCCAGTTATGACTCATTATTAAAAATGTGGGATCAAGCTATTTGAAAGACTGGGTTCTGTATTGTGGGCATCTTTGTCTGAGTTCTGAGATATTTGGGGAGCCCATTCTTTTGTTCTCTCTGCAACTGAAGGCACATTTGGTGGGTATGCAAAGCAAGACTTTCTTGGTGGCAACCTGAGAATCCTTGCCAAATGAAGTTAAACTGGTTTCTTCTTTGTTGTCTTTCTGCCAGCAGGTAAAGGCCCTTTTATTCAGAAAGGCCTCAGCATCTGAATGGTGTTTGCAAGTTTCATTGTTGTTTTATTTGTATTTTATTATTGTTAGCTACTGCCTTCCATTTCAGGTCTGTTGGAAAGGTGGGACAAAAGTAACTTTTACACTGGCTTGATATAAAGCTCAGAGGTGCTAGAAGAGGCAGGCTGTCATTCCATGCTTAAGTGGAGGAGGCTGTGGGAAGGCAGCCTGCTCCCATTTGAGGCTGCAGCCTTGGGGACACACAGTTGCATGATGTCATTGCAGTCCTGCTACCCACAAATTTCCAGCTGTTGCAATCACAGGGTATACCATTACTGGAAAAAATCCAGTAATGGCCCCCAATAGTGCCATGTTCCTGTAGCCTAGGTGCTTCCTTCCTGAGTGCAGCACAGAAAGTGGCTGGATGCACTGGGGAAAGAAAAAGCATGTCCCTCACACTACCTTTCCACAGGTAGCTGGCTGGGTGTGAAGGAGGTGTTTGGGTCATGCTCCTATCCTGGCAGTGGCACTACTAAGATCGTGATGGAATGACAATGGAAAATGGTAAGGTGTGGAAAGGGTCTCCCAGTTTGTTAAAACACAAGAATCTCTATTTGGATACCCTTCCTCAGATGTGATACATCTCCAGTGATATATGCCTGGCAGCTGAATAATGTTCCTCTAGGATGCTAGTTGTTGTTGTTGTTGTTGCTGGGTGCTTTCAAGTTGTTTCCAGCTTATGGCGTCCCTAATTCAAATCTATCTTGGGGTTTTCTGGGGCTGAGAGTGTGTGACATGCGAGTTAGCTAGATATCTCAGCTTAAGCCCACACATGTTCAGAAAAATGCCTGAACAGGGCTTTAAAGGACATTGGGCAAATTCATCAAAGTGGGACTGTCAGTGACTACTAGTTAATTATACACATTGATACATACACACACTCCTGAGTCAAGTACTAGAATCAATATGTGCAACAGTTATTAGGGAACATGAGTGGGAGGAATTTTTGCAGTGATGTCTTGTTGTAGGCTTTTAATAGACATCTATGCATACCCTCCAGCATTTCATGGATGGAAACTGGGACATCTGGGGCCAGGCCAAGAATATCAGAATGTGGTCAAGATAGCAAAAATTATTACTGAAGAAGAATGCACAAGCTAGTAAAGGCTTCAGAAGTTTGCTTTTGACTAAACCCCCTGGGAAGGGCAAGATTCCACCCTTTCCTCTCCTCCCCTGTTGAGTTAATTGAGTAAGACTACTTTTGTGCTTTGAATGCACTGTGCAGCAGCTGAAGTAATCTGTGGACAAAAGCAGGGAAAATGGAAGGAGAGAGAAATTGGGGCATTTTAAAAGCAGTTGAAAAAGTGGAACAGAGGATTAATTGGGACTGTCCCAGCCCAACTGGGGCAGTTGGAGGGTATGGCGGAATATGTGAAGGATTGTTAGAACTAGTCTGTTGACTCTGAGATAAAGGTTCTTTTCGCACGGCATTCATCATGCGAAAGGGCCTCTGAAGCGTAGTGCAATTGCGAGGAGCCGTCCACACGATGTCATTGTAATTGCTTGATGCTGCCAAGGCCAGCAGGCACCGATTGCGCACCACTCCAAGGCCTCACGTGCACTTACCGTGCGTGTGGAGCCTCTGGAGCCATGGTGCTCACACTTCCTGCCCCAGTGCAGCCTAGGAAAATCCCAGGCTGCACTGTGGAAGGAAGAGGAGGAGCCCTCACACTGTCTGCTTGCTAGCAGGCAGTAGCTGCGGAGGCGAAGCAGCAGGGATGTGAGAGCTTCTCGCAAGAGGCTGCTCATGCAATTCCTGCACCCCAGCGCCACAAAAAGGTAAGGTGCAAAAAGGGCCAAAGTGTCTCTCCTTAGAGACTGTGAGTGTGTGGATAAACTTTTATAAAGAAGGGGAAATTCTGAGGATCTTCTTCAAGTGTTCCCATGGGAATTGAAATAGTGAAAAACTGTACTTTAAAATATGTCATTACACCAGTGCTCTTGCTTCATCCTTAGCCTCCCCTCATTTCACTTGTTTCAATGAAAATGTATTTCCTTCCCTTGTCTTTTTCTCCAAACTGCAATGAAGCCATATTCCAGATTTCCTGAGAACCTTTAATTGCCAGACTCCACCCTAACTTCCTCTCTATTTCTGCTATTAGTTTCATAATTATCCAGACTTCTAATGATATTCTTCATTTGCCAGAAATTGTTCTATTTTCTTTTAATAGCTGTCAATTTTTGATGCCACAAAAAAAGGAGGGAGGGAAGGAGAGTCAGGCACTTGAGGTGAAGAATAGCCTGAAGCACCATCACTTTGTGAAGAAAGTTTTAGTACTGCCAAATCAAACTGTATTTACTGAGCTGTACATCCTATAGATACTTTGCTTCAAAGTATCTAAAGTGAAGGATTTTGGTCATAGTGCCAAGGGACGTATTCAAGCAAAAGAAAGGAAGAGCCAGATTATAAAAGGGCAGACATAATGCATCAATTGGAATCCACTTGTGTGTTGGGAAAATGCTACCACATTTGTAGGAACGCAAGAGGTTTCCCCAGACCAAGTCAGAAGACTGCTCCAACTAGCTCAGTCTTGACTGCAGTGCTTTCTAGATTTCAGACAGGGTTTGAGACAGGGGAAGTTGTCTTAAAATGGATTCAGAATATTCCTACAATCAGGTCAGTCTAGTCTATGATGTCTGGCTTTGCAGGGCTTCAGAACAGGGGGTTCTCCTAGCCCCACCTGAAAATGCCAGAGATTGCTCCTGGGTTCTTCCACTTGCAAAACAGTCACACTACTTTGGCCGCTCTCTTCAGGAAAAATTCAGATTTGTCTCTGAAGGTGTGCACCAGTAACTATGTTACTACTACGTTACTATACTATAGGAGTTCTACGTACTACTATTGGTACTACGTTACCAACACAGATGGTTGAAAAGGGTGTATGTGTTGCTATAAATTCAGCAAATCCTGCAATCAAATCACAATATTTCTTGTATAGCGCCTTTCAAATGTTCTATACTGACACGTATTTGTTTTGCAAAGTGTTGTGTAGTGGTTTAAGCATTGGACCATGACTCTGGAGATCAGGGTTTGAATCCCATGGAAACTCACTGGGTGATCTTGGACAAATCACATTCTCTGAGCCTTGAGAAAGGGGAAAGTACACACTCTCTGAACAAATCTTGCCAAGAAAACAGTGCCATAAGGTCATTTTAGGGTCACCATAAGTTAGAAGTGACTTGAAAGCATACAACAACATTCTGGTTTTTTGCATTCTTTTAGATATCAGCTTTATAAGTTTCATTGTTATTATATGCTTTCAGTGTGTCCAGAAGAGGGCGATCAAAATGGTGAAGGGTCTGGAAGCCATGCCCTATGAGGAGTGGCTTAGGGAGCTGTGTATGTTTAGTCTGCAGAAAAGAAGGTTAAGAAGGGACATGATAGCCATGTTTAAATATTTGAAGGGATGTCATGTTGAGGAGGGAGCGGGCTTATTTTCCACTGCTCCAGAGACTAGGATAAGAAGCAACGGATTCAAACAGCAGGAAAAGAGATTCCACTTAAATCTCACAAAGAACTTCCTGCCTGTCAGAGCTGTACAGCAGTGGAATACATTGCTTCAGAGTGTGGTGGAGTCTCCTTCTTTGGAGGTTTTTAAGCAGAGACTGGATGGCCATGTGTTGGGAGTGTTTGATGTGTGTTCCTGCATGGCAGGGGGTTGGACTGGTTGGCCCCTGGGGTCTCTTCCAACTCTATGATTCTATGATCCTATGATTCTAAGTCATTTCCAACTTTTAGTGACAATGAAGCAAAATTATTCAGTGTTTTCTTAGAAAGATTTGTTCAGAGGGTGCTGACCATAGCCATCCTCTGAGGCTGAGAGAATGTGACTTGCCTAAGGTCACCCAGTGGGTTTCCATGGCTGAGCAGAAATTTGAACCCCTCTCAGAGTCCTACTTCAGCACTGAAACTATTGCATCACATTAGGCCAAAATTAACCAACTTGCAGATGAGGACAAAGGGAACAAAGTCTTATAATTAAGAAGTAAAGAGTCTTGGCTTTCCTAAGACATCTTTGTGAATTTGTGACGGAACCAATATTTGAACTTGAGCAGTTTCCAGATTATATTTTTGTTGATTTTTTTTTTCACAGTCTTATACATTCTTATTGTAGCACAGATTATACTGGATACCACAATGTGTCACTGAATGCACAAGGGGCATAACAGCTTTGAGCTCCTCTGTTGTGCAGTGTTCAGTTATCTCCCTGTTTACCAGTCAAAGGTGTATGAGATGGCTATATCTGCATGTGGAACACTGGCTGCACCAGGGACTGCACTTAACACAGCCAACAAGAAAACAAGCAGATTTTTGCAAGGGTTTCGTGCTAGTACAGTGATTCAGTAAGACTCTGTCCTCTGTCCTAATTATTATTCTCTTACCTTTTACATCAAGTCCTAAAATGCTTGCAGAGGGGAAAACTCTGTAACAGGCAGGGTAAGACTAATCATGATGTACTGAGAAACATTAATGGACTCAGTCCTGTGGATGAGAATGTGACTTAAAAGAGAACATACCACATCAACACTTTACAATCAGTAATGCACTATGCACATGAACGAAAAGTGCTTGGGTAAAAATATCCAGGTTTTCAATTAAATTGAAAAATAAAAAAATAATAATAATGAATGAAAGAACTATAGAAGAGCAACTTTTTCAAATGAAGTCTATTGCTTAGAGGCATAAAGCTGGAATTGGTGCTGGAATTCCCCTGTAGTTTCACATTTGAAGAATGGAACTGCTGTGGTTCAGTTGTTAGAGTGTTATACTGAGATTTGGGAGATGCAGGTAATAATCTCTGCTGTGGCATGAATCTTGGGGGGGGGGCGACCTTGGACCAGTTAATTTTTCTTAACCTGATAAACCTCACAGGGTTGTTGTTAGGATAGAATGAGAGAGGCACATAACCTTGGGATTACTGTAGGATATAATAAATAAATAATTTCAACACAGAAAAAAGAATATGAAATGCAGGCAGACATGATATATAGATAAAAGAGACTGTGGCTCTTTTCATGCCATACCTCAATTGCAGGATGTTCCAATGCCATCACAGGATTGCCAATGGCGGATTAGGCTCTGTATGCAGCCTCTTGTCTTCAGCAGGCATCTGGGCATTCACGAGAATTGTAAGTTGGCCGGACTCTGGGGGCTGATGTCATCAAGGGTGTGGATGGCGATGTCAGCCCCAGAGTGGCCTTCCTGGGCAATGTGTCCTGCGGGGTTTGCTAGTACGACGAGGCAGTGGCTGGTCTGCTGCTAGATGGAGCTTCCCCTGGGAGTTGCTGAGCAAGGGACAGGCAGGGACTGCCCACATCCTGCCCACTGCCAGGTCATTCCCGGAAGGATGCCGGATGGAGGCTCGGCATGGCCACAACTCCCACAATTGCTTCCAGAAAGGCTGGTTATTTTCAGGTTTCTCCCAAAAATGAAAAAAAAAGTGTGATTAGCACTACCTGCACCTGGAATAGCACCTGTTTGGCGAGAACATCATGCGTAAGGTGACTCTTCATGGGGGAGCAAAGCATGGCTAATGTGATTTGAAAACACCATGCAAAAAGGGCCTGTGTTCCACACAACCAGGACTTTTTTTAAAAATCAAGAATAAGGAAAAAAAAACTTTGGACGTTTGTTGTTGTTGTTGTGTGCCTTCAAGTCATTGTTGTCTTATGGTGGCCCTAAGGGAAACCTACTATGGGGTTTTCTTGGCAAGATTGTTCAGAGAGGGTTTGCGCCTGCCTTCCTCTGAGGCTGAGAGAGTATGGCTTCCCAAAGTCGCTCAGTGGGCTTCCATGGCTGAGTGGGATTGAAACCCTGGCCTTCAGTCCAACATTTAAATAACTACACTCAGGCCATTTCTGCACTAGACTGTTATAGCTCTATTATTCCACTTGCAACATCCTGTGGAATCCTGGGGTTTGCAGTTTTGGGAGGGGCCAGCCGGCCCCTCCCAAAACTGCAAACCCCAGGATTCCATAGGATGTTAAGTGGAATAATAGCACTATAACAGTCTAGTGTGGAAATGGCCTGAGTGATTAGTATTTGCAATTTCCTGTAGCCAAGTTAAAAGTTTTTTTGATGGTTCTAATATATATGGCTCTATACAACCTGTTCACATTTAAGGTACCACAAGACACTCTGTTGTTTCAATATGCCAACAGTTCCCAAAGATATTTGATAGCATATGAAAAGATGTGGAAAATTAAAAGCATAAAATAAGAGCTAGAAACAAGCCTTGTCTTCTGAAATTTAAGTAGCACAATCTATTCAGCTTATCAAAGATAGTTTCAAAGTGATTTATTTCTAGGATATTAGAATAATATTCTGTACACAAATCACTCTGAAACTATCTTCTAGGGCTCTGTAAATATTAATGTTGTTATTTTCATGCAGGGAAAAGACTACCACTCAAACCTTTTGTAAAGTGCATGGGAAGGCATGAGAGCTCACCCTCACTTCCATAACTCCCTGCTTGAGTCCAATGCACAAGATACCCAAAAGATTTAGAACAGAAGACTTGGAAAAACTTCTGTCATACTATTTGATCATGTGGGTAGAGCTGACAGGGTGAGATCTAAAACATTTGGAAGGACTAAAATGTGAGCAGGTATGTGTGTTTGAATGGGAGGAGCCATTTTTCAAGGTTATCCCTACAAAGCGCAACAAAATGTGCATAGGAAAAATCAGTATATGAAGCTGCATCTATTTTGATGAAGGTTTTGATGATGCAACCATTTGAGATATAGAAGAGCACAATTATTTCTCCCCTGTTGAAGTAAATGAGATTCTAGAGTTCTCATGTTGGTTTAATCATGCCTAACTCACACATGTGCATATATATCTATATTATGTTGCTATTGAAATATATTTTCATGCTATATTTTAAAAACACAATAAAAATAATAAATTACCCTGTTGACTTGCCAGTCCACATAGAAATAACTTTATTACTTCTTCCTACCGTAAGCCAAGGAAGCTGTTTTGATCCTAAACCAGTGTCTGTTATCAGTTACGGACTGGATGAAGTAGAACAAATTGAAACCTAATCCAAACAAGATGGAGGTGCTCCTGGTCAATTGAAAGGCAGGAATAGGGATTCAGCCTCTTTTTGATGGGGTCACACTCCCCCATGAAGATGCAGGTTCACCGCTGGGGGTGCTCTTGGATTCAACTCTGAACCTGGAAGCCCACGTTTCAATAGTAGCCATGTTACTTCAAAAGGTGAGTGACTCAGGAATTCACCTGCAATGCCAATGCCTCCATGGAAAGATGGGGAATTATTAGCTCAAAAGGAAGGCCTGTTAAATGGGGGTAACTTCTGCGATCTTTTCACGTGTGTATACAGGTACTAATGCAGGGACACCAGTTGAAGATGAAAAAGAATGTTTTATTAGGGGAGAATCACAAACACATGGAAGATTCAAGCAGTCTCACAACCACACAAGGCTAAACTGAAGGAAAGGAAGGAAAATTGGATAGCAAGGAGTTCAATGAAGTAGGCAATATTTATCTATCTTGAAGAGAAGAGACAAAGTGATGTGGCTCAGACTAGGGGTCTGAGAGTAGCACAAGAACAGAAATCTGAGAAGCAGAGTGATGGCCTATGACCAGTATACTATGAGTTGCCAGGCTCAGAGCCAGGGTTTAAATACCCTTTTAATGCCCTGAAGGGGAAGGTGTTAATGGCTCTCCAGCAGAACAAACAATGTGTCAGAGTTTACCTCCCAGCCCGCGGCTCTCTACCAGCAAGGGAAGGAAGGCGATAGTACTTGCCCAAGAGGAGGAGGCAGTGGGGAGTGTCCTATGCAAACATCAGGTAGACATAGTCAAGCCAAAGTCAAGGTCAAATCTAAAAAGTCCAGAATGCTAAAGGTCTGTCCAAAAAGGGTTAAGAAAGCCGGAACACAAGTGTTGTGAGAGCTTGAGTAGCGATTTGCTACAAGCAAACAGTAAGCCATACCAACAGACTTATATAGCCAATGAAAAAAGGTGCTACTCATCATTGTTCTGTTTTCTCAGTTTCACCCAAACGGCTTCCCTCTGAGCTGGTCTTTTTTGTCTCCTCCATGACTGGCAGCTGGGGGCAAAGGTGGATCTAATTTCTCTAAATCATTACTGGTTCCTTCTTCCTCTGGCACTGGTTGCAACAACTCTGAGCTTGTCTTTCAGTTCATGGGGGTGTTGGCAAGATAGTTTGGTCTATCACTGGTTCTCTTTCTGGCACAATCAATTGTTCATTGACCTCTGAGCCATCATCCATCACACAATGGGGTCCGGAATGGATTGATGGTTTTAGCGTTAAGTGACAAAGCATTGATGGGGATCATGATAGCTTCTTAATGCCTGGGCAGATGAGGAAACAAGGAGAAATTTCAACAGGAAGAGAGAACAGGTTGATGGCCATCGGTTGCTGTATTGAGACAATTTCATTTGCTATTGTTTGAAGATTGAATCATTGAGAGGATTATCACAAGCTCATCAGCACTGAAGCTTCCCAACTGATTCCTTGAACTCATGATCTGGCCATGCCCTGAGGTCCCATCTGACCTACTTATGCACATATACAGCCCATCCTCTTTGGCAGCATGGCTTTTCAGCCATAAATATATGATTTACGTGTGTGTGTGTGTGTGTGTGTGTGTGTATAGTATATTTCTTGGCAATTAAATAATATTGATTGCCAATCATTTATTTATCTAATTTATAAAAATCAAAGCTTGTTTGTCTGTGTCAGGTGGAGAGCTCATATGACTGGCTGCCTAAGAACATTCTATGGAATCCTGGGGTTTGCAGTTTAGGGAAGGGCCTTTAGAATTCTCAGCCAGAGAGCTCTTAGGCCTCAGTCAACTGTGTTAGTCTTGAATAGGTTGGTTGCTATGGAAACAAGACCTAGCAGCAAGGAGGAGGGCAGTGTATTTCCTCAGGAAGTCAACCTCTGCATGTTAGTAACTCTGAATACAGATTGGATTGGGGAATATGGGGAAAAGTTACAAGTACTGGACAAGTTTGGGGAATTAGAGACACAGGATCTCAAATCTTTCTAACAGGTATTACCTATGAGAAAATAAAATCCCAGGCAATGCTGGGCATATATGCTAGTTTATTATATTTGTAGTCTACCTTTCTCCTGGAATGGGACCCAAGGCAGCTTCCAACAATAAATAAACACATTAAAAATGTTAAAAACGGTTAAAAACATTAAAAGTATAAAATCATAAAAAAATTAAAACAATATTCACCTGAAACAATATCCATACCATGGAGTGGGAGTGTATGGCATGGTAACAGCCAGAAGTGCATTTGAACACTTAGGGCTTGTGCACCAGCTGCACCCGTTTCTTGAGACATCAGATCTGGCCATGGTGACACATGCCTTGGTTACATCCTAGGCCCTTTTTGCACAGTGTTTCTTAAGCAAAAGGGCCCCTTGAGCATCACGTAAATGTGAGGAGTGGTCTGCATGACGCACTCCCATCTACTCAACGCTCAAGAGTCTCATGCACAGTGCATGCGCATTTTTTTATTTTCGGCTTTTAGCCAAAAATGGCGTGCACTCGCACATGGGTCAGGCACCCTGCGTGCACTTACCTGCCATGCAAAGCCTCCTTAGCCACACTGGTCACGCTTCCTTCCCCAGCACAGCCTACAACTCCCAGGCTGCACTGCGGAAGGAAGGGGCGGGGTGCGGGTGGGGCACTCGCGCAACCCAGACACTGCTGCAGAGCCCAAATGGGAGGCTTGCGAGAGCTTTCCTCCCCAGGCTTCTTGTGTGAAGACTGCAACCCAGCTCCGCAAAAGAGTAAGCTGCGAAAAGATCCCTAGTTAGATTACTGCAATGTGCTGTATGTGGGGCTGCATTTGAAGAGTGTTTGAAAACTTCAGCTGGTCCAAAAAACTGCAGCCAAATGAATAACTGGGGCTAGCTACAGGGATCACACAACTCCTTTGTTGCAACAGCTCCACTGGCTGCTGGCCCATTTCCAGGCACAATTCAAAGTGCTGTTAATGACCTTTAAAGCTCTACCCAGCCCTGGTCCAGTTATTTGAAGGACTGTATTCTACCTTATGAACCAGTCTGGGCTTTGAGATCTGCTGGAGAAACCCTTCTTTCTGTCCTACTACCTTCACATGTACATCTGGTGGGAACATGGGAGAGGACCTTCTCAGCGGCTGCTCCCAGGCTCTGGAACTCCCTTCCCAGAAATGTCAGACTGGCACTTTCCCAACTTTCTTTCCACAGTCAAGTAAAGACATTTTTATTCCAACAGGCATTCACTGTGTGTCTGTGGCTTCTCTGATAAAAGGTGCTACATATTTTTAACTCTGCTGAACTTATGGATGTTTGAGTTTTAATAATGTATTTTAACATTGTATTAATTTTTATTTGATACTTTAATTTGTGTTTTAGCTTGTGTATGCCATGGTTTTTCACCATATCTCTTTAATTATTGTAAGCAGCTTTGATTCCCAACCTGGGGAAAAAAAGAGTATAAATAAAAACAACAACATCAGCGGAAACTTGGGCTTGGCATGAGTACTGTAGTCCACCATCACAGGGCAAAATTGCATACCACAATGTACAGTGTTTGCCTTTTTCCATGTTTTTTTTTTAAATATTACAATATATCCATAAAAAGAAAGAACAAATCAAGAAAAAAGACAAAAAACAAACCAACCCATAATTTACTACCATAATAGTGTTCCACTCTGTATCAATAAAAGAGAGAAAGAGAAATTAGACTCAATAATCACTACTATTGATATTATATGGTACAAATAACAGGTCTTAAGTTTTACAAGTATTATATTGATTTCTTCCTCATATATTTTCAGTCATAGAATCAATTAAAATGTCTTTCCAGAATTTTAAGTGATGTTATGGAGGATAACATGAACAATGTTTTATTTATCCCTTCAAAATTATCTGCATGTTTCTATACTTTTACATATTTTAATCTACTTATCCATTTTTCTAATAGGGCCATTGTTAAAATTTAATTTTCCTATGGTGAGTAAATATAACAATTCAGATTTGGCTCAGTATTTTACTTTCTTAAGCACTTCAGCTGTGGTGGGAATCATGTTTTCCAATGGTCCTCTGCTTGGCTTATAATGTTATTCTGTGCATTTTCCTTTTAAAAATGTGCTTTATTTTTTTTCTATACTGTACTATATCCACCATGACCTATTAGCCATGGTCCACTAACCATGATGAACAAATCCTGGAAAATACATAGGCCAGAACCCCAAAAAGTCAAACTGCTGATGTAACAGACTGTTGCTTCAGTGGTTTGGTCTTCTTGTTACTTGCAAGGGAAGTATCCAAGACAGCCCTATGGAAACAGTAGTAGCTGTGATAGCACTGATGAACAGAGGTGGGTGAGTGGCCCTGAGTACCCATCATTTGCATGATGACATAGAGGAGGAGGAAAGCACCTGACACAGTTTGTTGGCAGAGGCCATATCTTTTGAGGATTGCCTGGTTCTTTGATTACTGGATCTTTTTGGTCCTGGAAGCCAAGGCACTATGGGCAGGATAGCTTATGAAATCACCCATCCAAAGGCATAAACTATTTCCCAGGTCATAATGCGTTGACTCCAAGGACCAAACAGAGGCAAGCTTTAACAAATCAGATAGTTCCAAATGCATCTGGCCTCGGCTGTAAGGCACACACAGGTAATCTGGCCTGCTACTGGTGGAAGAACATTCCACTCTGCTTGAACTGGATGGGATCTTGGCCAGTGTCACCACCACCAAATGCACTTGCAAGAATTTTAGATCTAAACTGGAGAAAATAATTTCATAAATGTAAATTATTCTCATGAAACAATCTAAAAATTGATCCACTCAGAGAGCAAAAATGCTAATCAAATAATAGGCTGCTTATTTAAACAGTATGATTACATAGACCATTTCTGCACTACACTGTTATACTACTATTATTCCTCTTTCATCATCCTATAGAATCCTGGGATTTGCAGTTTAGGGAGGGGCATTTAGAATTCTCAGCCGGACAGTTTCTTGATCTCAGTGAACTACAAACCCCAGAATTCCACAGGATGTAAAAAGTGGAATAATACCATTACAACAGTGTAGTGAGGAAATGGCCATAGTTCACAGCAATGAAAAAGAGTTTAATTAACAGTAATGGGTTACTGTTAACCCTTGGGTACCACAAAGTTTGTGGGTTTTTTTAAAAATGAGTTGAGTTAGTTGAGTTATTTGGGATATTTTCTACCCAAATGAACATTCTAGTAAATTGAGGTTTAAGAGCAAGATTAGCAATATGGTTAGGGTCAAGATTGTTAAGGTAAAGTTTCCACTGTGTGGTTCTCCTGGTGATGACACTGCCCTCCCCCAAGAGTTTTGCAGCTTCATGACATTTTTCTTCAGTCCTCAAATTTCTAGTCTAGCAGTAACTTAAATCTTCAGTTGAACATTTAGAAATTCAGATCAGGCACCCAAAGAAAAGGTCAGGCAAAGTGACTAAAGGAAGGCTAACATGGCAAATATAAGAGTTCTAGATGCGAACAATTTTCAGTGGCTCATTTCCTGCAATGCTAGAAATTTGAGGAATGAAGGAAAATTTCTTTGGGAATTACAATTCTGATTTGGAACAGCAATGACCTCATCCCCCCCGACCTGACAGTGACACCCCAGGTACGCATTGCTTAAAAACATTATGACCTCCATTGACTAAAATATTTTAAATTTTGGTTTGCATGATCTGAAACATGAACATTGTTTTCCTATGCACTTTTAATATATGTGTATATTTGGATGAGATGTGCCATGGGTGTCAGCATGAAGATTCTGGAGTGCAAACTCTGTCTACACTATATACAGTTTGGAAAGTGAGATATGACAGGGCCACTGAGGCTTTGACTGAGTTTGGATTTCTCCCACTTCCCTCAAACTTGGAGACCAGACAGAATATATGTCTCTCAAGTTATATATTCAGCTTGGTGGATCAGATATTGTCCTTCCCTGCTTGAGCGTGTGCCTTGGAAAAGGACAGGCCCCAAGGCCAGTTCAAGAGCACATCTTGTGCCCTTGTGCTGGCTCAGAGAACGGTACATCCAAGTCTATAATTTGCTGTGCCAGCAGAGTGGCTGCCAGGATAAGCCCATCTGGGAAGGTCACACAGCATAGACAATGACTGAAAGCAGAGAACTTAAATGATCTACTTTTCTAACCAGGCTCAAGGGATTTATTTCTTAGTTATATTTACACTTTCCTCCACTGAACTGAAGGTTCCGGGCTCTCCTGTTTCTCACTTCATGCACACATTGACTCTATGAAGCTGTGTCACTGTGAATGAGAGTGATCAGCCCATGGGCATCTACTGAACCTCATGGCACTGTAGTGATCAGCAGTTGTATCTCGTAAGCCTCAGTCCAGCTACATCATACGAGGTCTTTAAGTTGCCCTTCTGTATACATGAACCAGAATATAAAATATAAATAAAAATTAAGAGAGATGAAAATTAGTTATTTAGCAAATCTATTTATTTATTAAAATACCTATATCCCACCTTGCTGTCTGACAATAGGGCTCCAGGGTAATATGTGATTTTTTAAAAAATGAATAGGCCGCAAACATTTTTTAAAAAAGACAAAGATAACTGAAATGATCCCCTGCAGTAATTGGTGCTTTTTAAACGTTTTACAGAGAATACATGGCAGTCCTGCTCCTGCTGCCCGAATTTGCTCCTCCTCTTGTTTTGGTAGATTGTCTACATCTTCCAGATCTTACCAGCGGCAATGGTTACTGAGAACCACTCTTTATTACTTTTGGGTACTATTAACTATCTTGGTTTTGTTGGTATTGTTATGCCTTCCCATAAATTTGAACTCAGAACAGAAGCATAATCATCTTTCATTTCAAGTTGACAGTTGTGAAAAAGATAAAATATCATTGTAGATGTTATTGGTAGAAAGAAAAAACATTTGAACTTGCCTTATGAACCTAATTCTTCGCATTTTCTCTTCAAAAAATGCTCCAGGGAGCTATTTCATCTTGAGAA
>CAOKZL010000578.1:917500-1135000 GCA_948472985.1 Iguana delicatissima | reverse complement strand
AAGCTACCTTCCTCTCTATTTTCTTTTTGCCAGTGGGCAAAGACCTTGTTATTCAAGTAAGCTTTTGGCAACTGACTGGCTGCTGAGGAAGGGGCATGAATGGGAGCTGCTGAACCTTTTCTTAATGTGTTTTAAAATTATTTTTAATTCAGCTGTTGTTTTAATATGATAATCTGTTTAACTATACTTTTGCGTTATAATCAATGTTGTTTTTAGTTGTATCTGTTCTTTAAACTTGTTGTAAGATGCTTTAGGTATTGGGAGAAAAGTGGAATAATGAAAGTTTTAGACCCTTTTCGCATGGCATTTGCCACGTGAAATGGCCTCCAGAGCGTACGATTGCGAGGAGCATTTCAGGCGATGTCCTCACAATCACGTGATGCTGCTGAGGCCGGCAGGCACAGATTGAGCACTATTTCATTTTTGGCTTGTAACCGAAAATGGTGCGTGATTGTGCATCTCTCCAGAGCCCCACGCACACTTACTTTGCGTGCAGAGCT
Organism: Iguana delicatissima; assembly: GCA_948472985.1. Lineage (NCBI taxonomy): Eukaryota > Metazoa > Chordata > Lepidosauria > Squamata > Iguanidae > Iguana > Iguana delicatissima. The sequence continues at coordinate 1,134,500 of CAOKZL010000578.1, read as the reverse complement.
CCAGAGCCATGCCCCTTGCACTTCCTCCCCCAGCGCAGCCTGGGAAAATACCTGGCTGCACAGCAGAAGGAAGAGGCAGAGCCCTCATGCTGCCTGCTGGCCAGCCAACAACTCCTGCAGAGCCAAAGCAGCAGGGACATGAGAGCCTCTCGCAAGAGGCTGCTCGCATGATCTCTGCAACCCGGCACTGGACAACGGTAAGGTGTGGAAAGGGTCTTAATGATGATGATGATGATAAGGATGGGGATGAGGATGATAGATTGGTTACTTTTGGCTACCTCCACCATCTGAAGGGTTGTTACCAAAGAAAGGGCTTTTTGATAGTGGTGTCCTGATAGTGAAATGTTCTTTGCAGACAATCTAATTCCCACCTGCCTTAATGTCACTTGAGAACTAGCTGGTAGTCTAATTTCCAAAGCCTAAAGTATTCCCCTTTTGATCTAGGCTCATTATTTTAAAACTGATCTTTTTTACAGATTTTGCTGCTTTAAATCTGCTGCCTTAAGATGTGTGTGTGCATGCATGTGCGTATACAAACACCTCTCTGTGAGATGTGATGGCATATGTGAGGTATCTTTCACTTTATTAAACAAAAACTTATCATTCTTCATTAGAAGAAAAGACCATCTTTATTATCACTTCCTCATTATAATGACTGCCCAGTCCAGAACTGTATCATTTTTACTTCTGGTCTTTATGTATAAATTTATTTTGATGTTTATATTCTGCCTTTCCAAAAGCTTGTCTAGAGCAGTATATGGAATAAAAAAAAAGTAAAAACAAAATAGCTAAATAGAATTTTAGGAAAATAGCTAAAATAGAATTTTGGGAAACAGCAAAAAATAGAATTTTAGGGGAAAAAAAACCAAACGTGGGTAACAATGCACAGAGTAATCATTAATCTTTTGTCTCAGTATTAAAATGATCTCCATAATTAAATATTAAAGCTTGAACTGCTTATTCCACTTGTTGGCCTAACTAAAACTTTCTATCCTAGGTATGATTCAGAAGCTCATCATGACTAAAGATCAATCCCCTCAATGGAAGAGTGGACACATTTGTCTCTTTCTCTCATGGTCAAGGCATATGATGCTGATATTCTATGAATGTCAGGCCATATCAGAAGATTAAATTACCAAATCATCTTTTTTTGTTGGGTACAAGAATTATACAAGTGTGTTTCCTAACTCACCAGCAGAGCTTTGTGGATTGTGGCTGTTGATAATGTTAGGATGGGCACCATTTTCCAGGTGACAGGACTGTTCCTCTTTCCCAGAAGGCCATGTTGATTTCCCAGGCTCTAGTATGGAGCAGAAGGCTGCCTGGATGTTTGGCAGGGCATCTGGGCTTGTGAAAAAGTAAAGGCATCATTCAGGTCCTCTCCCTGCCCATATAAATTGCTTTCCTTAGCATGCCAACAATCAGTTGGTTTTCCCTATCTACCCTTCCTGAGCATTTGGTTTTTTGTGCAGTGTATTGGTAGTGGCATCACATTGCTATCACAGTTTTGGGTGGTGTTGGTGGGGGGCAGATCCAGTTTGGGAGTAGATGGAGCCCATACATCCAGTTAAGGGCTCTTAGGAGGATAGGCAACCAGGTCACAACCTCACTTCAGGAAAGATGGCTCTGCCTCACTCCCATTTGGCAGAGGAATCACACAGTGGCTTCTATCTGAATGGACTCCTGCATCTGTCATTCCAGCACTACCCAAATGGTGGGCTGGACGAATGGGTTACTCTCAGCAGGTGAGTTGACTGATGAATGGGTTGCCATCAACTGACAGGTGAGTCAACCAGTGCCTAGATATGGATCCATGCCGTGTGTCAAGTCTGTTTAGCTATAACTAATGAAGTTATGGCCCTCTCCATTCCAACAAAATGTGGCCTTTGTTCATTCATGCTAAATGTGAAATCCTAGGCTCACTGCTAGTGCACTTGATTGATGATAGTTGAATCAACATCCTAACTTTTGCCAAAAACCCCCCAAAAAATACTATCCAAAAAAGTCAGAATATCAAAAATTGAATTATAAAACCAAAATAGCATAAAACAGCATAACTAGAAGAACAGGTGCAGAAGATGAGAACTACAATTAGCAGCTTATGTTAGTGACTGACAAGCCACATTCTCCAGAAGTTATAGGCCAAAGTCCCTTCCAAAAGAGAGGTCTATGTCACTGACTGAAATATTATGAAAGGGGGTAGAGAAAATGAACATCCCTCAGGAGGAATTTCTAAAGACTTGATGCAGCCACAGAGAAGAACCTGTCACCAGTTTTAGAAAGTTAAACCTGAGGAACAGATGAGCACAGAAGAAGATTCTGACAATGTACTTAGTGAGCAGGTAGGCTCATAATGAAGAAAATGGACTTTTACCTATCCAGACTCTAACTGCAAACTATCTTAAAAGACAGCATCAGCATTTTGAATTGAGTTTGGAAACCATGGCAACTGTTTGAACAAGGAGGGAGTCACATTTTCCTCGTAAGCATTTCCTTTTGCCAATTTGGCTGCCATATTCTTGTCCCAGAGAAGTTTCTAGAGATTTTTTGAAAAGAGCTCCAACATACAACACTTTCCAATACTCCAGACAAAAAGAACATGCCAGTATTGTTAACTGGGCCATAATTAGAGAACTCCTATTACAGTTAGATATATCTTTAGTAGCATGCTACTTGTGTTTGGTTTTGTAGGTTCATTAGCTTTTAAAGCTAATTTTTAAAGTTCCTTCATTCTAGGTTCTGAGAAAATGCAAATTGGTAAAAAGGGTCAAGTATAGAAAAGTATAGAAATTGCTCACACATAGCTAAACTTTGTGGGAAATGTTAAAAGAAGCAGTGTAAATGATTAACCATATAAGCTGAATACTCTATTCATCAAAAGCCGTATTCCAATCCATCTCTGCTGTTAAATTTCTGATCTTATCTGCACTCTACAGAGCTGAATTTTAGATGCCATCTAGCTAGAACAGATGAGCCAGAGACATGGGGGGCAAAAAGAAAATCATTACCCCATATCTTTATTCCTAGGGGGCCATTTTGCATAAGCTTTGCAAGCTCTTTTGTAAAGATGGACTGTGCAGAGTAGTTCTCATACTCCCTTCTGTTCTATTGAGGATTATGAATATGCTAGGGAGAAGGAAAGGAAAACAGTGTCAAAGGACAATTTGGTGACTCAATGTCGGCTTCTTATGGAGAAAGGCCAGACTGGAAGATGACTGCTGAGGACTCAGTCAATTTGGAAAAAAGTGGGTGGTCAAATAGCAGGGAGGTTCAAGGTGAGAAAAGAACATTGCATCATGGAACTATAATTTGGACACTGAGGTTTTCAAAATAGCAACTAGTGTAAGATCAATAGTTTTGAACTGGTGACAGGTTCCTTACTACCAGAAATTGTGTTTTCTTCCCATTCTTAATTATGATTGAGAGAACAATGATACAGTCACTGGAAACATATATGCAATTATGTGGGAGGAGCCTAAATCATATGCCTTCTAGTACTAGAGGTTCATTTTCAACAAGTGGCAAACCTGGCGTGGGAAGAAGCTGCTTCTTCATGGACTCTGAGGAGCTCCTTCCCTGCTACAGAATGGCATCCCTCCCAACTTGGCGAGGATGAAGTCTGTAACAGTTTATGGAATGGCCACCCCTGAGGAACATATTATAGCACTCTTATCCTATTTTAATTTTTCATACAGACTCAGCACCCAAGCATTCCAACGGAACCATCTTTGGGTCCTGTAAAATGGCATGGACAGTAATGATATGGGCAGTAATAGACCAACAGAGAGACAGACATTGAAACAATGAAAATAAAACATAAGCTTCTGCCGTCTTCAGTTGCTAAAGATGAAGCTGAGCTGCATACAAGGTGGTGGTTTAGAACACTTTCCAAGATTGCAATTCAGGGCACTGGGAAAAGACAACTGCAGCACTGCCCAGTGGTGGCGCACATTGAGGCAGACAGCTGGAAAGATCTGTTGGGGTCCTCCAATGGCTGCTTGTCTCAATGGGCACCACAACTGGAAGAGTGCTACAGTAATAACTTCCCATTGCCTTGATCTGCTTTACCATGGAAACCCTTTGATCGGAGCACTTCTTGGCTTAAGAGGTAGGTTTATGGATGTTTGGATGTTTTATCATTAACAATCCCCAAAGTTACAAGATTTTTAAGTCTGGCTTGTGATCTCTTAAATATTGAACAGGATGGCAGCCCTAGTTTTCATAATCACAGAATCATTTTGCCTGGTAAATGTCAGTTCTGATTTACTTTACAAAATTCAGAACAAGCCAACACTATTATGTATTCATCATCCCTTACTTGTGAAGATACATGAGGAGTGGTGCTTATAAAAAAGGTAGCCCACAGAGGCATCATTTGTTGCTTGATGATTTAAGGATGAATGTGTGAACTGGACTCATTTTAACGTGTTTGAGGTAAAATAAAAGCAAGAACAACACTTAGGGCCTTTCTACATTACATTGTTATAATGCTATTATTCTACTTTCAATATCCTGTGGAATTCTGGGGTTTGTAGTTTACTGAGGCCAAAGAGCTCTCTGGCTGAGAATTCTAAATGCCCCTTCCTAAACTACAAACCCCAGAATTCCATAAGATGTTGAACGTGAAATACTAGCACTGTAACAGTGGGCCATTCTACACTACACTGTTATAGTGCTACTATTCCATTTTCAACATCCCATGGAATCCTGGGATTTGAAGTTTAAGGAGAGGCCTTTAGAATTTTCAGTCAACAAACTCTTTGGGTCTCAGTAAACTACAACCCCCAGAATTCTACAGGAGGTTGAAAATGGAATCATAGCATTATAACAGTGTAGTGCAGAAGGGCCCAGTGTAGTGTAGAAAGGCCCTTAGAGTAAAGTCCCATTTCAGAGTGTTTACCACATGTCATGTCCATCATGTCAGTAATTCTCATAACAGCCTGACAGGGCCAGCGCAAGACATTTTGCTCTCTGAGGCAACAAAACACACTGGAGTGGCATTGGAACCTTACTTAAGAAATGGCAATGGGGCTTCTGCTCTCCCTGCAGTCTACAGGCTAGTTTACATGCAGATTTTTTCTCCAACAGAAAGGGATGGATGGGGGACTCAAGAGGATGTCTCTTCTTTCTTCTCTCCCTTCTTAAGCATTTACCTCCTGAAGAAGTGCTCTCACTCTGCTTAATGGTAGGGCTGGGAAGCAAGTTGGTATTATTGTCTCTGTATTTCAGACAAGGAGGTTTGAGGCCAACTAGTGAATTTACAGCATTGGTTAGAATCAAATTTAGTCTTCTCTAGATTCCCATCTTATGCATGGGTAAACCAGCCTCTGGGATCTACTGGGTGCTTATGCCCAGTCCATGCTGAAAAATGCTGCAGAAACTCCACAGTATGATTTGGACCACCAGTCAGTGGCAGGTTTGCTCTGGCAATCATTTTCACTTACAGCATAACCTTGATTCCGCATCACTACTCTGAGAGAGTACAGCACAGCAATTGTGCTCTACAGTGCTGTACTGTCTTTTGTGTGTGTGTACACTAATTACAATTTTCCTTTCATACATTTCCTCATTTACAACTTGCTTCATTGATCCCACTCAGCCAGCTCACATCCTTTATACAAAGAGAAAACAAAAGGGAAATGCATTTTTTTGTTGTTTTAGAAGAGGAGCCTGCGGTTAAACACGCTGAGGAATAATTTCACATTCATTTCATAGCATCATTGCAATGACACATACCATTGACAATTAACAACAACAACAACTACTACAACGAAACCCCTAACGCTATATAATGTTGATACTTTGTGGATTCTTCCTTTTCTGCTGAGCTTTGACATATAAATCTTGTGTTCATGCTTTGTGAAACTTTCTGGGCACTTTGCAGTATTCTCACAAGGGCCTCCTTCTCAAGTCCTATCATTCTAGATTGCCTGAAGAAATTGCTGAAAATTCAATTTTCATGTCTCTGCGAATTGTGCTCTTTTGAAACTAGCAGACTTCTCATGAACACAAATAAAAGAGGAAATGTGTGTCAGGGACATTTTGAAAGTGTTTTCCAAACAAATATAGTTTTGCTCAAGTCAAAAATGTGGGTGCAGATACATTTTACAAAGAAAGTGTGTCTGCCACCAAAATTCCTGGTGGCATCACAATCGGAATCCCTTGCCCTGCTCCAAATAATTGCCTGTTGCTGGTGGGAAAACACACATCGGGTCATGCAGAGGAATGTTTTATGGGGGGAGCTTGGCATAGTGTTGCTCAATGTTTCCATGGTAGTTGTGCATTTCTTTACAATGTGAGGGGAGGGATTACTGAATTCAGAACCCGGCAAATTGTTGTTGTTTTTTTTAAAAAAATAATTAGTTACAGTTGTCATTGAAAGCCCTCCTCAAGGTACATAGTTAGCCTATAGTTGTATCTTTAAAAGTAACTTTCTTTTACTTTTTAAATATATTTAAAATGTATATTTATATGTATTGTTAAAAGGCACTTTCTTACAAATAATTAAAATGGGTATTTTATTTGCTTTTTTGCTCGTTTTTTTTAAAGCAAATCTGAATGCCACAAATCACTCCACAGCGTTGTAAAATACACTTTCCTCTTATCCTCACCTCAACACACATAATAAGGCATGAGACAGGAGCATGAGTCCAGCATAAGCCAGTGCTTCAACAATGTGATGATCTTCCTCTACCCATCCATAAGGCCACCCCCCTGTATCTATAGAGGTAACTAAATATTAAAGTCATGTAGAAATATTACTTTTTAAATTGCATCTCCCCTGAATTGTCTGGTCACCATGTTCACCGATGAGGCTGGTGTGAGTATTCTGGGAGTTATAGTTGTAGCTGCAATTCAAGTAATTTTTCCAAATTGCAGAAACAGCAGAAAAAGTTGTAAAGACATGTTCGGTTACATACCAATGATAACATAATGTAATTATACCTTTTTGTAACCAGTTACTTCCATACTTCAATTCAGCCCCCCTCATATGTTGAAAACCATATACAAGAAGGTCATAGTGTTGCCTGATTGAGGCCCTGCTGATGGATGTCCCTCCATATGTAGAATCCTATCTTTACTTTTCTACTTTCACCTTTCTGAAGAAAAGCTGGTATCCAAAAAGGTTAACTCAATCAAATTAGACAAAAAAATATGGGAGGGAAAATTCTAGGCCGGTCAGCTGCTTCTTACAGAGAATAATATACATGCATGTTAGACATGTAGGACTCCTACAGCTGAATCCATGGCTGGTAGTGGGTACTGGCCAATTTGCACGTCTTCCAGTAGGCTCGGCCCACGTGAGCCTATGACCTTCTTATCCATGGTTTCACTGAATGGGAAAGTTTGTTTGCAGGAACCTTCCTACAAGCATCTACACTTTTTCGCACGTTACCTTTTTGCGGTGCTGGGGTGTGGGGCTTGTGCGAGCAGCCTCTGGAGAGAGGCTCTCACATCTGGGGTCCTTCGGCTCTGCATGAGCTTCCTGCTTGTGTGAGAGCCCTGCCTCCTCCTTTCGCAGTGTAGCCTGGGATCTTCCCCAGGCTACACTGGACAGGAAGCACGACCGGCCCGGCTCCCGAGGCTCTGCATGCCAGGTAAGTGCACGTGGGGCCCTGGAGCTGAAAATGAAAAAATGTGTGCACAGTCCGTGTCAGGCCCTTGAGCGTCGTGCAAATGTGAGTGCGTCATATGGACGGTTCTAACATGTGTGCAACATTCAAGGGGCCCTTTCGCATCCGAAATGCCATGTGAAAAGGGCCTTTGTCCCCTGCTGTTGGTCTGGTCTCCTTATGCAAGGGAAAGAAGTGCCAGAATGTGAGGTGGTAAAATGAGTGATTCTTTAGAAAATAGATTGGAGAGACTGTCTTTGAAATCCCATCGCACACAAACACTTTTGAAAAGTATACAGTTTAGCATACTTTGTGTGTGTGTGTGTGTGTGTGTGCATGAAGGCTCTAGCTGAGCCCCCTTTCTGCTGATCTGCTCTCCTATTTATGAGCAGATCTTCCTGTCCAAAAAACTCAAACAGTGACTCCACCTGGAACCAGAAGTGATACAGTCTATTCTACCATAACATAGAATCATAGAATCATGGAGTTGGAAGTGAACACAGGGACCATCCATTCCAACGCCCTGCCATGCAGGAACACTCATCAAGGCACTCCCAACAGATGGCCATCCAGTCTCTGCTTAAAAACTTCCAAAGAAGGAGACTCCACCACACTCCAAGGCAGCATATTCCACTGCAGGGCAGCTCTGACTGGCAGGAAGTTCTTTCTGAGGTTCAGGTGGAATCTCCTTTCCTGTAGCTTGAACCCATTGCTCCTTGTCCTAATCTCTGGAGCAGTGAAAAACAAGCTTGCTCCCTCCTTGACATGACATCCCTTCAAATATTTAAACATGCTTATCATGTCCCCTCTTAACTTTCTCTTCTGCAGACTAAACATACCCAGCTCCCTAAGCTGTTCCTCCCCCTTCACCATTTTGCTCACCCTCCTCTGGACACCCTCAAGCTTGTCAATATCCTTCTTGAATTGAGATGCTCAGAACTGGACACAGTATTCCAAATGAGGTCTAACCAATGCAGAATAGAGTGGTATCATTACCTCCCTTGATCTAGACACCATACTACTATTCATGCAACCAAAAATCATGTTGGTTTTCTTGATTGCTGCATCACACTGCTGACTCATGTTCAGCTTGTGATCTACCAAGACTTCTAGATCCCTTTCACACATATTATTTATTATCCAGCCACATGTCCCCCATCATACCATATTATTCTGCTACCTCATTCTCCGGTGTGTTACACAAACGCTTTTTGCACCTTATCTGTTCACAGCAGTATCGGGTGAGGATCCTGGCCATGGATCTGCCACTGAGAAACAAGGCACACTCATATACCTTGAGAACTAATATTTCTGGGGAAGCAGTTCCTGGAAAACTGTGTTAAATGTGACTATAAAATTCACACAGTGATCTTTATGCATGTTTACTTGAAAGTAAGCCCATTTGTATTTACTCAGCTGAAAGTCCCAAATCCACAAAAATGTGCTATATGTCATCAGTCATTTCGAGCAGGGCATTTAGTGTGGTGGCACCCACTATGTGTAATATTTTTCCCCTGGTATTAGACACACTCAGAAAATGCTCTGGCAGTGTTGAAGATCTCCTTTTGCAAGTCTTTTCATTGTAGCTCAGTAGATAATATGTATATATTGTATATCAAGTGTGTGTATTGTTTTATACTACATGTTTTGTTAGCCTTGTACACTAATTTTGAAATGAAAGTAATTTACAAATACTCCTAAGTAGGTAAGTAAGTAAAATTTATAAGCCCCATATTTAAATTGTAAAGTAGGTATCCAGGTGTAATGCCTTCCTTCACAACAGTCAACCACAATATTTCCTAGTGTGATTCTTTTGGAGGATTTTTTCCCCCTTTGATTAAAATAAGCATGGTATTATGGGAGCTTGTTTTCTACGATAGGCTATATCTTTATGTAATGCTCTCCATATGCAGACTTTATGGTAATGTAGGCTGTCAATCCTCTCGTAAATAAAAGAATGAAACAGCTAGCAGCAATAGTCTCAAACTATTGAAATAAATGGCTCCAAGGTGGTTTCTCTATTGTCTGTAAAACAGCACACGATTATCAAGCCTTCAAAGAATCCCAGTTATTCAGTGGTTAAAATAAGAGATTAACAGACTGATTTTTAATGGGTTATCACCTTTCCCATTTGGCTGCCCCTCTGTTTGTCTTGCTTCTTGTGCTCTGTTAAACAAGGGAAAGTGTTGTGACCCATAATTGTGGGCAGATTCACAGCAGGTTTTTCAGGAGTTTTCTGCACCATGGTGTTCAAGCCGCCTCCATCTGCTGTAGTCTTGTGTGCTTCCCACAGGGGAACCTGGCTAATTTTTCAGTCAATTAGCAGAAGGGCTGCTTTTGTTCTCCAAGTGCACCCCCTTGGGCTCCTCTTACACCCCAGTCTCCACGTTCAGATGTTGGCAGTTTTGAAATAGCATATCATGTTATTTTCTCTGCTGACCTTTGTGACATTGTTAGCTGAATGTGATCGCATGTAATCATAGCCACTTGCATTAAAACCATGCAGTGGAAAACGTATTGACTTTTTAAAAAATCAGAGAGAGAGGAATAAAATACTACAATTACGTGTATGTAACTAGTGTGTTTAATTAATTCTGCTCTGTTGTAAAACCTGAGTGAAAATTTTAAAAAAGTATGCAATTTAAGAACCTAGGAAATAGTGATTTTAAAGATACTTCTCATGTACTGCATTTCAACAGGAAATATTAACCTATGTAGTGATGGAGTATACAAACATGGCATAAATTAAAATATAGTTCAAGCAAAAGTGAAACTTAAAGCTATATTCACCTTACCAGAATGTTCATGTTAAACATCTTGATGGGTTTTTTTATTTATTGTTCAAAACCTGCCATTCACACACTGAGAGACACAAATTTATGTCTGTCTCTCTGTCTGTCTGTCTGTCTGTCTATCTATCTATCTATCTATCTATCTATCTATCTATCTATCTATCTATCTATCTATCTATCTATCTAGTCAGGGCTCATCCCAGACTGCTTTCCATTAATTTAGTGAATTCTTTTCACTTTTTTTTTGTTTTGAACTCCTTTTGAAGAAACCAATGTTCATTTTTAAATTGTTATCCTCACTTGCCTTCAATGATGTCATCAGGTGGCCAATTCTGATTGGTTATAGAACACTGTGTGGTCAGTTGAAAAACTGTGAAGGATCACTGATGTGACTCACACAAGAAGTTGAAAGAAGTAGCAATCAGAGGGAAAAGGTACCAAAGCAGTGTGTGTGCGTGTGTGCGAAAGAGAGAGAGACAGACAGACAGACAGACAGACTGGGGAATATCTGCTACATCTCTTTTATGAATTTTAGTTAGATAAAGCTGGTGAATTAATATGTGAATTCTGGCACATAGCAATACTGTAATATGTAGTACTGCAGAGGAACATGATAGGAGTTCCACAAATATTTTAGTTCTTCTTCACTGATATTGGAGAGCACAATACCTTCTGCTCACAGAATATTCCTCCCTGCCCCTCAAACGTGCAAATAACTGGGGTTGCCAAGGAATCTGCTGAAGCTTCTCTGGTTTTGTGAATATGTTGCACGTTGGAATGTATATCAAATCCACGACCGAATACTACAGGGGACAGTACTTTGTCTTAAAAGCAAATGGCCCCACCACCCTCCCTTTCCGATTTCAATGTCACCTATTTATTATGAGCAGTTTCTGCCTCTGATGCAAATATTCTGCAGCATGTTGAAGGAATATCTCTTCTACCCTGCTCCAATGTCATTCTGTTCCTTCTACTGTTCAATATCAAGTGAGCTTGGCTCTCTGTAACCTTCCATCCACCCAGCCTCTTGGCTATACCTTTCTATAGTTAATAAATATCCCTTTTCCACAGTGTTCAGCAATAAAATATTCACTGGGTCTGAGCTGGGGTTAACAGATTTCTGAAAATTTTATTGCATGACAGCCTGTCCTGCATAATCCCCTCAGCTGTCTCATGTTCTGGGGCAGAAACGATCTTATATGTCACTCTAATAGTCTAGAATTACACTTGTATCTCTGTCACCAGCATATGGGGCTGTGTATACCCCTAGGCCCAGCTCCCTCTCTTTCACGGCCTTTAAAATGATAACATTTGGCAAAGCCAGTTTTGACAGAAAGTGAACTCTCCTTTCCGCGTTTGTGACAAAGCCAGCCACCAGAGGCCTGACACAGAGCAGCCAATCATCATACTCTTTACCGGATAATGATAGCGGGTTTCACTCATCTTAATAACCCGCCTCTGTGCAACGGGAGACTGGAGTGCAGGTCTTCACTTAATTATACAGTCCTCATCCTAAGTGCTTTATTCATGGGAGGCTTTCAGCTGGGTAGGCCTAGCCAGAGTTTGCTCTTCTCTTCTCCCCACCACCTTGCACAACAAAGTGTATTGATTGTTGGAATTCAGGAGGGGCAAGAAGGCCACATGGAAAATAATACAACAGGAGGGCAAGATTAGTTTGTCCACTTGGAATAAGGAGTAGCTTGGGGGACTATAAAGGCTTGCCTGACAGCCAAAGATGCTAATATCAGTAGAGAACTAGATTCATCACATTCCTAGGATATTACTATACAGGTTGATTTGACGTGTAAAAAAAGAGAGAAATTTATTTAGGAGGTCAAGTCACATAGGCCATTTCTGCACTAGATTGTTATAGTGCTATGATTCCACTTTCAACATCCTATGGAATCCTGGGGTTTGCAGTTTAGGGAGGAGCCTTTGAGGCTCCTGAAAGTGCAGAAATGACCATAGTTATGTGCACCAAGGCTTTGCTTTGTAGCCCCTGCCTCTTTGAACTATAAGATTCATTGGGCTGGGAAGTTAGTGTGTCACCCAGTATTCATACTCTGAAAGACAGTATTGTATAGTGGTTTGAGCACTGGGTTCGATTGCCTGCTTGGCCATAGAAACCCACTGGGTGACCTTTCTTGCATCACACACTCTCAGACATGGAAAACTTCATGATAGATTTGCCTTAGGGTTGCCATAGGTCTATCATTGCACTTTTTCAGCTGCTTTTATAATCTCTCTGCTATTGGCCATTTCCGCACTAGCCTGTTACAGCGCTATGTTTCCAGCTGGCCCCTCCTGAAACTGCAAACCACAGGATTCCATAGGATGTTGAAAGTGGAAACATAGCGCTGTAACAGGCTAGTGCGGAAATGGTCATTGTGTCCTCCCCCTTTCCCTCTTTGACCTCAGCTTACCTCCGTTGCTTCAGATTGAGTTTAAAGTACAAAAGTAGTAGTGCTCAATTAATTCAGCAGGAGAGAGAAAAGGACAGGGCAGAGTCTTTAACATCCTAATAGGCTCAAACAAAAGTAAACTGCTACAGCTTTTCCTCAATAATAATTTAAGATATGTGTAGACCCTGTCTAAAACAGAATCCACAAGTACCTGGTTTACCAGAGTCTCTGATCAGTACTTTGATGAGTGAATATGTCAGCAGCTGAGGGCTGGGCCAAAGACATCATTATTCTTTTTCTGTGCTGGAAGCCTCACATCACATGTAGCACCAGGCCTTAATGAAAATTAGGAAATGCTATCTGGACATGGCTTGATGTATGCTCTGGAGGTTTGAGCCCACTTTGGAGGAGCAGTTTAACCTCAGAATCCATTTCTGATTTTGCAGTCCTTTATGGGGTGGTAGTGGAATGGAATTAGTTTGTTCCAGAATCAAACCTCAAAGGTTCTACCTGTTCTTTGTACAGAAATACTGAAAATGAAGCCTTACTGCATTTATAAATGATAATTATCACAAAGAAGGGTAATGATTATTATATCCAAAGGTCAACTAATGGGCCTGTAACTCCTCTCTTTCTCCTTATTGCAGGCAAATAGCATTTTTTGCCCTTTCTTAACATGGTATAAAGTCATCTGATGTCAACGATTTTTCAAAGAGAATTCTTCTTATGGGGTAGTGGTTAAGAAGAGAAGGGTTGTTGCGCTTCAGAGTTTAAAATACTTTAATGAAGATGAGGCGTGGGATGAGAAACACTAATAACCACAGATGGCAGAATCTACTGACGTTTGTATTGAATACATTACCTTATGGCTTTAAACTGTACCCTGACTAGTGTTTGAGTTGCTAGACTTTAACAGTACCACACTTTGAGAACCTTTTGACTGAAAAAAGGCTAGAGATGTGGCTGGGAGGATATTTCAGTAACCCCTCAATCCAGAAAAAGTATCAGAGCTTAGTGGCTCTATCAAATGATTACATACATGTTGCATTCCCCTTTTATCCCCACTTATAACCTGTCATGGTTTCAATAATCACTGAATCACAATTTAAAGGGGAAAGTAGTAAATTTATTGCTTGTGACTGTAGGCCACTGCAAAGCCTTAGGCAATGAATAGCATAACAGAATAGAAATGCAGCAACATCAACTGATAATATGATATTTTAAAATATGTACATATTTAAAAATGGTGGCAATCAGCAGTGCTAAAAACACCACTCATCCAAAAAAAAAAAAACAGCCCAAGAGAATTAACATGTATGAACAGTGGATCAGTTAATACAATAATAAAACACAATGAAATTTTCACAAATTTCTCTAAAAAGTTTCCTGTTGCATGGGTAAAGTAGGCTACATTGTAAGAAGTTTAAAAGGAAATTATGTACTCTGAAATAAACTTTGTTTGTACCTTCTGTTGGAGTTTTGTTTTTGATACTGAAGAGGGGAATCCATAGGCTCTCTTTGATTTCCAATATCCCTGTGAGACTATGCAATTATAACACTTTGATACCATTTTAACTTCCATGGCAACATCCCTTGGAATCCTTGGATTTGCAGTACAGGAAAGGGAATTTAGAATTCCTAGCCAGAGAACTCCCCTTCTTCCTCACCGAAGTACGAACTCCAGGATTCCATAGGATACAGCCATGACAGTAAAAGGGAAATTTAACTGCTCTAATTGTTTTGTGTAAAAGAACCCCAAATACTTTCTCATATGTAATTAGTTTTGCTCATTACAGTTTGATATGTTTGTATTATTACTTCCAGTAGTTTTCAAATAGTGAGTCTTTTGTCATATTCTGGTTTTTTTCTTTTGTGCCAAAATTTTTACATTCTTCCAGTTTCCATCTGTTCATGCATGAAAACAGATTGCAGTTGTGCATCTTGATAAAACTGAGAAACCTGAATAAATCAAATGTCTCCTGACATCAGTGAGCAAAAGTGTGGCAAACTCCTAACCACCATTTCCTGAAAATTTGCATTGATTATTTAATAGTGAATCCATATTAGACTGTTCCTTAGAAGACTGTGTGCTTTTCAATTACTGTTTTGGCACCACAGGGCAAGTGCACAACAACAGGGCATTCAAAGACAAAGGGCCCTATCACACTACACTGTTATAGTGCTATTGTTCCACTTTAACTCATGGGGCCTTTCTGCACTCCACTGTTCTAGTGCTATTATTCCACTTTCAACATCCTGTGGAATTCTGGGGTTTGTAGTTTTCTGAGGCCAAAGAGCTCTCTGGCTGAGAATTTTAAATGCCCTCCCTAAACTGCAGGTCTCCAGGTTTCTCCAGCTAGGCCCCAAGGATATGTCTCTACCCCACAGTTGCTCTTTCTCTTTCTCTTTCTCTTTCTCCTTCTCCTTCTCCTTCTCCTTCTCCTTCTCCTTCTCCTTCTCCTTCTCCTTCTCCTTCTCCTTCTTTTAGGCCCTTTCCATAGGTGGTTATTAAGGTGGCCCAACGCGTCTTGCCACGGAGGTCTTCTGCACCTTGGAGTGAACTAGGTTCAGTTTATTTACCTTCATTCCACATGTAATTCTGACTCATTGCACCCCTATGTGGTGGTAAAGCACACTATTTGAAAACCGGAAGAAATCGGTTTTCCAGTTTTCCAGATCAATCCTTCATACTTTCACAGTGGTGCAGACACGTACATTTGCGCCAATGCGAATTGGTGGTCAGGGGAGGGCTCATGAGAGGGGCCAGGGGGTAGTATGGACTTACACACGTATGCAATGATGTACTAAACCATGAAAAAAAAAAGGGCCAATCACAGCCGATGAGGTGGGGTGAGGGGAGTAGCGGGAGTGGCCACAGTGGAGGCAGTGTAGATTCATGAACTCGCACTCCTCTGAATCAGAGTGGAACATACGCAGTAGCTGTGTGGAAGGAAATGAGGGAAAGTCCACCTTGTTTTGAGCTCAGAAAATCTGGTAAGAAACAGCACGAACTGATTCACCAACCTCATGCGGAAAGGGCCTTAGCGTGCACTCCTTTCATTTTATTTAAATTTATCCAATTATCCTCAACTGAAATTACAGAAATTTTTCTAAGCCACTTCCAAAAATTAAATAAGGAGATTCTAGAAGAAAATGCTTAAGTTGGGGAGAAGCTATAATGCACTGCTCTTCTAGTGTTATAATTCATGTATGGCACCCCATGTATGGCACCCCATGTAAATTCAAAGGATGATCCAGTTCCTCCATATGGGGCTACATGTGATATTGTCATGATTTCCACAATAATAGCTCTTTTGGCCAAGTGTGGTTAGTACTTGGATGGGAGACTGCCAACAAATACGAAGTGCTGGAGGCTATATTTCAGAGGAAGGAACTGGCAAACCCAATTTGAATATTCCTTACCCGAGAAAGACCTGTGCAATTCATGGAGTTGCCATATGTTGAAAAGCAACATGAAGGCACATACAAGCATAGATCTTTTGAGCATCCATCATGACCATGCATATTTTGGCAGTTTCATGTATCTGGAAAGGGGCCAGGCTTTACATGCAAAAAAGCTGAGGATCAGTCCTTGTAATCTATAGTTAAAAGAGACAGCAGGGCTAGAAATGATATCTCTTGGAGCTCCTGCCATTCTGAGCATACAACATGGGTTCTGATGAATTCATGACCAAAATCATGAAATGGTAACTTAATGGGTTCATATGAGAAGCCTGTTTTCATAGACTCCCAGGCTATATTGTTTTGTTCTCATTCTATTTTGTGCCAAACCCTGTATACTCTCTCTCAATCTCTCCATATATGTGTGTGTGTGTGTGTGTATGGGGGTGTTGGGGCAGCGGTGGGTGTGGGTAGAGGTGTGTGGGGGGGTCCATGTCTGTGTCGAAGAAACCTACGTGAGTTTCTTGCAAAAACAGTTGAAAAAATGAAGGTTGAAAATCCAACATTTAAAAAAATTCTTCTCACACTTCAGAGTGAACTATACATGCCTATTCAAAAAAGCATGATTTTTAAGGAGTGATACATTCCATTCTGTTGCTGGGTTCAAGAACAGTAACATGGCTATTTCCAAACTGGTTTGTAAGCCCAACAATTATTTTTTCCATCTCAGTTCCTGTGAACTAGCCCACAGTTTCTTCATAAAAGATGGATAGGAAATAATGGTTCCTACCTTTCTTGATAAGATAAGACATTTTCATTAGTTTTTTGAGGCAGAGGGGACATGACCTCAAATTATACCCAGAAAGCAGCAACAAGCCCATATTTTTTTTTTTAAAAAAAAAAATTAAAATGGATTTTGTTTTCCCTAAAATGGACCTTGAGGAACAGTGGATTGATTAATTCTCAGTTCACCTGGGTTTTTGATAGCACCATTTATGTTTGATTGACTGTTTCAGTCTGGTGGTTGTTAAACATAGCTTTCAAAACCCTTGTTGGGAATATTAAGGATGGGATTACATGCTATGTGTAGCCCTCTGATTCTCTCCTCTCCCCTACAATTTCTTTTTAACATAACACAGCAGCAGAGGCTGCATTTTAAAATGGGGTGCAAACATGGGAGAGGGGAACTTAATCTTTGCACTGTTTGTATCATTGATAATTTCTTCCCCTAAATTACAGTGACTCCTGCAACACCGATAACATGGGCAGGTGCTTCAGAGAAAAAAGAGACTGAAATGAACAGTCCATATAACAGCATCTTTCAGGAAGGTTTACATTTTCCTGTTTGACTTTGGTATTCTCTGAGGGAGGTATGCTGGTGCCTGGATGTCACCCATGTTGTAATCTTTTTGGCACCAGGCAAAGAACCTTCAATTCTGCTTGTTAAAAAGTCTGCACTCAGCTTTATGAAGTTTTGATTTTTTTTAAAAAACTGGATGATAATATTTTGACTTTATATTTATATTTACTTTTCTGTGAAATTCTGTCAACCACCCTGAAGACTGATACTGAAGTGTGGCAAGGGAAAATAGAAATGTTTCACGAAAAACACACAGAGGTTTGCGATGCCTTTGGCTTTTCTTCAGTTCAATACTATGTGCATCCATAGCAAGACAATTTGACTAGTTCAATGCTCGTGTTCTCTGCCACAGACACATGTAGCTATGCTACACGGACATTCTAATGCATTTGTTAAACTGATCAATAGGAAGATTGATCAGCCTTCTACTTTACCAAGTTAATCATGCTATTGATCACCTTCGTAAACATATTGCTTCACTTCAATAGCATTGCTCTTTTGCTTACCAAGAACTGAACACAGAGCTGGGGTGATTTTAAAGAGTGAATGTAAAGCAGGAGCTAAAAGTCCATGAACACAAAACTCGTACCAGAAGCTTTCCTCTGTTTAGCATGTTGCTCTGCAGAGAGACCATCTTTCTTTGTAATGTTGTTCCTTGCTTTACTCTTGCTGAGGTGACTGTTTCTGTGTGGGGCAGAATTCCATCCCTATAGTTAACATGAGCCAGTCATCTTGGCCTCTTTTGTAACAACAACCACAACAACTTTAAACCAGAATACATTGTATTGTGATATTTGGGCCAACTAAGCATTGCAAAATTGTAAGCTGAGTGTTGAGTTTCACATCCAAATTACTTTACATATATTTTTTCTGTATTGGAAGGGGGAAGAAGCAAGGGGGAAGATTTTTAGCTATTGGAAAGCTGAGGTGAACTACATGGGAGCTTACTGTATATATGGTTGAGGCATTGGTATTGCAACTTAGATGCATGGAAAATGACTTTCCAGGACTTTAAGGGTTATCTGGACCCTCTTAAATGTGTTGAAATAGGGGGAAGCTTAAAATCACTAATTTGTAATAGAGCACTCAGATATCACCACTTTAAACACTCCTCTCTAAGAGCATTGCTGCACTACATTGTTATAGTGTTATTATTACACTTTCAATCTCCTACGGAATCCTGGGGTTTGCAGTTTAGGGAGGGGCATTTAGAATTCTCAGCCAGAGAGCTCTTGGGCCTCAGTGAACTACAAACCCCAGAATTCCACAGGATGTTGAAAGTGAAATAATAGCTTTACATCATTGTAGTGCAGAAATGCCCTGAATGAATTACATCTCCATTTTGAATTTCCATACCTCATAATTAGTCTCATTTTTTAAGTGAAATTTGGCTGCTCTGAACTGAATTGTTATTTTTCTTGTAAGTGATTAATTGTTTTACTTACTTCTTTGCCAGCACAGTGTCTAAGCCATAACCTGTTGGCTTTGTGTGGGAGATGGCAACTTGAAGTATCTTGTAGCACTTGCTTCAGATACTTTTTTCCCTCAGTCATTGCTGTAGTCATGTTGTTATAGCAGCAGACACATCCTTCTCTTTCTAAAAGATATGCAGCTATACAGTTTTTAAATAATTCTTCTCTTCATTTAAGAAAATCAAGTTGGCAGCTTGATTCCAATCATCTAGCTTCTACATGAAGACAGCAATGTTGGCCCAAAATAGACGCAATAAATGGATAACTGTTCAAGAGACAATTGACTTAACTGAATAGGAACTGGTAGATACTGAGTCAAATCTTGTACATGGTGATGCACCATTTCATTTCTCACTTGCCAAGCAATGGAATGGGAGACTTGTTGGAGTGCATTGCTATTCTACTAGGGAGTAGAGAAGAGTCTAACTGTACTGCTCCTTCTTCAAAGTGACCTACTGGTAAAGATCATTGTGAACCAAGAAACAAGAGATTATTGTTGTCAATAAGTGGAATGGGAATTCTTGACAAAAACAATGCTTTCCTGATCTCCAAATCAAGCATGAAGCAATGAAGCTTTGCTTAATGACAAAAAAGCAAACAATGCATACTGCCACCAGCACCTTTGGAAATAATGTACTATTGTACTAATAATGTGCCTGTATCCCCAGTCAGATGGGTTCAACACTCATTTCAGTGTTTTATTAATATATAAGACAACATCCAAATATAACCTGACTCATCTCCCTCCTTCTCCATACAGAACCAGCTTGTCAAGTATTCACTATCAATATAGTAGGTTTTATACAGATCTCTATTTTTAAAATAAATAAAAGCATTTAAAAAGCAGGTGAAGTTGCTAGGCACTCACTATTGGCATTGCTAATAATTGTGCTTTAAAGAAAGAAGGCTCATGGATCATGCTGCCTCAGGCCTTGACTACAAAATGGAGCTGTTGTTGCCTTGAAAGACTAGATAATTTCATTCTGCTTAAGTCAGCAGACAAGCAATATGTGTAATGATCTTCTCTTCACCCTCCAGGGTCTGTACAACAATGGGTCTTCAAATGGATCAAGGATGCTGGCTTCCATATAGGTTTCAAAGTACAGCTTGGAAATCTGTGCAGAAGAATGCTAGAGTAGCTTGAGCTCCAGGAATGATTGCCCTTTGACATGCTTCATTGCTATTCCAAGCAAGTGATAGCAAGACTTCAGCTAAAGTCAGTCACACTGTTTCTCACTTTCACTGAAACTCTGAAGAGATTTTAATGCCCTAAAAGCACAGAACTTATTCTCATATTTAAAAGACATGCTGCAAGTGTAGTTTCCCTGTGTCTTGTAGTTTTCTTTGAGTGACAGGCTGGTGCCTATACTCTCTCTTTCTCTTTTATTTCTGAAAGTTAAGTGAGTCTCTATTTCTCCTAATTATATCTATTTAAGAATTTGTTCTCATCATTCTGGGACTCTTGCTGTATAACACCTGCAACCGATTGAGAGTTTACAGATTAATGCTTTTATTCCTGTTTATTGTGGAATATCAATCTAATGGTGAATTTGGGAGATCCCTGATGAATAAAAGTGGGAAAAAAAAGACTGGTGAGAAAAAGATGTTGTAGTTCATTTGGGCCAAACACTCAATCTGATCCACCTCTTTCTATCTTAAGTAAAAGGAATATTCATCCAAAAGGTGCAGAAATTTCTGCTTTAAAATGACAGCCCATAGATAGTATTTATCTGTGACTATTTATAAGCTCCTTGCATCTGAACATTTCAAAGCAATGTACAACCATAAAGAAACACTACAATCTTAAACAATACCCAAAAGCAGGGCACAATATTTACATTAACCATACCCTGAAATATGCTGGGAAGGTTTACAAAAATAAGTTAGTCTTTAACATGCACCTAAAAGTTAAGATTTTTGGAGTATCTGATATTTGAAGGAAAACTATTCCATATGATGGTCAAGAACCTATATGGTTGAAAGTAGCATGAGAGTTCCACATGTGGAACTCTGCTACCCTATTATCAGCCCCAGGATCTAATGTTGTGTTGTGATACCTCTCACACTGACATTCCGTTGCTGGTGAGACCTCTGGAGGACCTCCGTGAAAGATGTCCTTGGTCTGCATCTTACAATTAGCCAGATACTTCTTTGATTCTCTCCATTCTCCACCTGCAATGGAATGGTTATGGGGTGTGTGTGTGTGTGTGTACTATCACATTGCAACAGAAATCCTGGAAGGGTGCTTTGGATATTGCAGAGGATGAAAGAGAATACCAACCTCCACAATGACTAACAAATTGCATATGCAAGACTCAAGTAGCCTTGTGTATGTCACTAACAGAATACTGTCCAATTGGCATTACCACAAAAAGGGTAGAAAGAATATTTGAAAATACTTTTTAAAAAGATGGTAGAAGTGATTTTTTAGTGTCAAGAAACTGTGATGAGATGGATCATTGACTAGACAGTAACCTTCACAGCACAGAAAATACTGTTTCCTGCACAGATTATGCTGTTTTCTGTGGGAAACAAACAACCATATGTAAACTTTGTACAATATAAGTCTAGAACTGCAAAAAGGCTTCAAGAATTGTGTGGTTTTTTTCAAAGATGTTCTTACAGCAGAGAAGAAAAGACTAAAATTATGTTTTGCTTCTGTCAAGAAGAAAAGTCATGAAGAATTATACTCCTAAACCACACTAAGTGCCCTTCACTGAATGGCTGAAGATCAGATCTCAGAAGCATGTGGTACCATCAACAAGGCCTCTCCAGTTGACCTCAAGAGCTAAATGGGGTGGTGATGATATAGCAGACCAGCAAAATACCTACTATATGGTAGAATCACCTTGGTTTTTAAGGCTAACTCCCATTGCTAGTCCCAAATACAGTCAGCCCTCCACATTTGCTAGGGTTATGGGTACAAGACCCCAGCAAAAGTGGAAAAAATCATAAATAATAAAATATGTGTGTGTGTCTGTGGGAAGAGGATTGAGGCATGGTGGGGAGAAAGGACACTCAGGTTCCAAATTAGGTCAGGGAAAGGACAGGGAGCTGGGTGGGTTGGCATGATGGCCCTCTACTTCCTCGATCTTGCCTATCTCCTTCTTTGGGTGTGTGAGAGCATCGGGAAAGGGATGATGGTACTTAGAAATTAGGTTGTGGTGGTGGAGGAGGAGGGACAGGGGTGGGTTTTTAAAGGATTTTGCAGCCTGATCAGAGCTGCTGGGAGAGAAGATTTTCCTGTAAAAGAAGAGAGGTGGGAGTGCAGGGGTTGGAAGAACTCATAAATAATCAAATCTGTGAAAATTACACCTGCAAATGTGGAGGGCTGACTCTGTTTCTATTGCACCAGTGGAATTGGTATAAGTATTGATTTACCATTCAGCAAGTTTACACCATCCAGCACTAGCAATTGGCTTTAGGCCTAAGGAAGCAATTAGGGTGGGGACTGGTACAATGGCTCCTAATATTACAATAACAGCAATAGACTTATAGTGGGCATGATTATATATGCTGCTTTTGGGAATTAACAGTATAGTATTCATACATAGAATGTGCCCTTCATGTTTGTGGGGATTCCGTTCCAGGAACCCTCACATAAAACAAGAAGGCTGAATGCTCCCGCTCATTATCATCAAAGGAGGCAATGTGCATGAACCTGTGCTGGTGCAGGTACACTCCCAGCATTTCCATTGATGACAATGGGACACAAGGCTTCACATGACCTTGCATTCATGTGTGTGGATTTGAGGCTGATAGACCAGCTTCATATGTAACCTCAAAGTTTCAGTGACAAGTCTCTCTGCATAGGTATTATTACTCAACCTCACAAGCTGTTTCAGACAGATTATGGTTTCGACCACCTTGTTTTTTTCCCCATTAACTAAAAAGTCCCTATAATTACCCTTTTTAAAAGCAAAGCCTTCAATAGCTGCAAGTGTTCTCTCTTTTCTTGCCTTTTTGGGAAGTGCTGTGAAATGGAGTGTTCATTTGTTCAGGATGGTGATAGTACTGATAAAGAAAGTGGTGTCATTATTATACTCATTATGCGCTCCCTGATTGGCTGGAATAATCTTCTTAGAAAGAAAAAAATGTAATAATGTCAGTAAAGGAGCCTACAAGAAGGGAAAAAAAGTAGCCGTTTAGATAGTGAACCAGGTACTGAACAGGATGAGCAGAGGGTTTGTGAATATATTTTGTCTCTTCCTGTCCCCCTGTCCCCAGCTTTGACTCCTTCAAATGAAAAGGATAAACATTAAATGGATCCCTATTTTCCATCCCAGCAGAACCTTTATAACACACTATCCCACTGTGTGATATTTTGCTTTCTCTCTCTCTTCCTCTTTCTGAAGACCAGCTTCAATGAGCTCAATTTGAGAGAAACGTGGAGTGTATAAAGGCTTTTATTCACAATACTGTTTATCTGCTGGATAATCACACTGACACATGGCAAAATGAATCTTAACATTGACTAAGGCAAACTGATACATATTCAGTGCAAAATGTATTTTTAAAAAAGCAAGCATGTAATAAATAAGAGCTGACTATATCTAAAGGGCTCTGAAGAAGAATGTTGGTAATTATGAGCCCCTTTATAAATACACAAGACAATGTGGTGGAGCCATTTCCAATTTGCGAAATTGCTTGGATTTACACAGAGACTCACAGGCAATAAATCTGAGGAAATTGCATGATCGTGGAGTTTTCTGCTTCTGTTTCACTTGGAATACTCTTTTATGCCCTGTTTATAAAATATTATGGTAACAGAATTTGCATTAATTCAAATGACAGGAAGGTGGAAAAAATACCTCCAGTTATGGCAGACTTATGTGTTGCTCATAATGCCCTTAAATAAAATGCTACAATTATAGAACACCATAAAGGGTTCAACATCCTAGGTAAGAAATCTAATTCCCCAGAAATGGCTGCAGAATGCATAGAGTTGAATGAGTCAAATGACAAAGGTTAAAATACTAAAATGGATACAATAAACCTCAGAAGATAAAATGCAGTTATATTTTCTGAATATGGAAAGTGAAGCAACACTTTCACTGAAGTACTGGGACCTTAAATTGTATAATGTCAGCCCAAGTTATTACAATATTTTCAGTTCAGCACACCTAATGGCAAAGTTTTCACTGAAAGTGAAATAAGATGAAGTGGAAAGATTTTTACATGAGCAATAAAAGTTCAAAAATAGTCTTCTTGGGGAAAAAATCCATGGAGGTTACAAAAAAAGTGCACAAATTTAATTGTAATAATTATTATTCTAATGTGAAAACATATACAATCCTGTGCATAATGGTATGATCATATTATTTTGCTTCACTGGTGATACAAATAGGTCAACTTTTCATTATTTGCCACAGCACAATTCAGACAACCATCTTAGTGATGTTAATGGGCCACATGTCAGCTAAGCTAAAAGTGACTACTGGGAGTACAAGACACTGTCTAGGCTGGCATCCCAATGCCAATAACAGCCAACATATATAAAAAAGAATAAAGATCTGAGGCTGTGCATTCCACAATAACCTGTATTTTCTAGAAGAGTGTCTTTCAGGCTACCTGGTATGGACACTGCCAATTATTTTTCTGCAATGGGCCAGGGACAGCCACTGTATTTGTGTCCATTGGCTACAATTGTTTCTTTTTTTCCTGAAAAGTTGCCAAGCACTGATGACCAATTGCCCAGGGACCACCACTTTGAATAGCACTGTTCTAAAAGACTGAACAGAATTTTATGCAGAACGTGTCTTCTAGAAGACCGCGTGGAATTCCATGGAGAAGTCCATGTATTATTTGACTTGTGAGACACTTTCAAGCACTGGCTACCTATTTCTATACGCCCTGGTATGGAGGCACACTCTTGAATTTTTCTTGTGCCCAAACAAGTATTGGCAAGATGAAGCTCTGTACCACAATATTGAAACAGTGAGTGATAATATCAACAGGTGTTAATTATGAGAAAAATCTGTCAGTCTTGTTTCTGTTGTACTTCTTGGAATACCATCAGCATTCTTGTTCCATTTTGAGGGGACTGCCAGGTGGGCAGCTTGTCGTCCCTCCATGGAGCTCTGTGAGAGGGAAAGCTGCAGTGGTGACTGTCACTGACTCAGATGCAAGTTCTGGATGCTGAATCTCTCCCCAGAGAAGGGGAGGCCATAGAGATCCTCCACAAAGGTCCAGAACCTTACTTGCAAACACCATGGGAATCAAATGCAAACAAAGCGGCGAATAGGGGAGATGAGAAAATTCCATCAAGCTTGTGATGCTGTGTGTGAGCCTATAAAAGATACTAAGACTGAATCGCACTTTCTTAAGTACTTTTACATTACTTATAGCTAAAAGAGATTTACTTCTTTTGTATTACCATTCAGTGGTGACATTAATACCTCAGTGAGTTTCCTGCTTTCTATACTAATATGAGTGACTTTAAGAACTGTTTTAAAGAATTTTATGATTGTATATTGAAAGCAAAAAAATTAATAAGAATGTGAACTAGTTTTTTTAAGTGAACAAATGATATAATTAGATTAAAAATCAGAAAGATACTTTTTAAAGCTGGAAGATTAATTGTTTTTATAAGTGTTCTGTCAAAAAATGGACTCAGGAAAGAAATTAGTTTGTTATGGGAAAGTGGATTTGTTTTGTTTGGGACAGGTATCCCTTTGAAAGAAATCTGAATAACAAAAGAAACTAAATATCCAGGGTGTGTCTGGCAGCATTGTAATAGAGGAATCACTGTGGAGACAGAAGTATCAATCCTATATATGCCAGGTTTTGCTTAATAGAAGAATAGCAACGGTGCAGCCCCTAGAAAATGAATGTGATCCAGTGATTTGGCAGGAGATATTGAAAGAATTTGAATTGCTAAAACAATGATTTTAAGAGTTTCAGATTATTTGATGATATGATGGAAATCAGAGGATAAGATGAAGAAGAGATTTTGGAGAAAAAATTACAGATGATGTTGTGCAGCCAGATCAAGATGATTTTGAAGATGATCCCAGAGGAGCCAGAGGAAAGTACTGGATTTATTGCAAATAATGGAGAGTATAACATTGGAAGCAGGAAAAAGGAGAAGAGAAGCTGGATGTCTTTCCTGAAAGATACTTGAGATGTTAGGAGAAGAACACTGAGATCAACAATAAAGTCATCAGAGAGAACAGCGTTATTGTGACAGGGGCTCAGGTTGGCAGAAAACCAAAAGTTAGATTTGAAATATGAATTCTGTTCCTTAGTGTTCAATGCTGTTTTAGTCGAAAGGAGATTGTTATAGAATAAGATTTTTCAGCAGGGGGATATATGAAATATAAGAAATTGTTTAAAATGAAAATTAAGGTAGATTTATATGCAAGTTAGAGGGTTAGACAATTACAAGGGACATTATCCTGAGAGAGGGCTGTTGTTTGGAAATAGTTATAGGGAAATTTAAAGGGAAAAAAATAGAAAAAAAGATAATGAGTGGGAATGCTGCCTTTTGAGAGACACGGAAGGAAAAGGGTTAGAGGGAGGAAGAAACTGTTGGAAAATAATTGGGAAAATTGTTTCAATGAAGATAAAAGGACTTCATATTTGATATTTTGCATTGCAATAGATTTTTGTTAAGTTTGAATGAGAGGGGGTAATGCGTCTAGATTATCTCAGGAAAAGAATAATAGTAGTGTCTGTTAAAGAATATTAACCTTTATTGACTTTTTGGATTTTGATTTTTTATTAAGAATTTTTCGAGATAATGTTACTGACTTTCTTTAGAAAATATATATAAGATTTTGTAAGTTTGGGTTTAAATAGGAGGATGGGGAATTAGTTTGATAGACGAGAGAGGTATAGATTGATTATAAATTTTAATAACAGCTGAAGAGAAGATTGAAAGTTACTATTTTTCTATGTTTGCTTTTCTTTTTAAATCAATTTTTGTATCCCCATCACTTTTTTCTTTTTGTTCGTCTCTGTTTTTTCTTTTATGTTTGTTGTTTTGTTTAAATTTTTATTGTCTATGCAAAAAGCTCAATAAAAACTATAAAACCACAGAATTCCTATCCCATTTTGTGCTGTATAGCTTGCCCCAAATTCTTGCATTGAAAATCATGCTTTTTTCATATGCAGTTTTATCTGTTCACATGTTTGTGCACCTTTTCCACTCCCAAAATATGCATGAAGCCTTAGGAATGCATGACTATTTGAGATAAGATGTGCTTCATTCTGTTGCACATCTCAGTGTTGCCAACTGTGAAACTATATTTTCATTGGCAAATATGAATCCATTCCTAATATTGGTGTAGCAATCAATATGCATAAAATCAGTTTTAGAACTTTTAAAGGGTTTTTCATAATTTCATAATAATGACACTTCCTGCCCTGTTAGATGTCAAACCATTTTCCTTTAAAAATGACCTACATGACCCCACAGAAGAAGAGATATTACAATATTGTTGTGAGCTTCTGTACAGACATTTCCAACAATAAAAACGACAAACCAGTGCATCTATTTGCTTGACATTGCAACTTCAGGAGTTGTTTCTTATATTAATTTGAATTTTCTCACAAAAAAATGACTCATTTTGCAATCATCTTAAGTCCAAACATATTTTCACTGAAGTAGCAGAAGAAAATCAAGCAGAGAAAATCAAGCAGAGATCACTTGCATCAGTGGTACGTCACACAAACTCAAGATCATAGTTTCTTGCATTTGTTAAAAACATTTGAACGGGAATTAAAATAAAGCCAATTTTAAGTCTTTTATGTGGAAACAGTCTTTAGAAGAAAAGAAATATGAGATTAACAATTTCCTGTAGCTGAAATATAACCCAAGTTAACTCAGAGGCCCTAAATAGATATTCTTAGTAGGAGAAACCCTTGTCTCTGACAAAAACTCCTATAAGTACCCATGTATAGGTGCTTACCTCAGTATCACTGCCTACCTAACATTCCAGACTTACCTCAGTACCACTGCCTGCCTACCTACCAATCCAGACATCAGTCCATAAGCTTGTATAGTCATTCCCAAACAGCACCAAAGTTTTTCCAGAGACAGAGGAACTAGCTAGACATTGTGTTGTGCTGCTGGAACATCTTCTCTATTCATATTAGAAGGAGATGGGTATTGTTGAAGCACAAGCGACCAGATAATGGATGGTCAGCACAACTTAGAGCAGTTGGCTTAATTTCTCTCTCCTTTCATGAAAGATGTCATAATAACCTCTGTCAGAATCAATAGGGGGTACATTCACCTGAAATAAGTTAGTGAATGAAAGAATTAATGAATGAATAGTATAAACAAATGAATGGTCTTGGACAGGTCCATTCCGCATGGCATTTGCCATGCGAAAGGGCACCTGGAGCATCACGTGATTGTGAGGAGCAATCTGCATGATGCACTCACAATCGTGCGATGCTCCAGCGGCTGGCAGGTGCCAGTTGTGCATCTTTTCATTTTCGGCTGGAAGCTGAAAATGGTGAGCAATTGTGCATTGCCCCTGGGCCCCACGCACACTTACCTGGCGTGCAGAGTCTCCAGAGCCGTGTCAGTCATGCTTCCTGCCCCAGCACAGCCTGGGAAACTCCCAGACTGCACTGCAGAAGGAAGAGGCGGGGCTGTTGACCGAGCAGGCAGCTCATGTGGAGCCGAAGCAGCAGGGACACGAGAGCCTCTCACCGGAGGCTGTTTGCATGATCCCTGCACCCCAGCATCAGAAAAGGGTAAGGTGTGGAAAGGGCCCAAGTTTGAGGACAAGCCATAACTGTGGTTCTGGTTCTGGTATAGACAGCAAAAGGCTAGAGCTAGGACATTATTAAAAGATGGTTCTGGATCATATCCTGGATCAAGGATAGGTGGGCAAAGCCAGGCAGTCTTGTCAGGTGGAAAAAATAAATAAAGGTAGTCGAATAAAATATGTACCTTCACATCACGTATTGACTTATGGTGACTCTGTGAATTTCATAAGGTTTTTTCAGGCAACCATACTCCGAGGTGCTTTGCCATTGTCTTCCTCTGAATATAAACCACAGCACCCTGGCATAGATCAGATGAGCAGGCTTTCCAGCCATGCAGAGCTTTTAATCATGCTAGATATTAAAGAAAGCAGTTGGAAGTTGGGAGAAAAAACTGGAAGCAGCTGTAGAGTTTCCGTTTAATCAATTGTTAGAGTCAATGTGGAAAAAGGCAGCAGATTATTAGACAAAGCTTTACCAGGTGCTGTTCATTTCTCAGTTTGCACCTTGGATTGCCTGAGCACCTCTTGGGAAAAATATGTAAAGATTTCCCCAAAACACACGCACACCTTTGACAATGTAAAAACCAGTGGTCATCTGGGTCTATCTCAAACCTGAGGCATAGAGATCCACTGCTGTTCCAGGATTTCCACTAAAAACTCACACAGTTCTGGAGAGATGAGGACAAAACAAAGCAGATTTTTACACCTCACTCAGAGGCCAAAAGGGAATCCAACTGGATTCCTGAGGCAGGGATTCTCTAATCTGAGGCATCACCACTGAGAATGCCCTGCCCCATCTCCCAACCAAGTGGAATTCTAAAGGTGACAGAACATGGAGAAGGTCTTCCAGTGATAAGTGAAAGAGGGAGGTAAGATCAGTTAAGTGAGGGTGGCCTTTCAGATAAAGGCCTTATAGCATACTTGCCAAGAATATTGGCCAGCATTTTCCACTAACACATAACTCTGAAGATTTGGGTATGGAAACCTGTGTAAATAATGACTATGATGACATTGACTATTGAAATGAGGATATGAATGGGCAAAAAATTTTATTGTAACTTCTGCAGCCCAGTTTGGTTTCTATACCTAGATGTTTTTTCCAGAATCCAAGAAAGGCTATGAGCCATTTGAACCCACAGTATGCATTATCTTTTCAGGATGAAGCATGTTGTGATCTTCAAGATGAAGTCATTCCATCCATATTAAAGTAAAACTCCAGACTCGTGAGTTAGAATTCCAATGCAATGATTGTACTTAGCTTTTAATTCCAACGTGTACATGAGTTTTCATATTCACCTAGGATTAATAGCATTACAATTTAGTTTTCATTGTCAGAAGAGATTATCATTTTGATGACTTCCTGGCTTGGTTCCAGCTGGTCAGATTTGGTTATGGTTGTAGAAACACAACCATTGAGTTGCATTGTTTCTTAAACACTCCTTTAGATGAAGTTGGAATCATTGTGGTCTTGGTTCTTCCTTTTACACATTTTTCTTTTTCCCATTTTCAGGGTTTTTCAGAAATTGTTGCTATAATGTACAACCAGTCAAAGATTTACAAGCACATTACATTAGTAGCACATAGCTCATCAGATTAAAAATTAAACAACTGCCACTGCTGCTACTGTCAGAAGAGGTGAAACACCTTTGAATTCCACTGTTATTCCACTTGATGTCATCAGTACCACAAAAAAGTGAATATGCATATAGGAGACAAAACAAAAACTGATTTAAAACAAAACAAACCTGTTCTCATGCACTCAGATTTAATTCGCCATAGACAGAATGACAGTGCAGTGCATTGCTGACTAGGGTAATCAAAATGACAGTTGTCACAACAATAGCTGAACTTCTGCAGTTCTGAATCTTTTTATTTCATATATTTTCAGTTTATAATCTACCAGTACAAAATAAAGTTGCTATTCAAGGTCTCATGGCTGATGAATTCAGAATCCAGAACCAAACTGAGATCTTCAGAGATACCAGAAAAACTTCTGAGCTGGAATGAGGTGCATTGAAGTTGGACTCCTGCAGAGGGGGCCAAATTGAATCTGAACCCTCCAGAAGTTTACTAGTGATTCAAAAGCAAATGGAGACACAGAAGCCTAAATCAAATTATTAGTCCCCACTACAGTAGATCAATCAAGCCAGAGATATTTCCATAAAGGATTATTTTCCATTCAGCAATGGAATTAATGTGTTTCCTCTATTGGGACTACCCATTAGATAGGCCAGAGTGCTACACAATTATAGCAATTCTGCTACCATGTGATCGGTCAGAGCTGTCATCTTATAGGATCCTGGGCTTTGTACATTGATGAGGTCATCAGATTGATGATGTCCTCAGTGCTGTAGCTCATGGGAGTGGACTCAAACTTAAATTATTATCAGGACCTTGCTCAAATACAAATCCTAGTTTTTTTCTCAGAAGGTACCATGACAGCTAGAGTGATATCAAAACACTATTTGCTGTTTCGTGCAGATATGTTCACAGTGTGCAAAAACTGAAACATTTCTCTGCCATTGAAGGAAAATTTCAGAGTAGGAGAGAAGGATGGTATTGGTCTGTGTGACAGCTTTGGGCTTCCAAGCAGGAAATAACTCTAATAACTTTATCATGTAAAGTACTAAGAAAGTACTAGTGAAAGCTCTCTTTGGGAAAGAATGTAGAAGGAACTTCCCAGAGATAGCTCCTGTGGTTTCACAGTTTTTATGACTGTGTGTCTGTCATAGCAGAGGCAGCAGCAACCCTCAGGGTTTTCAAGAATGGCTTTCTTTAAGAGCTCTCACTAATGCCTCTACTGAACTTCATGCAACATGAGCCAAGCTCCCCTAGCACTTTGTCCTTGACTTCCTGGTGCAGCAGTGGAGTCTATCAGTGATGTATAACAAAAGGTCACCAGTTCCAGGCAGGTCAGCAAGAAACTAGAGCTGGAGGAAGGTGGTATTATCACCTCTACTGTGTCTCCTCCCTCTTCATGTGGACAGAAGCAGTTAAAGAGCACAGGGAACAGGAAGAAAGGGTGAAGAACATCAGGAAAAATTCCACAGACAGAATCGTTGGCTCTGTCCCCATTTGTTTCCTCAGGTCCTGGTTGAGTCCTGTCAGATGGTTGCATGACATATGTTTATCTCTCTATAACTTAAACAGTGAAAGTGTTTAGTATTTCCTCTTTGTAATAGCTAAGGAGACATATAACAGAAAGGAGTACAAGCAAATAAAAACCACAATTACAAGTGACTGCTTCTCCAAAATATGGAAATCAGTTAAGTCCTACGTTTTGTGATAACAAAAGAAAATTATGCTGTACATGAACAAGGCACAAATAAGACCACATCGAAGGTAGCAAAAGCCTCTAAAGACAGTCTTCTGCAACCACTGTAGAACTGAAGAGCAAAACAAATTAAACTCTAATCTCCTGTCTAGACAGATTTTTGCTTACCTAGTCACACATGCCATAGAACCTAAGAAGTTTAGAACACCTTGGGAATTGTTTGTAACTCTTTAGCTGCTCCTGCTTGCCTTCCCTCTTGTTAGGTTTCCCTTCGCCACTTTTCTCCATCACTTCCACCCAGAATTACATTGCTGAGACAGAGCTGGCTGACTTCTTGGCATCCCATCCAGTTGAGTAAAACTCATTTCTAAGATTTCTGTGAATAGAGTTTCTATCAGTGCTGGTTACCTGGGGTATAACTGGGCAGACTCTTGTTAATGGACCTGGCAAAATTGCCCAGGACTACTGTTAGAGGGGTTAGCTAGTGTTTTCAATAATTGATCTTAACAATGCTTAGAGAAATTGTTCTGGAAAGAAAGAGCCATTCTGGAGAAAAGAGCATGTCTTACTCCCCACCCCAAGAGTGCAGATATCATTGCACCTTATGTCTGACAAAACTGTTTTCTGGAAATATGCAAACTGAGAATAGTGATAGTCCTGTAAAGAATTTTGTCAGTGCTGGCTGGCTCCCTGAAGGCCTGGTGTAGAAACAATGAGTATGGGGCACCTATTTATTACTGTAATATTTATTATTGTACCTCCATCCTGTTTTGCAAAAGTGTCATGGGGAGCTTTTCAACTGTTGTTGTTGCTGTGTACCTCCAAGGCTTTTCTGCCTTATGGCAACCCAAAGGTAAAATTATTGTGGGTTTTCTTGATAAGAGTTGTTCAGAGCAGGTTTCTACTTACCTTCATCTGAGACTAAGGCCCTTTTCACATGGCATTTGCAATTGTGAGGAGCGATCTGCACGATGCACTCTCAATCGCACAATGCTCCAGGGGCTGGCAGGTGCCGATTGTGCATTTTTTCATTTTTAGCTGGAAGTAAAAAATGGTGTGTGATCACACATTGCTCCTGGGACCCACAAGCACTAACCTGGCGTGCAGAGCCTCCGGAGCCGTGCCAGTTGCACTTCCTGCTCCAGTGCAGCCTGGGAAACTCCCAGGCTGGACTGCGGAAGGAAGAGGCAGGGCTCTCGTGCGAGCAGAGAAGCAACAGGGATCAGAGAGCCTCTCGCTGGAGGCTGCTTGCATGATCCCTGCACCCCAGTGCTGAAAAAAGGTAGGGTGCAGAAAGGGCCTAAGAAAATGTGATTTTTCCAAGATTATCTAGTGGGTTTCCACGACTGAGCAGGGATTCAAATTCTGGTCTCTAGAGTCATAGTCCAGTGTTCAAACACAACACTAGCTCTCACAAAAGCTCTCTGCTTTTCAATTGGAGGTATTTATTGTAGGTGCAGTCACATACTATTTAGTCATACTAGGTATGTGGAATCCTTGGGAAAGTCTCAGGAGGTAAAGTGAAGTCAGAGACTGAAATTCAGTTGCTTGTTCTATCTAGAATAGGCCCATTGAATCATTGGGATTTAGATTGGTGTTGATTCTCCATTCAGCAAATGATTCAAAGGGTCTAACCTAGCTGACACTGATAATTTATTTTATTATGTATTAATTGTTAACTTTTCTCTTAATTAGGGACCTAAGGCAACTTACAAGAAGTTAGGCCATAATTAGCAGGGCAGATCAGCATCTCAGAGAGCTCCCACTCACTCTGGCATAGCTGGAATCCTGTCTTTTAAACAATATTGGGACATGTTGTCATAACAAGGAGCCATACAAAGGCAAACGAGGCCTACTGTTTTGGTGTCCTTAAAGATCCCTTTAAAAAAAAACACCTAAAATGTCTAAATCTGGGCTAAATCTGCTGGGCTTCTTCTCCCTCCAGAAGATTAGAATAATACTACATCCTCTGGTTGCGAGGTCACAAATGATGGCCCTTCAGGGTTGACATCTCAAAACATCTTCTTGACTAAGTCTTCTTCTATGCTGTTGGAAATGGCAACCTCTGCCTATGCTCAACCTGCAAATCCATAAATAAATCCCACTATTACAAACTACTCCTAACCCTCTAGTGACCTTATTGCCAAGGAATATGGGTAGATGCTGTACCCCTGAAACTTCTCACCACTTGGAGAGCTGAGCTGTGCATCACAATATATAGAGCACAGAATGACACATTAAGACCACAAATTAAGTAGTTCCCAGATATATCTGGTTACCTCCTTTTGTAAATAAAAGGCTGAACTGGATGGGTTGGATCAGACTTAGGAAGTCAATATTGTGTTCTTCCACATTAGAAGCAGTAAGATCTTGTGGTGGGACAATTAGGGAAATAGGGAAAAACAACACCGTGGTTGTGGTGGTGGTAGTGGTGGTGGTGAAGGAGGAGGAGATGGCAGTGAATACTAGACCAATGCCTAATATGTAAAGGAGTATATTAGGCAAGAGATGGGGTAGAAGAGCAAAGTGAAAAAAAGAATAAGAAGACAGTATAGTGTCAAGCTAGTGAGAAGCCTGTGGTCATTGAAACAGTTTATTTTTAAACATGGTTGATTGGTTGTCAGCTATGTACATTTTCCAATGACTGTTTTCACTTTTAACAAGCACAATCTGGGGTTGCTAACCATTTTGACTTAAGCAGTGATATATGCATTTCCTGTTGCCTTGACAGATGCTCCTGTCAAAGCCCTAGCTGATATTTGGAATAGGGAAATAGCCAGGATGCTGGACATAATTGTTCCTAAGTATCCCCCAACTACAGAGTAGACCCAAGGGAGCCCCCTCATTCACTAGGAAGCTAGTGGTGATGAAAAAAGTGGAAAAGAAACTAGAGCATCATTGGTGGAAGACTTGAGTGAGCCCAGCTGAACACAGACTAGAGCTCTTCGGAAAGTCTACACTGTGGCACTGGTGCAGCCAAGCAACTAAGCTGTTTCACTTTTGTATATGCACAGTGTTATCCAGTGGAGCTGTCTCAATTGATCAGAAACCTTTTAAACTCTGGCCCACAAGAAGAAAACACAAGCAACTTGACAACCCACTGTGAAGAATTTGTAAGACACTTTGAAGGCAAAATTGCTCGTATTTGCTCTGATTTAGATGCTGTAGGTCAAACAGGTCAAGTGGATGTGATCTTGGCACCTGCTAGTACTCCATTCTTGGGTGCAGTTTAGTTTATGCATCCTGAGGATGTGGACAAGATCCTAGGAGGGGTGAGAGCCTCCACATGTGTATCTTTCCTCTTCATGGCTCTTGAAACCAACTAGACAGGGACTGCCTATGTGGGTAAGGGGAATGATAAATGCCTTACCTCAGCAAGGGAAATTCTCTTTTCTGCCTAAAAGAGGCTATGGTGAAGCTGCTACTTTAAAAAAAAATCCTTCAATTCCACCATGCTTGAGAATTGTGGACTAGTCTGAGCAAGATCCTAGAATGTGCAGTGGCTTCCCAATTCCTGAGATTCTTGGATGAAATGGATTATCTAGATTCATTTCAATCTGGCTTCAGGACTGGTTATGAGATGGAGACAGCTTTGGTCACCTTGATGGATGGCCTATACTGGGAAATGAATGTATCTCTTTTGGTTCTGCTAGACCTCTCTGTGGCTTTTGATACCATGTATCTTTCTGGGTCACCTTTCTGTTCTGGAGTGGTTCTAGTCTTTACTGGAGGAGCTGACTCCAAAGATAGTGCTGGGGGATTCCTGGTCAATCCCCTAGTCTTTGGCCTGTGGGGTCACTCACAGCTTAAAGTTGTTCCCCATGCTGTTTTAACACATACATGAAACTAATGGGAGAGGTCATCCAGAGTTTTTGAGTTTAGTGTCACCAGTATGCTGATGGCACCCACCTCTGTTTCTACTTTCCATCTGATTCCAAGGAAGCTGTCTCAATACTGAACCAATGTCTGCTATGAATAATGGACTGGATGAGGGGAAACACATTGATACTTACTTCAGACAAGACAGAGGTGTTTCTGGTCAGTCGAAAGGTAGATCAGGGAATTGGTATTCTGCCTGTGCTGGATGTGGTTACATTCCCCCTGAAATCTCAGGGTTGCAGCTTGGGTGTACCACTGGATTCAGATGTGAGTCTGGGTGCCCAGGTCAGAAGTGGCCAGGGATGCATTTGCACCATTAAAACTAGTGCATCAGCTCTGCCCATTCCCTAAGAAGCCAAATCTGGCTATGGAAATCCATGCCTTGATTACATCACATTTAGACTACTGGACATACTCTACATGGGGCAGCCTTTGGAAACTGTTCTGAAACTTCAGCAGGTCCAACATGCTATGGCCAGAATGCTGATTAGGGCCAGTTACAAGGAGCATTTACTTCCCTTGCTAAAACAGCTTCACGGGCTACCAGTTCATTTCCAGGTCCAGACTATTTGAAAAACTCTATCTCCCTATATAACCTGCCAGAGTCTTAAGATCCACAGGGGAGGCCTTTGTCTTGGTCCCACCACAATCACAGGGTCACTTGGTGAGGACACAAAAGAGAGCTTTCTCAGTGGCTGCTTCCAACGCTCTTGAATTCCCTTCCACAGGACGCCAGGCAGGCTGCCTCCCTGCTCTTCTTTCTCCAGCAGGCAAGGAACTTTTTGTGCAAGCATGCTTTTAATGAATTTGCTTGCAGGGAACCTTTCTTATGGATGAGTGTGTACCTGTGCTTTATTTTATCTTTTGTATGCTTTTCAGTGCTATACTGTATGCTATTTAAATATGGCTTTAATTGCTTTCAGAATTTTATTGTTAAGGTTTTAGCTGATTCTTTTTGTGAACCGCCTAGGGCCCCATTCAGGGATAAAGGCAACATATAAATAAATGAAAGAATGAATGAATGAATGAATGAATGAATGAATGAATGAATGAACGAACTTCAAAACACAATGTATGAAGCTGCCTTTTTTTAAAAATTAACTTCTGTTACAATTAATTAGGGTTTAGCTGTAATGCTATGCCATCAACTCTCTTAAAAACAAAACAAAAACACTTATCTGTCCTTTATCTCTTTTGGGATGAGATGGAGACTGCTTGGTAGAAAGAATCCAACAAACAGTTGAATGCAATCTGATGTAAACTGGAAGTAACCTGTTAGACGTAGGATTACTAGGATATATTTCTTATACTTCTTTTTAAAAATAACTTTGTATCTGGGTAGCCAGCTTCTAAAATGTGTTAGAAGTGGTTTTGTAAAATCCATAACTTGTCAAAAATTGTAAAATGTAGATGTCAATAACTATGAACTGATATAGACCGCAGTATCAAGAATTTCTCCCTTCACAAAAGCAGGGGAAAAGACTGATGTCAAGACTGGTTAAGGTTAAGCTCTGAAAGAATACTTAAAAGCAGATAGTTATGGTAGGTGTTTGTCATAAATACCACTGGCAGCCCAGTCCATAGGATCAGCTTGACAGCACTGAATTGTGCCACTGAAACTGTAGCATGACCTTGGACAAGATGTGTGGACCATGGGTGGGTATGAGCTGTGGCCTATATCCAAGTGTAGCTAAGGGACACAGCACATGTGTTTGCTATGATGAAAGGATGGTACTGGCAAATTATGGGAATACAGTACAATATAGTATAGTGTAGCTACAGTATGTTATGTATAGAATGTCATAGTATCACCTTACCAGCATATAAACTGAGCTTTACATCTAAAAACTCAACTGTTAAATTCATGTACTTACAAAATATCTGATTCAGATTCCAAATGTATTTATTACAAGTTTGATGTAAAACTACACATTTTCTCACACAATTTTGGGCAGTGTCTAAAAACTAGAATTCTTTTTTTCTCCTCTATTTCCTTTCTTCCTTTGGCATCAACAGTGGGCAGCCATATACCTTCAAGGGAGCCAGGTCATGAAGGCAATAGACTTACTTCTTTCCCTCTCTCCTTATATTTCCTCCAATGAATTGAAGACAGGAGACACACATGGCTTTACTCCTCCCCACTTTATTCTCACAACAAATCTGTGAAGTAGGTCAGGAAAAGAGAGAGAGAAAGAGAGAGGCTTACTACTCACAAATCACCTTATTAGGTTCATATTTCATTAGGGACTTGAACTTGGAACTCCCAAGTGCCTGCCGAAAACTATAAACACTACAGAAAACTGCCCCTCCTCATTGGACCTCCAATAATTGTTATAGAAAGGCAAACTGTCTGTAAACATAAAAGCTTCATGTAGGTAACATGGCTAATAGTCATTGACAGATCTACCCTCAATGACACATTTCTCTTAAGTCAGTGGCCATCACATGTCTTGTGGTAGTGAATTCTAAAATGATAAGATGGCATCCCCATCATTCCTTGTTCAAAGCCTAACTATGATGGCAGCAGAATCTTTCTTCAGCAATCATGCATCCTATAATCAGTGATTTTGGGGGTTCTTTTTGGCCAGTTCTGATTACAACCCATCAATTTCACTAGACAATCCTGAATTCCCATATATTGAGAGATTGACACAGACTGCCCACCTCCACCACAAATTGGAGATGCTGTCCTGTCATGATTGCTGAAGAAAGATTCTGCTGCCAGCATAGTTAGACTTTGAACAAGGAATGATGGGGATGCCATCTTATTATTGTCCTCAGACAGAAAGATACCTTGGACCAATATTGCCTTCAACCAGAGACCTGTTGAAACCTTTCCTCCTAGCCACATTAAAATCATGAAGCCTCTGGACCCAAGGCATGTCTAGAGGTTTTTGTGTCAGTTTGACATTTTTATCATTGTGGTAGTTGATACAGTAACATTCCTGTCTCTGATGACCATGCAGAAAAGGAGGAAGTTTGATCTAGGTGTTTCCTTCCCCCGTGCAGCATAGGAAGTGGCTGGCTGCACTGCTGAAGGAAGGTGCATGTCACTTGCACTGAATTTTTCCAGTAATGGAATATCCTGCCATTGCAATGGGTGGGGACACATTGGCAGCAGGACTGTGACAACATTGTGTGAAAGCATGACTTGCTGACCGGCACAACAGGTGTCTGTTGTGGGACAGCAACATGGTGTGGAAATAGCCTGAAATTCTGTGCATACTTATTTGGAAGCAGGACATTTTGAATATGGGGAGAATTACATCTGAGTAAATGTGCTTAGTACTTAGTACTCATGGGCACAATCCACCAAGAAGTTTTGATTGAGACATACCAGATAACTTCAGAAGTGTGAAGGGATGCATCTCAAGGCATACGCCCCTAGTATTTTCACATGCTTTGGAACATTTATTTCTGTTTATGAATCAGGTTTGAAATACAAAGCAAATAATTAATGGCAAAGCCCTTTAATTATGTGCTGCAGAAGGAAAATCTGGGAGACAGAAGCTTTTGGTTTGATGACTGAGAACAGATACGTTAAAACATGCTGAAATCATTTTTTTAAAAAAATCAAGCAACTTGGAAACTAGAAAGGTAATCTGTTCTTTGTTCAGTTTTCTGTTCAGCTATTTTTAATTCCCTCAAGAATAAGTCTTATTCATAATTATAGTTCATCTAGAATTCTTCATTTCTGTGGTAAAAGCCAAGTGTGTAATCCTAAAGGAAAGTGGAAGAAGCAGCAGCATCAGCTTAGGCCTGAGCTACCTGTCAACCTTAGTCTAGCTGTTTCAACTCCACTGGTTTCTGATCCTGTACTTTGGAAGCAATTTGATTTCTCTTCTCCTACATTCCTTTCTAAATTCTTAGAACTTCCAGAGCACAATTTAGGGGAGGCATATGTTTCACACATAAAGAAGTAAACAGATTAGATCCAGTTTACCTAAGCAAGGGGCCAGCCTTAAATATTTCAGTGTCAGAAGGAGGAAATCCTTGCTGGTTTGTG
This sequence comes from Iguana delicatissima, assembly GCA_948472985.1. Taxonomy (NCBI): domain Eukaryota; kingdom Metazoa; phylum Chordata; class Lepidosauria; order Squamata; family Iguanidae; genus Iguana; species Iguana delicatissima. Next base: position 1,094,578 of record CAOKZL010000578.1, on the reverse strand, counting down.
AGCCTGCCCAACACATCCCACAGATGATTGCACAGAGTGTACTGACTGTTTGAGCTGAGTCTGGTGCCAGCAATAAACTCTTAGCCAGGTGTTGGTCTCATAGGGCAAGCCAGAATAAACCACTCTGCCTCCGTTGAGTGAAATATATTAGGTATCTTTGGCTTTATGAACAGTCAGGTTGGGAGTCAAGTTAAAAAGTCACACTCATAGTATAAGTTTACTATACTAACACTTTATATAAATAGCTGGGAAGCTAGAAAAGCCGTAAAATGGGCATTGCAAATGGCGAGCAACCAAACCTGTCTAGTGACTGAAGGTGCAATGGAGCTAACTGTTGAGGTCCAAACCTTGTATTTGGGATGCCTTAGGTGCTGACATGTGCAGCAGGCCTGGTTGACATACACAGCAGACCTGATAACTGTTCTTGGTAAGGCACTGGCCCTGTATTTGCCTTTTGGGAATGCCTTGTTAAAATGCTGTTAGTATGAGTTGCTAAAGATGTCATTCATTCTTCAGAATTCAGCTTCTTCCTCAGGGTCTCTAGAAGTTAAATCCTTGAGCAGTGTGTGCACGTGTGCATGTGGTGCTAGTGCGCCTGCATATCATTTGCGTGCACAATAAAACGCCATCCAATTGACTTCACTCATTGCAGCTGCTATGCATATTGTGAACTGTTTCCTGCACAAAATATACTTCTTAGCTGTGTTGCCCTATATTTGGAAATCCTTGCCCTGCCAGTTCATCAGGCATAGGCCATTTTCCGCACGAGTCTGTTATAGAGCGATGATTCCACTTTCAACCTCTTATGGAATCCTGGGGTTTGCAGTTTTGGGAGGGGCTGGCCCCTCCTGAAACTGCAAACCCCAGGATTCCATAGGAGGTTGAAAGTGGAATCATCGCGCTATAAGAGACTAATGCGGAAATGGCCATATAGTTTTGCAAGACTTAGGTAGACAGAGAAAGCATTTTAATTCTCTCTCCCTTTTTTTCATGTTATTGTGAGATATTGACCGAGACATCAAACCCAAGTATGTGATGCATACATGGGAGTGGGTATTACTTGAGATAATTCATCACTTCCAAAGCCTCACTAGTCCTTTGCCAAAATTCTCTGTTAAAGGACCCCAGCCATTTTTAAAAAGATATCTCACATTGGACCCATTTAGATGGGCATAATTTGTGTGCCCAGTCAGACCTGTATTAGGAGAACATAGTGTCTTTCTTTTTCAAGGTCCAAGGGCACCCTGAGCTATTCCTGGGATGCTTTCTTTGGACCCCTGCAAAGAGAACAGCTTGACAAGCCTGAGTAAAGCTAGCCAATCACAGTCCTTGGAATGCCCTAGAGGGGACTACGGGAGAAAGAATATAAAACCAGAAGTTTGTCTGTTGAATATTTATTTTGGGCCAGGTAGAAATAGAGATAAGGATGAAGCAGATAGGAACAGATTAAATTTTCAGATCAGATCAGATCAGAGATGAGATAATGCCAGTCAGGAGTAGAGGAATGAAAATGTCTAGAAATAGATATTGAAAGAGAAAACTTTGGTTTGATGGGAGCTGAGAGTCTGGAAAGAGTTTAGGGTAATGTTGTTTTAACTGCAGCATAATGTTGAATAGTGTATGGAGCCAGTGCCAGGCTAGATGTTTAACTTACATGTTATACAATAAATCTTTACTCTCTCTGTTTTCCATATTTCTGTCTGAATATTTTCATTTAAGAACTGATAAGGAAAATCAATAATGCATTACCACACAGAACTCAGTGACCAGCATATCTACTTGTCCATTATAAATGTCACATCAGGGCCTAAGAACAAAACTCAGGAAGGCAGTTTAAGGGTAAAAGGGCCAGGTGAGTGACAGGTTGAAACTGAGAGACCCACCTGAATGCAGGATCTGTCATGGCCCCTTCTGCCAATAGCTAGTAAGACCAGGATATGCCACTCATAGTGGAATTTATCTTGGGTGGTAGAAGGGCACTTTCACTTCTCTTGACCATGCCCTCCCGAATCTGATAAATGTTAAGGTTGTCAGGATTGCTCTATTTGGTAATAAGATATTGGTGAATACTAGGCAATAAAACACTGGAGCATCTGCATTGAGCCTACTGTGCTTTGCAGTACAGAGCTTAATACAATGGGCTGTGGACTCAAAATTCCAGCTGTAAGCATTATACTGAGTATCTCAGTTCTTTCTCTGGACATAACAATGTGACTTCTGTCACCAGCCTGAAAAAAATGCCTTTCTCTTCCCTACATTGCACTGAATTCAGAAAAATAATCTTTGATATATCTTAAACACGTACTAGAGAAACTAGTTTAATTTTTAGTATTTTCATTTCCTGTGTGAATTTTCTTTATGGTTTTGTGAAAGTTATGATTTGTTGTTTGAGCATGTGAAAAATTCCTTCTGTAGCTGAATATTAGAATAGCATACTGTAAAGAACCTTCACTTATCCTGCTCAGTTTTTTTTTTCCATAAGAAAAGCTGCCCTTTTATCACTTACCATTCCGATTAGTGAAAGCTGTAAATGCTTAGACTGAGTCTCAGGGGCTATAGAAATATAAGCATTGATTTAGCTGTTGTATCCCTTGAGGAGGAAATTGTCTATAAGCCTAGCAAAAAAAGCCAAAGAAATAGAAGATGCAGAGATGTTCAATTTCAAATTTGTCCATGAGCTTGTTTGGGATTGGGAGTACTGCAGCGGTATACCAGTTTTCTGAATCTGAAAAACGTACCCATGACAAAAGAAACTGACAATAACGTAAATTTATTCTAGCGACATTTTAAAATGCTAGCCTGCTCTTAGCTTGTTATCACAAAACCAAATTACTCTACTGCAAGATGTGATTCTGACTTAATTTACTGAATCTTGAGTGCAGTTGCTTATCTGTTTGCTTTAATTAATGTAATTGGAAATATTTGACTAATCTGGAGACTTCTTTGAAATGGTGCAACAGAAAATTAGCTTTAAAAACACCACCAAATGACAAGGGCCACATAGTGAAAAAAGAAGTAGAAAGAATTAAGAAGACACAGTCCTCTTCAAAATTCATCTGGCTCTTCAGATGAAGTGATTCTGTTCCATTATTTGATGCCAGTTTTGGTCTTTCACATCGATTGACCTCAGTGATCACTGAGTGGAACAAACAGTTTTAAGGAATTTAGTTCTGTAAGGTGTTGATCCTCATGATTAAAGAAACAAAAAATTCAAAACAAACATTTTCTTACTTATTATTTAACATGTAAACAGGACTTCTGTGTAATTTAGCTGTTCCCTTAGTTTGTAAAGGAGAAAGAAAATGGTGTATTAGTTCTCTTCAATTTGGTCCTTTTCACATGGCATTTTCCATGCGAAAGGGCCCCTCGAGCATTGCGCAATTGTGAGGAGTGATCTGCACGACACACTCACAATCATACGATGCTCCAGGGTTGGGCAGGCGCTGCTCACGCACTTTTTCATTTTCGGTTTTCAGCTGAAAATGGTGCATGATTGTGCATCACTCCAGGGCCCCGCGCGCACTTGTCGTGCATAAGGAGCCTCCGGAGCCGTGGTGGTCATGCTTCCTGCCCCAGTACAGCCTGGGAAACTCCCAGGCTGCACTGTGGAAGGAAGAGGTGGGGCTCTCATGCTGCCTGCTGGGAAGCAGGCAGGCCATGTGGAGCTGAAGCAGTGGGGATGCGAGAGCTCTCACTGGAGGCTGCTCGCATGATCCCTGCACTCCAGTGCCAAAAAAAAGGTAAGGTGCGGAAAGGGCCAAAGTTTGTGGAGAATAGAGGAAACATGAGTTGGAAAAAGGATGCTGATATAATACTATTTAAAGTCGAATGTGGCATCCAAAGAGCCTCTGGGCTCTTCTCTGCTTTTTTCTATTTCATTGGTTCTCCATTAAGCCTATTTCTCTCTCTTCTCTATATATTCCCCTCTCATTTTGGAACTGTGAGTGTTACCATTAGACAAAAAGAATATAAATTCCACTATGTGCCTGTCTGTTCCCCCTTCCAATATAACAAAATAAGCAGTTGCCCAATAAAAGTTTTGTTGTGTGCCATCAAGTCATTTCTGGCTTATGGCAACCATAAGGTGAACCCATCAACTGGGGGCTGAGAGTATGTGACATGTCCAAAGTCATCCAGTGGGTCTCCATGTCTGAGTGGGGACTCATACCCTGGTCTCCAGGCTCGCAGTCCAATGCTCAAACCACTCCACTGTAGTGGCTGTCAAAAACAATTTTAATCCCTCTCATATACACTCAATTTCTGCCCCCTTTACTCTACTTCTTACTCCTGACTGGGCAGAACAAAAGTTTGCCATCCTGGTGCTTTCACTAATAGGTTTTAAAAAATATTAGAAATGTGCCATTGCGAGAGAAATTCAAAGGTATGTGGCACAGAGAAAGATCAAACCAAATTGGTGGTTCGTTGTTGTTGTACACCTTCAAATACACTAGGCACTCCACATTTGCAGGAGTTAGGGACACAGAACCCCTGTGAAAGTCAAATAAACATTAATATCATTCTCTGCACTCTCTTGTGCTGCTGTGGGTACGCCCACGTGGATAGTGGATGGGAGGTGTAGGAGGGAAGAAGATCTTTTCCCCTGCACCCAAAGATCTTTCCCTCCCTGCACTTTCTCACCCTGCCCATGCAATTGTGGGGCAGCAACGCAAGAGAACGAGGGAGAGAAGAATCTTTAGTCCCCTTCACTCTCTCACTCGCCACTCGCATGATCCCGCCAGCAGTGGTGCAGGAGAGCAAGGAGGAGAAGAAGATTCTCTCCTTCTTTTCACTCTCTTGCCTACTGCCAGCACAAGAGTCAAACCTGCAAATGTGGGGGGAGAACTGTAGTTTCTGACTAATCATGGCCCCAACATGAACCTATCAAGGGGTTTTCTTGGCAAGATTTTTTCAGAGGGGGTTGCCTTTGCCTTCCTCTGAGGCTGAGAGAGTATGACAGGCCCAAGATTATCTGAGGGGTTTCCATGGCTGAGCAGGGATTTGAATCCTGTTCTCCAGAGTCATACTCCAATGCTCAAACCACTACATCACACTAGCTTTCTGAACTGGTGGTATCATGAGCCAAAGTAGGCAACTGGTTAGCAAGACAGCATTCCAGCTTGGGAGCCAGAATGCTTGCTACTGAGAGAGTTTATTTTTATTTTTTTTTTCAAAAAGAAATCTTATTCCTGATACATAGGAGTTTGTTTCAAGATAGGGAGGAAAATTTTAAAACAGTTTCCCACCTTCTGACTGAAGATCTAAAGAAAAGCTTTATCAGTCAGGTCTGTTTTTCCACTTGCTTCTGTTTTTCCACACTGCCATCAAAATCCTGGATTCTGCAACCGGATCAAGATATGCACATTAGATATGCACAAATTATATTTATGCTGAAAATAATATGTACAGTAATTTAAGATTTCTTTAAGCACTTTCATAAAAGTACAAAGAGAAACAAAAATATGGCAATTATGTTTAAAAAGCCTCTACTCTTTTAATTGTGCAGAAATCAACTGTAAGATGGCAGCTAAAACCTACTTTTTGCGGAAATATTCTACTCTATGTGGGCAGTATCAGTTCAGAAATTTGAATGTTCAAAAGTCTGAATATTTGTTGATACAAAAATAATTTTAAAATCCCTGCCTGTGGAAATCTAAAGTATCAGGGAGAACTCTCAGGAAGCTTTTCCTGACATCTAGTAGTCTCTGAGGTTTGTCTAAAAGGAAGGAAAATACAGTTGAGTGAGCTCTGTCAGCATAACCTGAAAACCCAGAAGCAGCTTTACCACTAGATGCAGATTAACTATGCTTTAGACTTGAGGGTGCCTCTGGCAAACTGTCTCTTGGTGAGCCCTCGTCCCTGCTTGACTTGGTAGGCCTTGGTGGGATTGTCAACACCAACTGGGGGCAGTTTGAAGCACCCATTCCAATTTCTCATTGTTTTTCTGAGGAGCATTTTGTTGGGAATTAGAAAATTAAGATGACAGTTCCAACTAGAAGCTGAATGAAACTGAGGTTGCTGTGTGCTGACACCAGCCCTGGGTCTCTGGTCTTAATCTTGGTTGTGTCATGAGCTGAGAGTCTGAGAAAAACTAGACTTTCTCTGACTCAGTCCTGCAATACACAGTTAATAACAGTGCCCTATTATGACAAAGTTGTTTAAAGATTTTTTTTTTAAAAAAATGGCTGTGACGTACTTTGACCATTCTAAAGCTTAACTATTCCTACTAACAGGAGTCCTTAGAAAACAATGACAACTGTGTGTATGTATGTGTTACGAATCCGTAACATGAGAACAGTGCTTGTCACTGAGTTGTTGTCAGATTTTGCAGATGAGTTAAGCCTTCAAGCATCATATACACATACCCAGTGTCTGTTTGCGTGTGTGTTTTGGCTGGGGGGGCAGGGTGAGAGAGCATTTACAAATAATCATTACAGGACCACAGTGCAGCAGTTTAACTTCATTTAACAACTAAGCTAAAGCTTTTTTTTTCTTTTTTGTCAAGCCACCATCAAGCCAGCGTGCCTTATTAAAATCCGAGCCGCACTTGGGTACTGACTTTGAGAGGTTGGGGATGGGGAAGGGGGAGGCTGTTGGAGAAGAGGGAGGATGGGGGGGTGAAAAAGGTTAAACTGCATATCAAGTACTGAAGGGAGCTGAAAGGATGTGGAGCCCAATTAAACTTTCAGCGCAGCTCTCGCTCATAAACACTTGCTACTTTTATTCCCCCTGGATCACATTTCCGAGGCAGTTCGAGTGGGAGCCCAGCAAGAACCTTTTCATGAAAGCTCTGTTATTGAGCCTGAGGTCCAGCCCAGTCCTTCTGGGCGAGCGCCGTCTTACTCCCTCTCTATTAATCATCATCCGGCCTTCCAACACCTGGGACTGACTTCCACCCCCACTGTTGCTATATCGACAATATTCCCTGTTGATTTCCTCATTTTCTCAGCCCAGGCTAGAATGACCTCTTTAAAATTCTTTATAAACGTCAGTAATTGCTGCATCAAACTTCAATTCATTACTTTCCTGGGCCTCATGTATTTTGATGATATGAAAGTTGACCACATTTACATGCAAATTGAAGTTTTTATATTAATAAGGGCCAGTAAAAGGAGAAGACTGCATGGGTAATGCTCCATTATGACTTTTAAATACATTTGCCCATGTTTCGCCGCTCGGCATTAGTGTGGTCCGACCACGAGGAAATCGTGTTGGCTTGATTGCAATTTTGTTTTCCAATTGAAAGTACAATTTCATCAGGTTCCCCTGTCATTTCTAATAATGGCTTAAGTTTGTTTGCTAAATTGAGGAATTTCTCCTGGCCTCTGGTTGGGTAAGAAAACAGGTGAGCACCGGCAGCTGTTTTTTCTATGAAGTGTATCATTATGAACTACCACCAGAGTCAATCCCACAAGATTTGAAGGATAAAATGAGCAAAATGACTGAACGCCCAGTGCATTATTTTTAAGCATGTTAACTTTTAATAGAAAACTTTCACAAACACAGCAATTTATTTATTTATGCAGCATTTATACCTTTTGGGGTTCAAACTGGGGGGGGGATACAAAAGCATTGCAGGGACACCCAGATCCCATTCACTTTACACAATGATAGTGCTATTAGTATGCCATGGTTCCATCTTATGGAATCCTGGGGTTTGTGGTTTGTTGAGGAAGCAGAGAAGCTTTCCAGCTGAGAACTTTAAATGCCCCTCCCTAAATTGCAAATCCCATGATTCCACAGGAAGGAACCATGGAATCATAGCATTATTATTCTGTAGTGTGAATAGGCCACTAGCCATGCAATAATCCAAACGATGACTTAAAAGTTACATGGATTATAGACATTCAACTAAAGTAACAGTTATATGACCTCAAGAGATGCAGACAGTTGCTCCAAGTTTTCATTTCAACTTCCTCTAGTTGCAGCCCTTGATACCAGTCCTATAGCCATCTAAAGTAGCTTTTTTTTGTTTTTTCTGGAGGAAGGGAGGCAAGGGATCTACACATGGATTTTGTTCAAACAATTTCTTTTTCTGGAAAGTTCTGAAATGCAAGGGAGAATAAAAGGCAGTTATTGACTGTCTTCTTCACAGGATATCATGATTGTCCAAGATACACTTTCATGTCAAGGATGAGAAACTTTGTAGGCATTCTTTATACTGCTAGTCAGGTTTTGAATTCTTGTCTATTCAAGAATACTAGTGTTGAATTAGGGTTGCCGTCTCTTTTCTCTGATGTATTTTCAGTAAGTATATAAGCAACAGATACATGGCATGCAGGTACAACATTTTCTTCCCCACTTTCCGCAACTCACCTTTTTGCGGAGCTGGGGTGCGGGGATCGCGCTAGCAGTCTCTAGAGAGGCTCTCATGTCCCAATTCCTTCAGCTCTGCAGCTGCTGCCTGCTCACACGAGAGCCCCTCCTCTTCCTTCCGCAGTGCAGCCTGGGATTTTTCCAGGCTGCGCTGGGGCAGGAAGTACAAATGCTGTGGCTCCAGAGCTCTGCACACACAGCAAGTGCGCACGGGCCTTCTGAGCAATGTGCGATTGCACACCATTTTTGGCTCACAGATGAAAATGAAATAGTATGTGATCGGTGCCTGCCAGGCCCTGGAGCATCACGCAATTGTGAGTGCGTCATGTGGACCACTCCTCGCAGCGATGCCCCAGAGGCCCTTTCGCATGGCAAATGCCATGCGAAAAGGGCCTAAGAAGGGGAGTTGTGCTTACTGAATCTGGCTATTGAAGATGGTGGAGAAGTTCATTTTTGCTAAGCACTTTTCAAAATTCACAAATTTCTTCATAATGGGCAAGAGAGAAATATAGGCACTTCTACCAACCCCTGCTTTACTGCATGAGACCTAGAATTAGAGGCAAGTTCATCAATCAGTCTGTGACAAATCCAATTGGTAGGTGTGAGCAGATACTGTAATTGTCAGAGTCATGTGAGGTAAAGTCTGACATAACTGGTTATCTGCTGTCCATAATCAGTTTCTAGAAACATGGTTTGTAAATTTCATCTGGCCTAACTAATGTGACAGCACTTTGTACCTGAATCTCCATTCTCTTCATACGTTCTCAAATCACAGTTGCAAGGGAGATGCAATTCAGACTAGGATTGTGGCATGGGAAGGGAGAGTCAATACTTCCCCGGTGTCATTTGTCTAATGAAAATTGTTCTACCCTAGCTGTTGTGGGCCTTATCAGAGAAACCTTCTGTTGGTGGCTTTACCAGGGCAAATCCCAGCAGGAAAAAAGCAATGAGGTAAAGGATTTCTCTGTCACTACTCCTATAGACAAGGTCTGAATCAGGGCTTCATTTGTTAAAAATTATAGTGAGGGAAAATCCAATCATAGATCTTTGTCACCTTGACTAGTTAGGCCTTAGTGGACATGGGCCTCTAAAGAAGAACTGTCACCACAGGTTGTACAAATAATAGAGATAAGAGCTATGCAAATGGAAGGCAATTTGATTCCCAGCTCACAATTACCTTCTGTGGAACAAAGTGTATGGTTTACTATAATTGACAAATCTGGAATCTAAATCTGTCATCCCATAAACACTATTCATGGCATAGTGGTTTGAAGATTGGACTATGATCCTGGAGACCAGGATTTGATTCCCTGCTTGGCATGGAAACCTACTGGGTGACCATCACACACTCTCAATCCCAGAAAAACCCATGATATGTTCACCTTATGGTTGCCATAAGTTGGAAACGACTTGAAGGCACACAACCAAACAACAAAAAATATTATTGTCTGAGCCCGTACAAGGATGGCTCTTCCTTGCAGCTCAATCACTTTCAGTGGCAAAGATTTTAGTAATATATGTTAACAAGTGGGTTCTATTGCAATGAGATGTTGCAGTATACAGGTCCTCATAAAAGCAGTGCTATTTTTCAGGGTTCTCGGTAGCCAAGAAAGATATAGCTTCCCTTTTCCCTTCTATTTTTTTTTCAATTGTTGTGAGCATACTTAGTCATCATAGGCCAAAGGCATTTTTAACATTTACTTGTGCAAACTGTAGGATTGTCCCAAGCATACTGGTACATCCTTCTTGTTTCTCTTAGTAGCCCATTTTTGTCTGAAGTCCTGGTGGCACTCACCATTTGAATTCACTGTTAGAAGGAATGATGTGCCATGGGTAGATAAATAGATCATTTGTCCTGCCAGGAGAAATATTTCTGCTGATAGTCCTGTCCTTTTCTAAAGTTTAAAACAAATGGAAATTCTTACAGAGTCATTATATATATCTACATCTATCTATTTCAATATCTAAGTGAGAGAGAAAGACAGAGTGCTTTGCAGAATGCAAAATTTGAGGTTTCTTTGCAATTGTGGCTAATTTTCTTTTCTTTTATATAAAATCAGTTGTTCTTTCCTGCTTTTTCACTCACTTGAAGATTAGCTTTATCTTCAAGTAGTAAACAATGTAAGTCGTTCACATAACTCTGTGAGCCACTGTATTGTAACATCAATGGCCTGGAGCGTGTGGCTTTTCCTTACAACATTTCAATTTAAACACTACCGCACTGCAGCATTGTCACATCTCATTTACACTGTGGGACTCAGTGGGAGACAGGGATCATTACGTGGAGAACATTGAGGAAAAAATGCATTACACTCTGATCATAACCATAAAAGTAACTAAAGAGAAGGAGACACATACAGACACACTGGCAGTCGATGTAATAAAACAGAATAAGCATTGCATCAAACAAAACGTAGGAAAAGGGAAGTTTAGAGAGAAAACTGGCCACTTCACTAAAATTGTCAAGCTTGAGTCAAATGATATTACTGCTGACACCTCTGGCTATAGTACATTGCTTTGAGATTCAGTTCTCCACTTGTCTTTGGTTATCACAGCCAAGGCAATTCTCCTGTGCTCTGGAAGCTGAAATTATCATCTTTTATGTTGGTTTCCCTTCTTTTCCCTTCTTGTTTTTTCTTTAGGCTCAGCAGTGGTTGCTTGTGGTTATATTTTATGTAGATGTCTGCTGTATGAATTGTGTTCTTGTTTGGCTTTTGAAACAGACTGGCAAAGCCTAGTCAAACTTGAGTTTATGGGTTTCTGTGCTGCTTTGTTGTACCTATACTGCTATTTCTTTCTCCCATAATTCAGAAATGATCCTAGGAATTCTGAAAATTAATTTGTGCACTGTTTTATTAGTAGCATTCACCATGAGCTCATTTGTACATCAGGATATGATCTTCCATGTGTATGAGGTGAAAGATGGCTTCCTGTGGAAACACAACCATGATGTATAGCAAAATGGATTAGTACAGGTATATATGAAAGTTGCAAAACAGGCACAGATAAACAGGCATAGGAAAAACAAGATTACTTTATATGAAAGTTTGTATTTGGAAGAGATACATGAGTTGAAAGTGTATAGCTATGTTCTTGTTCAGATTGTAGTTTAAGTCCATAGTGGTTATAAGGTTGTTATTAAACCTGAATGTTTATAGTAAGTTATAAGCTTGATTATTTATAACAGTATAGAGGACCCAACCTGGACAGCACTAACAGGGAATTGCCACCATTCGATGAAAAAAAACTGGTGGGAGATGTCTAATCAGAAGGAGGGCTTGGAATGTTGAACCCATCCAAACTTACGCCCTTTTCTTATGCCATTTCACATGGCATAAGAAACATCGCATGACTGCGAGGACTATTTCACATGACATCTTCACAATCGCGCAATGCTGCCAGGGCTAGTAGGCGGTGATCGCGGAATATATCATTTTTGGCTTCTTGCCGAAAATGATGTGCGATCACATGTCGCTCCTGGGCCCCACATGCACTTACCTTGCATGTGGAGCCTCCAGAAACACGGCCCTTGTGCTTCCTTCCCCAGCGCAGCCTGAGAAAGTACCCAGCTGCACTGTGGAAGGAAGAGGCGGAGCCCTCACGCTTCCTTCCAGCCACCAGGGAGCTGCTGCAGAGAAGAAGCAGAGGGGATGCAAGTATCTCTCACAAGAGGCTGTTCGCATGATCCCTGCATGCCCACATAGGGACCAGGCAAGGTGCAGAAAGGGCCTTGATCTGAACATGGATGGTGGGGACAGGGCTCTCAAGAGGGCAGCCCAAAGCCACTGTGGTGAGAGGGACATCTGGACTTCAAGCTCTGAGGGAATGAAGAGAAGACTGGTTAATAGAAGAACCCAAAGAAAAGAAGGCTAAAGAAGGCTGAAAAGCTGAGAAGGGTCTGCCAAAGAGTAAGAAAAGAATTGAGTTCAGAGTGATGGTTGGTGTACCAGAAAGAAGACTATCTGATGAGATGCCACCACTGTGAAGTCTTAAGTGGCTTACATACTGCTGAAACCTGTGAGGTAACTGGGGTGCAGTCTGAGAGAGAAATCAGTCATTAATGCAGTGGAAGTTAGAACCTTTAGCCTGTATGCTATTTGAAACAGTGGTTAAATAGCAGTACAAGTAATTATTTGCATATCTATATGAGTACAGATAAATGTGGTGTAGTGGTTTGAATGTTGGACTTTGAACCAAGAGACCAGGGTTTGATTCCCCACTGACACCCTTTCAGCCCCAGAAAACCCTGTGATAGGCTTGCCTTAGGGTCTCCATAAGCTGAAAATGATTTGAAGGCACACACCACCACCATTACCAACAGATATCAATGGACAAGCTAATATTGATAAATTAAGATTTTCAAATCAAGAAATATTTTTATCCTTGAAAAATGTCTTTATTTTGTTCCATGCTGATCTAGGGCAGGGTTGAGGGATATGGTTATAGTTATAGCAGGAAAGTCATTGTTGAGAGTGACTCAGTAGTGGGGAAAACATCAGCATAAATGTTTGGTCTGTGACATTGTGATGGCTGCAGCAGGACCCTGTTAATGTGGTGTGTGACACTATCACACTCCTACCTAAAATGGCTTACTGATCTATATTCATCTGCCAAGACAGACGCAGAACTTATCAATTACGGAAGTGTGGCAAAATAGCCATTTGTATTTATAGCTTACCAAGTGTTTCATATATACTTAGATCTCTATTCAACCTGGTCAAAAATAGTGCAAAAGGATTTTGTACAAACCAATTAAATTTTTTAGGTATGTCTCCAACTGGTGGACTGTGAAATTATTAACCGAAGCATGTGCATATCTTTTGGTTTCCCATCATTGAGAAGAAACAGATAATGATGGCTTCTTTCTTCCCCTTTGCCTTTTGAAGACTTTTGAGTGTTACTTTCCTTGCATGGGAAATTAATGCCATGATTCTGTGATTACTGCAATCCCTGGTTTTCCTTTTCTTGGAGACTGAAATGTATACTGTGTGTCGATTTTGTCTTTGTAGCTTGAATCAGCTCTTTCAGTATGCCACTTGTTCCATATTTCTCCTGAGTAGTCTGAATGCAGTTTTTACTTCACTTTCTAAAATTGTAGGTTCATCTTCAAATGGTTCTTCCTTGAATGAATCTGTCATCCTTTCATCTCTTTTATATAGAGTTTCAGAGTGTTGTATGAATCACCTTTTTACTTCTACTTGGGCATGAAATGTATTCGCCTGCTCATCATAGAGCATCTTCACTCTTGGTTTAAATTTCCCTTTGATTTCTTGGATCTTGTGGAAGAGGTAGCTTGTTCTTCCTTTTTCTGTTGTCACGTACTGTTTCTCTACATTGATTATTATAGTCGTTTTCCTTATCCCTGTGCACAAATCACTGAATAGTTGCATTCGGGGTTCTGACTCTATTTCTTCATCTTTTACTTTGGTTTAATGTCCGTCCATAACTGCATGAAGAGTTTCATCCATCTATCCTTGAAATTTCTCTTTCGTTTTGGCTGAAATAGTGTCTTATTGCATTCCTCCCTCATGATGTCCCTGACTTCAGTCCAAAGTTCTTCTGGCTCCCAGTCAATTAGGCTTAATAGTGTAAATCTATTTTTTACATTATCTTTACATTCCATGGTGATACTCTTCAGGTTGTATTTGTCAGGGTTAGCAGGATCTGGCTCCTCTGAGCATGTGCAGAGTTCAAACAGTGAAGCAGGGCTTCACCACGGCAGAGGTTCCCAGTGAAGCAGAAAAAATTCCAGAGGCTCATTAAGTTAGGCTTAGAGGCAGATTTATTGCTGCACACTAAGATAAAGACTTTTGGCAAAACATTCCAGCAGCAATTAAGCAAGTGAAAATAACAGAAGATAAATGGGCAGCATCTCCCCTTACAAAACATAAACTGTCAGCAGCATGACACGTCCAGCTAGGCAGTCCTGACTGGCAGCTAGTAAAGGCAAACACCAGCCTTTTTATGTTTCCCTGTCACCCTGAACAAGTGGAGTGACCCAATCAGCATTCTGGCATGTGGCCTTCTCCAATACACAAGTCATAGCCAAAACAATCCTGATGACCTTGCACCTGCTCAGCTGGTCACATCACCTCTGCTGTCCACTTAGAGGAAACCATGCCTGCCCAGCATATAACCTTGACAGTATTTTGACACAAGGGTTGGTTTAGTGTTCTTAAGCTTTACACTGATTTTTGATATTAGCAGTTCACAGTCTCTACCACAATCTGTTGCTGGTCTGGTTTTTGGAGAGCTTCTCCATCTTTTGCTTCCAATTATGTAGTCTATTTGATTTCTATAATGGCCATCAAGTGATGTTCATATATACAGTTGCCTCTTGGTTTGCTTGAAGACTGTGTTTGCAGTGCTTCATTTATTGATCTGAGCCCAAATTTTCCAACAATCTTTGATTCTACTGTGTTCCCTTCTTTTGCATTCCAATCACCTTTGATTAAAAACAAATCCTGTTTTTGGTATGTGATCAGTTTCCTTCTGGAATCCAGCACAGAATGTTGTTGTTGTTGTTGTTGTTGTTGTTGTTGTTGCTGTTGCTGTTGTTATTCCTCCCCCTCTGCCGCGTCCTCCTTCTTCTGCCTCTTTAGTTGGAACATAAACTTGGATTATGATTTTATTGATAGTTTTTCTCTGAAGTCTTATTGATATTATTTGGTCAGACTTTGCACTATATTTCTGCTTATATTTTAATTTCCTGAGTAAAACATTGTGTAATTATCTGACTCAAAATGTCCTATTCCTGCTCAGTTTAACTCACTCAATCCAAATATTGCCATGTTTTTATGTTTCATTTCTTGTTTTACTACGCTTAGCTTCTCACATTCGATGTTACTATAATACGTGTTGTACAGCTTCAGACTTTCATCTCTGGGTACATCAATAGCTGAACATCATTTCAGCTTGAGTCCAGATGCATCCTTATCCACGTTACCACTCATAGCTGTCTTCTGATGTACCTCAGTATCTCAGTAAGAGCCATCCAACCTGAGAGTTTCATCTTCTGGCACTATCTCTAGTTTCACTTTGGACTGTTTCGTCATAGAGTTTTTGTAGTAAAAGACATTCAAAAGGGGTATACTGTGCCTCTTTCTGTGCAATACTAAAACATGTTAGCTATGGTTCCACTGCTGTGGTCCCTTAGAGATCCTCTACTTGTGTCACCCCACCACTTACTGTTGCTGCCCTGACATGGAAGACCCTAACAGCAGCATTGCTGCCATCACCATAAGCTCTTGCCTCACAGGAACATGCAATCCTATCACCACGGAAAGGTAGTGCCATTGACCATGGGGGGGGGGATGTGTATCTTAATTAAAAATGTGCAAAAATATGCATACATTGTGAAAAATCAGTGACAAGCTTTGTGCAAGTTTCATGTGAAAACAACACAATGTCTCATTACTCAATGTGAAGCAAGGATGGGAAGAAAAGGAATGTGGAATTCAGGGGAACATAGGTAGAAAAATTCACATTCTTAATCAAGAGCCCATTCACTCTACTATGACTTTGACCAAGATCTGACTTGCACTCATAAATTCTATAGAAAGACCTGTTGTAGCTTCCGAGAATCCTTCTCTGTGTACAATTCTTTCTATAGAATTTATGATTGCCAAGTAATATTTAAAAAATTGGAGTATATCTTCCCCAGTTTTAAATGTATACCAGATTGAATAAGGACATTTTTCTCCCTCCCTTTAATGCACTGTACGGCCCACAAATGACAGAATTAGCTAAACAATGAACTACTCATAAAGCTTTATGGTGTTGGGTTGTATTAATTTGTCAGGGTTAGCTAATTTGCTCAGGAACTAAAGACATGCATAATGCCATATATAGAAAGATTGTCCATAAGGACAGAAAGTGTGTGTGTGTGTGCGTGTTCGTATTTATTTGGATTCTTTCACAAGAGCAATTTAGAAGGAAACCAGAGAGAATTTTACTAGGCAGAAAGTATGAAGGCAACATTGCAGGAGGAAATGTCTAAATTCCACAGTGGGACAAAAATAAAGGGAAAAGGATACAAAGTCAGACAGGAGGGGAAAAATAATTGGGCAAGTGCTTATTCTTTTAAAGAGCTTGGACTTTATAAAACCCTCTATTACATAGAACAATTAACCTATGGCATACGTTTTACAGAGAAAATCCTGCCTGACCTTGGGCTACATAATATCATGCTGCATTCTAGACAATTATATATCACCAGAGGGATGCCCATTAAATGGTGGGAATGTGTATGGCTTTGCCCCACCTTTAATTCTCTTGGTTGCCACCTGCTGCTTCTTCATCCCTCCTTTTAACCCCTTGGGACCCTCTTTTCTCTGTTGCCTCAGCTGTTCCTTACCTCCAGCCTCTTCCTCTATTCCCTATTCCCCTAAGGCTTATTCAGCAGCAGTTGCCCATACCTGTGGTCATGTTAATGATACATTAAGGCTGTCTGTGTGATTTATTTTTTTTAAATCCCTGGCTATGGGCAGACTGAGGGTCAGGATTTGAATTGCCAGGGTGTGGGACCTGAAAAAGGTAACCAGACTGGGGAAAATCATGTACAATTTGGGCAGTCAAGAAACATTGGTGGGTTGGGACACTTTAAAAGCATGCTTGGAAGAATTGTTGTGTCCCAGGTGGACTTTGGTCTAGATCCTGGTGTTACTCCAGAATAAATCTGACCAATTGAATCAACTGAATATGCTATATGCTGACTCACCATTCAGCAACTGATTCTATGGGTCTTTTCTAGCTTGGCGGGATTGTCACCTCTTTGTATCTCATGGATGAAAAAAATGTTACACACACACACACACACACACACACACACACACACACCACGGGACTGGGTCCCTCTTCTCTGCTCATGGACATTCCCACTTAAGCTTAACAAGTGATGATAAGCAGCAATACTCCAGTTCTCTTAGCAGCGCTACAAGAAGCACCAAACAGTAATGCTGCCAGATAGTGCCCTATCAGGAACATGATAGGGAACTAACATGCCAGGAGTATAAGCACACATGTTAACTACTTTAGTTCTAAGTACTTCATTTATTTTTTGAAAAATAAATGCACCTAAAATAAAAATCAAAGCAAAAACAGAAGAGGTAAAATGTTGATCCTTGCCCCCCCTCGCAAATGATATACTTATCAAACTATAGAATTTTAAATCTACATCAAACTGTAAAGATGTGGGTTCTGTAAACCAGATCTAGCCTTACTTATAAGTCAGATTTGACCAACTTTTTAGTTACCTTTTTCCTCCCCCTTCTAGATTTGAGTCCGTTGCTTTCATGTGTATTTATGCCTCATATTCATGCCTCGCAAAGGGTTCATGGCTCAGTGGCAGAGCACAGGCTTTCTTTTCAGAAGTATTCACATGGTTTGTATTCAAAAGATCAATCATTTAACATCTTTTTTAAACACTTCTGGTAGCAAATGCTGGGGATAAGTCTTTCCTCCCTGTGACTCTGGGCTAGATAGATAACTAGTCTTGCCTAATCTAAGATAGCCCCCTGTATTTCTTCCCATTATTCTTACTTGGCTGTAGCACATTCTCTAGCCATATTAGCTACGGGAAAGTCATTATTTCCTGACATCAGCTGTCATTATACCTATCCAAACTTTCAGAGTCTTTTGCACATTCTGGGGTAGAGTTTTCTTCAAAGTGAAGGGCCACAGAGTTCCCAGAATTTATTGCCCTTTCTTCATTATTAGTTTTCTGATGATTCGTCTAATGCCTATATGAAGGAAGTAGTTTCAAAGGGGACGATCACAGAATATGTGTGTATATATGTATGAATGTGTTCATTTCTCAATCAGGGAGGATGCAATGCAAACAAAGATGTTGGAGGTGTGACCACGTGCTCTGACATCATTCAGCCTGCAAAAGACTTCAAGGGAGAGAACATACCCCCATCTCTTGAAATTCCTTACTTCATGATCCAGTTAATATTAGAAAAAGCAAAGCCATTCAAGGTGTTGATTTTGGCCTACAAATCTACAAGGACTTAGGGACTAGGATATCTGAAGAACTGCCTCCCACCTTATGTGCCTGCATGGAGTCTAAGATCTTCAGGAAATGCCCTACTACCTGCCCCTCTACCCTGAGGTAACAGATTGGTGAGAACATAAGACAAGGTGTTATCTTCTGCAGAATCCCTCAATTATGAAACTCTTTTCCAAAGGAAATTAGGTTGGTTCTATCTTGGCTGAACTTCCAGTGAGCCATTAAAATTTTATTGTTTAGTCTTTGGTTATTAAAATTGGTTTCAAAATATTTTCAGTCAGCAAAACCTTGAGAACTCCATCCCCATAATGAAGCATGGTGGTGGCAGGATAATGTGCTTCTCCTTGGCAGGAGCTGGGAAACTAACCCCTAGAAACTAGAATCAAATACATGGCAATGTTAGATGAAAACCTCTATTAGTCTTGAAGGATTGGGCTGGAGGTTCATCTCCAGTAGGACACATAGACAAAGTAACGCTGGTGTGGTTTAAAACCAAGGAACTGAATGGCTTAGAATGGCTCAGTCAAAGACCTCAGTTCAATTGAGAAATTGTGGCAAGACTGGAAAGTGGCAGTTCACTAACAGTTGCCATCCAACCTGACAAAGCTGAAGCAATTTTGCCAAGAAGAACGGACAAAAATAGATGATCCAGGTGTGGAAATCTGATAAATTCATAACCCCAAAGGCTCACAGCTGTAATTGCTGCCAAAGGTGCTTTTACCAAGTATTGACTCTGGTGTGTGTGTGTGTGTGTGAACACTTACAGAATCAACAAGTGCCAGTTAGTTTTGTTTACTTATGTTTTGAGCCACAATAAAAATACAGCCCCACAATTATCTCTACATCTTGATTCCAGAGTAAAAGGGCAACAGAAGCCCTACATGATATATTTCTTTTAGCCATTTGACTACAGTTGTAGGATGAAACAATATCTACACAGTATATATAGCAAATACTCCTACAAATAAAATATTCACTTCAATATATGTGCTAGGATTTAACCTCTAACTATGCTGTTGTTGTTGGAAAGGGTGACTCCTTCCTTTTCCCACAACATGTAGTAAAATACAATGCAATAAATACCACAAATACAGCAAACAAAGTTGTGGTTCCGTAAACAGTTTATATAAGCTTACATGACCTACAATTCACTACAGCTCATCAGATGTATAAAGTGTAATATTTCCTTGGCAGGGACACAAACAGGCAAGAGATATATATCAAGTTTTGTCTGTTTGTGTGTCTCAAGTGAAGACCTCATATGATTGGCCGTGTCAGGCAATGACCTCATACGATTGGCTGCCTAAGAAGATTCTATAGAATCCTGGGGTTTGCAGTTTAGGGAGAGGCTGATAGAATTCTCCGCCAGAGACCTCTTGGCCTTGGCATGTTGCTATGGAGATGAGGCCTAGCAGCAAGAAGGAGGAGGGCAGCATATTCCCTCAGGAAACCAACCTCTGTATGTTAATAACTCTGAATACAGATTGGATTGGGGAATATGGGGAAAAGTAACAGTACTAGGCAAGACAGTTTGGAGAACTAGAGACACAGAATCTCAACTCTTTCTAACAAGTATTACCTATGAGAAAATAATATACATTAGTATATTATATACACTAGTATGTGTGTGTGTGTGTGTGTGTGTATATATATATATAGAGAGAGAGAGAGAGGATAGGCATTGGAGTCAAATGGCAATGAAGTGCCCATAAAAATTGTGAAAATTAAGTTTCAATGTGTGAATAATAAGCATAGCGATCATCCATATCTTTTAATGACATGGACTACCATCTACAAAAGTCTATGGTATACTACAACTACAAAGTCTTTGTTGTTTTTGCTCCAACAAACTAATATGGCTACCACTCTGGAAAATATTCACAACCCCAGTAACTGGTGACAATACAATCATGCTTGCACTGCTAATTCATGCCTACAGTAGTCTAGGAAATCATAGAAGTCATTAAATTGTGTCCCCACACCCCTTACTGAAAGAGAAAAGGGTGTAATGCAACAATGCAACAATACCATGCAACAGGTTTCTCTCATTACATGTTACAGAACACTTTAGAGGAAAACCTGAGAATATATTTTCTGAAGCAGGTTTCTGTTCTATATCATGTTCTTCCTCCCACTTGGTGCTCAGGCTCACATACACATGTTGCTGTGATTAGCATTCCCCTGTTTGGAACTTGCTAAAACTATATATAATCACATACCTTAATCCATCTGAAAGTGGGATTAATAACAGCAAACGGACAGTGTGTAAAACTTTCTCGGCATTCAGCCAGCCATACCTTGACAGCTTTGCAGTTCTTGGAGTGAGCTGTTAATTTTTTGAGACACTTAAAAGGACACTGTCAAGGTGTTATAACGATTTCCCACCTCTTGCTGCTAATATTTTAAATATACCCAACATGCTTAAAGAATACTGGAATGACATTCCAAAGCAGAGCTCAGACAAGCATCAGGAAGAGCTCACTTCCCCCACCCACACCCACGCTGCTATGCCTTTGCCACTTTGTCTCAATCCTGCCCTGAAGGGTACACCTGGATTCAAAGCATAGTTCTCTTTTCTTTCATTCTGCTTCTGTGATGAGTTTCAATCAGGATAGTAATGAGAGCTCATTACAGTGGAGAATCCCTCCATCTCACGTTTTCATAATTATTGCTTTTATGGTGTACCTGCCTCTGTCTAGAATCCATACAGCCTAAACCTAAACAGAGTTCTCAGAAGTAAGTCCCATCAATGTCAGTAAGACTTCCAAATAGGATTAGGGGTTGAAAAAAGTGTTCTTGAGTTTGCATTTTTCTACCAAAATATTAACTTCACCCCCACCTGAGACTGGCAAAGGGATGAAGTCTATATTGTCCCAGAAAATCTGTACATTTCTGGGCTTACAGTGTATTTCAGGAAAGAAAACAATCTGTAGCAAGTCATGATCATAAACCCACATCAATGAAAATATGTGCATTTGAAAAACATGCATAACTCCAAATATATATGTTTGAAAAATGTGCCACAGATAATTTAGTCAACAGGAAAATTCATAAAAATGCACAGAAAAATGTGTTCTTTTTAAAAAAGGAAAAAAATGTGCACACATTTCTGTGGGAGAAAAATCTCACAATCTGAAAGAGAACTTGGATAACACAATTCCTATGGGGTTCTCAGAAATGAGATGGATAGACTGACACATCTCTGCTTAGGACTGTTGCCTTATTATAGCTCCCTATCAGTTATATTTATTTCATGTTAACAAGCCAGATTAGTTGAAAGTGATAATGGCCTCATGGAAATCTGTGCCACTTTCTACCCACTGACTGAACATAACTCAACAACTATGCTTGCAGATCAGAAAGGCTGTAAATCTTCTCTTTTGGTTGCTTCCCTGATACCTGAGTCCCCTGATCTCAGGGCTTGGGCCTTCTCTGGATGAGGAGGAGGAAGCTCAGGGCAAAGGCACTGATCTGAAGAGAAAGCATAAATATATTTACCTCCTTCTTTAAACTTGGTCCTTTTTTTAAAAAAAAAAATACTTTCATACTGCATTCTGTGTAATTATGCTTAAGGACATCACATGGGGCTGTTCCTCGTAATGTATTTCATTGTTGAAATGGGGGAAGAATGTCATTTCAGTTGGTTTTTGAAAAGAAAACCTCAACATCCCCAAATTTCTTCATATTTGTAATGTGAACCACACAGAAGGTCTGGATTCAATTCCTGGTATCTCCAGTTTAAGTCTCATCGCCAAGATACTGGAAAGCCGCTGCTGGAATCACAATCTAGTGAATAATACAGGCCTTGCTAGGCATCGTATAAAAGAAGCTTGCTATGTTCCTGGAGCCCATTCACACAGGGGCTTAAATAATAATGTCGGAAGAGAGGAGCAGAAGAATTCTACAGATGCCATGGATTGTCAGAAAGGCAAATAAGTGTGAGTTTTATGGCAAATCAAATCTGAAATCTCACTAGAAGCCAAGATGATTGAACTGATATTGTCATTCTTTAGGCATATCGTGAGATGATGTGACCCATTAGAAAAAACAATAATGTTTGTTGAAGTGAAGGCAATAGGTAATGAGGGAGACTACAGTTGGATAGATACAAACAAGGAAGCCAGGGCCCTGATTTTGCAAGACCACAGGAGATGACCAGGGATCCCAGAGGCCTCTCATTCACAAGCCAGAGTCAACTTGACACTAAATAACACCCACAAAAAAACCTCTGCTTATGTTTCTCACTATAATGGCTTGATTGTAGTTTTTTGAGAGCTATCTATATCTGTGATGATGTCAGTGGCTGCCCTCTATATTTTAACTGGTTTTTAAATTGTTTTTTTTAAAATGATGTTAATGTTGAGAACATTTTTTTCTTTTAAAAACTATTCTGTATGCTTAAGATGAACATATCAAGGGCTTATCTTTTTAAAAGTTTAATTATGAATGGCAGTTTGTGATTGTGAAGACTTTTTTTTTTAAACCTAATTGGAAATAACAGTGAGGATGTAGTGCTTTCTTCTCCATGGGGCAGCAGTTTCCTCTGTTTGCTCTCACCTATCCAATTGCCTTCCTTCACATTCTTTTCATGTTTTTCATTTCAGGCTTGTTAATCAATATGCTAATGGCACAACACTGGCTCTCCACTGAGCTGTATCCTCAGTTCTGAACACCAACAAATATTAGCTGATCGCTTGCCACCTAAGTCGAGGCTCACAGTCATCTGGAAACCAGCTTCAAAAGTACTGGATTTCCCAAACAATAGGGCTTACCAAAGCTGAGATAAGTTAAGTACAAGAGTGATTCCTTGGTGTAATCAGGCAAAGCAATGCAGTGCCGTGCTGAAGATTAAGGCTTGATCTTTGAAACTGATCTCCCAAGCTTGGAGGACAAAGCTTGAATAGCCCTGTGGAAACAATAGATGAAATATATATTCTCTTTAATTCCACAGTCAAATGGCAGTTGACTTTACCTGAGCCAGAACTGAAGTCCATTGCAGCACATTACTGTTTTATTTAAAAGTATTCAACTAAAGTTACAGTCCTATGCATGCTTATCTGAAAGTAAGCCACATTGAAAATAGTGAGTCCTACTTTTTTGGTAAAAATGCATAGGATTGAGTTGAACAGTGTTTTGTAGTTTTTGGATCAGAGAGGTTTGGTCACTGTTAGTCATGAATCTCATTAAATGAGGAGACTGGGCAAGTCAGAACCAAATGAGGGCCATTTCTGCACTATACTGTTATAGTGCTATTATTCCACTTTCAACATCCTGTGGAATTCTAAGGTTTGTAGTTTACTGAGGCCAAAGAGCTCTCTGGGTGAGAATTCTAAATGCCTCTCTCTAAACTGCAAAACCCAGGATTCCATAGGCTGTTAAAAGTGGAATAATAGCACTATAACTGTGTAGTGAGGAAATGGCCTCGACAGTTTATGGTTGTTTCTCAGTAAGATGTCAAAACAGTGACTGCATTTATTCACACATATGTTTAAGTCAGAAAGTTTGCTTCCTAAGAAAAGGGAAATATTAGAGATGGAAGTGGAATCTTTTTCCTTTCCCAGCCTTGCCTTCTGCTCTTCTAGATAAAGGGTACCCTGAAAAAAGGACAGAGGAACAGTCATTTGCTGCATTCCAAGATGTATGCAATGAAAAAGACAATGACACTGCTCAGTGGCTTGTAGAACTTTGGTGTCCTTCATTATATCCCACTGCTGAAATATTCTGTAAACTTCTTTCCATGTTAGGCTGTAACCCTATAACTACTTCAGAGAAATTGTATTACAGAAAGGGTAGAACCACAGAGCTCTAAAATACATCTCCCAGAACTGGACTTTTCATTCCAAGTATTCCTTGGATTCCACCCCCAAACCCTTGGGAATTTCTGAACTCTTACCAAGAATTCAGCTACGCATTCTCAGACAGCTCTAGAATTTACCAAATTCCATCAGTTTAGACAACCCTGGAAACTGCTGTGTAATTTAAACCATGTAGTGCACATCTGTTAGGGGTGCAATGAACACCACCATACACATAATATCCATAGGTTTCTGAATTTCATATAGATGAAGTGCTCCAAAAGCTCCAGGACCTGTAAGAGAACCTCACTTCAATGTGATTCCCTGGTCTCGTTTCGTGCAGTTCCATCATTACCAAGCTAAATTCCACACACGATGCACTTTTAAAAGGAGGCTGATGGCATTATTCTTCTTCATCATAGGCATTCTAAATTTGACAGTGAAACATTGGCCATTTCTGCATGGGGTGAGGGAATCGCCCCACGCTGCTACTTGCTGGAACTTCTGGCTCCCTGGTCCTATCCAGGCTGCTCCGGAGCAGTGCGTGCTCATCGCTCTGCACTGCTCCGGCTTCAAAAATGGCAGCTTCCGGTTGGTCGAAGGTCTTGACCAACCGCTGAAGCTCGCCAGCCCAAAGCCCGCCCCCAGCAGATCACAGGCTCGCATTGGTGCGAGCCTGCGAATCTGCACAAGGGAGCAGGCTCGCAGTGGCGCACTCCATGCTTTTGAAAGACCTGATTTTTCCGGTCTTTCAAAAGCACGCAGGACAACCACTTGGGGTTGTTCCGGAGTGGGCTGAGGTGCGGATCTACATTAAGTAGTCCAGACCCAGTTCACTCCCAGGTGCAGATGCCCTCCCTGGAGGACGGGCTGCACCATTTTAAATACCCCAGGCGGAAATGGCCATTGTCTATATTAGGGATGTGAAAATCTGTCAGTCTCATTCCTTAGATTTTCATGGTGTTCTTGTTCTCTTCTAACTCTATACTCATCAGCAAGACTTTTTATTCTTACCACTTACCATTTTTCTGAACTTTTTGCTGGTATCTGCGTGCAGTTTTCCTGATGTACGTCTTAACTCTTCAATCTAGGTTAACTCTGCTTGTGCTCCTCCCACATGTACATTTTTGTAAACCACACTTGGTTTGAAATGTATTTTGTCTTCCAAAGCTCAACACAAGCTTTGGAAATGTATAGATTTCCAGAACAAAATGTGGCCTGTGGGTCTTGGGTGAAAGAAAATGAAAGCTTCTGTACATATTTGGAAACCCAATGAATTTCATCTCCATTCCTAGTCTATGGATTGACTAGCCCATTATTGGTCCTGTATATGGTATATGGTGGATGGTGGTACATGGTATATTTCTCAGCTGTGAGGGTACATGCTTTAATCTATGTAGGTAAATACCTCTAGTACAAGGGACAATGACTCCACTGCATCAGTCGATTTAATCTGGACATAGCAGATATGACTCAGGTTGTTGCTTTAACTATGTTGTACAAGGAAAATAAAGAAAATTTTGGATGTTAAGTTTTATCAATTTTTTTTAAAGAAAAAGCTAAACAGATTCAAAAGCGCAAATTGCTTTTTAGCATTAAACTGTCAGCTTTAAATATGATCCTTTCTGCTAAAAGTCATCATCATGTATTATTGTTAAATCTGGATCTATAACATCCACTAAGCATTTAATTCTACATTCGCAGGCCTTACCCTCCTGCTCCATAACTACCCAAAAGCCTAAAATACGGCCGAAATTCATATGCTTCCAAAATGCATAACCAAAATGCTCTTTACAGATTGTGATGCCGAATATTTCCCAGGTATTACTTCAGGTTTTCCTGAATGTTTGAGATCTATGTCAGACATCTCACCATACTACACATAAGTATATGATAAGGGCAGGAAGAATCTGACCATAATTGGCCAATGACTTGTATTTGGTAATTAGTATTTAATAGCCAACAAGCAATGAGTTTTAGTGTGTAGCAACCACTGTGTCACTTGCGTGTAGTGACACTTCAACTCTGATAGCATGTGTGACATCTCTATATTCTATTTCTGTATTTTGTTTTTGATAACCAATACTTGACAGAATTCAATAATTGATAAGTATTTAGGATCTGACCATGTTAGATATTTGGCATTCACATCTACATGAAACTGCTGGGAGTAGCAGCAATGGAATTACAGTGCTGCTACTATGTGGACGATACCTACCTCTCATTTCCATGCCAGGAAAGTTCATGGAACCTTGAACAGGTGGCTGGAAACATTTTGGGGATGGATGAGGGTGAACTAACTGAGCCTGAAACTTTGCCCAGCCAAGTCTGAAGTGTTCTGAATTCCAAATTCAATCAACCTGGAAGCACAACAAGGTATGGATGGCCACAGGAGGATGCAGGGCAGCGGCCAAGCAGTTTCTGGCTGTATTCCTGCCACTGGTCACAAGAAGAAACAGGCATACTTCTAGACTTCTCAGTGGTCCTTCAGAGCCCTCACATATCCAGCTACAGGAATACTGCTGTTTGTCCCACCCTGTCACCACTGGCCAATAAGTGGCCCTGGAGTTGAGTAATGTGGCTGAAGAACAAAATAAGTGAAAAGTTTGGGGATGGAGAGAGTTGTACCAGGTGGAGCCTTAAGCTCTCCCAATGTAATTCAGGATGTTGGCCATCACTGCAATGTATTACCTTCTCACCTCCTAACAACAGTGCTTCTGCTGATTTTCTTGCTGATCTCGCAGAATGCCAGCCAGCCAGCTAGCCAGCCAGCCAAGCCAGCTAATTATCTCTTCCTCCAGAATCCTTTAACCTTCTAGGGCCAAAGTTAGCAAGTTCTGGGGGTCCAGTGGCAATTTTTCCCTTCCCAAGGCATACCAAAGACTGTGCCAGGAATCTGAAAAAATGAACAAGAAAATCACCAGATGTCCACTTCCTGTTTTGTTTATTTGGCTTTAGGAGACTTTGGAAGATTTAGAGAGGGCTTTATGGCTTCCGGGGGGGGGGAGCCTTTTGGGGTACACTTTTTTTTTTTTGGCCCCTAGAGATTCAAGTCAGACTCCTTGAAAGCAAATTCAAGGGACTGTATGAGCTCAATAGGCCACAATTTGCCTGCTTCTTTGCTAAAAGGTCAAGGAAGCAATGCAATTTTTACCTATCTGGAGTTTTCTCATTTTTTTTTTTTACCTGTTCAACTGACATTCAACTTCCCATTGCTCCTGTTGTTCACTAAGCATATTCAGTTGTAACAAGGTTATTTGGAAGGCTTGCCCCTTAGGCAGTATCTTTTCTAAACCATATTTTTGGAAATTTCATTGTTCCTTTGAACATGCTGATACCTCTCACTTTTCTCATGATCCTCCTATTTTGGCTCTGTTCCTGTCAGTCTAGAAGCATTGAGTTGAGTGTGTGTTTTAAATTAGGGCTTCCATTTTGTTATCATTTAACTGTCAAGAAGGGTTTATTCCCAAGCAAGTGTGCAGAGCAGAGGCCACAATGAATGAAAAGTTTGAATTTCATGTTCAAATGGAATGACAAAATACAAATTTCACATTCAAAATTTGAACCATGAAATTCAGATTCAGCAAATTCTCTAAACCACCCCCACTGACATTTCTTTTAAAGGTGCAATTACTTTTCATAAATATCTGCCTGAGATCTCTGTCAGATATTGTTTCTGTTAATTAAAGGAATCAATATTCGTACAGATCAAGGAGTGTTAGCAAGAACAGTTTTACCAAATGGCACTTCAGTTCCCATTTCTGTGTTTCTTCATAGCCTAGGATTTTTGTTTTTAAATCTTCCAAACAACTCCCTTGAACAAATGAACTAAATCATATATTAAAACAAATTTGGACAGAATAGTTCATAAAAATGTCAGTGTGATGATAGCAGGACAAATAATTGCAGCAGCTGTCAAAATGTGAACAAGATTATTCCCTGAAATTACCTTATCTCTCCTTTAAACAAGTTTTAGTTGCTCCATTGAGTAATGTATGGTCTATTTCTCACATAGAAAAAAAAGAAAAACCTGGAAGATAATTCTAATATCTCTTGTAGAACTAGGATTTTATTGGAAATATTAATCTTTAACTTGGCAGCTGCTAAATTCTAATATCCATTTAAGCAATTTACAAATAATAATGGTGTTAAGAAAGATTTACTGTGCATTTGTACAACTCTCAAAGTTTGCCATTTCTTTCTGGTATAACTAATATTGATCTATTAACATAATGTCAGCCCTGTTCACTCTGCTTTGTTAATCCACATGAAAAGAAAATGTAAGTCAAGGCAATAGTACAGCAAAAAAATCATAGAGGTATGTGTGCAGTTTAGAGATTGGAAGTAACTAGTTACAAATAAGTTACTTGTAATTAAATCTTTTTTAAATTACCACGACATAACAAACTCAAATTTATACTGCAATGTAATGAGGGATAAATCTGTTCCTGTAGTGGTATAACTGTAATTATTTTAGTTGGTTTTGTAATAGCAGGGATGATGGTGTGGTTTCACTACCTGTGTGCATGTTTTGAACCACTAGGAAGTGGATGGTACCCTTCTGCTGTGTTTTTAAGGAACTAAAAGTTACCTGTCTTAGATATTTCTGAACAATGTGAACACAGAGTTTTACAATAAGTAACGATAATAACAAAACACTTTTGAGGCACTAGAACAGTAATATAACCAATTACTTTGTGATAAATACTTTTCTTTTTTCTACAGAATGGAAAATTAAGCCTTTTTGTTTATTTTTCCTTCAAAGCTTTTGTTCTGGGAGTGTACTTTAAATTGTGCACGTTTAGAGCCTATTTCTGCTCCCTCCTTGTTTTCTGTTTTCTCTTCACAATATACACGTTTAGCCTTTTTCCTGTGTACATTTTTCTATGGCCATTTTCTAAATTTGTACTTTTTTGTTTTTTTCTGGACTCATCCACAGTTATTCCAAGGTTCCCAGAACACTACCTGCTTCAAACCCGCAGACAAACAGGAAGCAGACTGAGAGAAACTCAGACTGAAACCAGATTCCCTAGAATAGTATGCAAAGCCTCAGGGCCAAATGTAGAAATCCAATATAAGAAATCACAGATGCAGCAAACATTGGAAAACATGTTTCCCAATTCAGGAGGTTATGGGCATGTGGAAGCCTGCTGCCATGCGTATGTAACAGTTGCTGAACTGTGACCCACAACTATCTCTACTGCATACTAAGGTTGCATTTGTTTGCGGGTTGTTTCCTTTTTATTTGTTCTTTGTTTACGCTTTAGTACAGATTTGTTCCAAATCCTGTAGAAGCATATGTGGTTCTACATAAAAACAGCCCACTTTCCCCATGACGAATGGTCTGTGGATTATTTTTCTTTGTCTGATAATATCTTATTATTTTAAACCAAAGCACACCCCTTTCTTAAAAGGTATAGGCTAGAGGATGTTTGGTTTGTTTTAGTTTCTATGTATCTTCTACACTGAGAAATATCAATACATATTAATTCATCCAAGTGAGGGAAAGTGGTTTTGCTTTAAAAGAATAAAAATGGATTTTGGCATTGCATGTATTACAAGGAAAATCTACTAAATGAACTTCAGTTTATGGGAAGAATTAAAACAGTCTTTGTTCTGATGAGATTTCTTTGTTGATTATAATCAGTCATGTAAAAATACAAATGAAAATCTTTATTTTTCTCTGATTAGTTCTCTCTCTTTGTCTCTTTCTCCTTTTTATATGCATGTTTGCCTGACTGGCTTATGCCACATTACTTTGAAGCATATCAAAAGACCTCTGTTTCTTTGAGACTGAACTGTTATTTTTTAAAAAATACATTGTTTATTTTACGAAGTAGTCCAAATATGAATGTTTGTTCATTAATGGCATCAATCAGCGTGCCATCACTGTATGTTGTGATTTTGCACAGTATAATAAGCAAAATATGGAAGAGAAAGAGCTTGGAATCTCACTTTGCAAAGTGGGGAATCAGCTGAAGGATGGGAGCAAGGACTGAAACAATAAGTGGGAATTTATCAGTAGGTCTCTGGGAGGCTTTCCAATCTCCTGGTGTTTGATAAAAAAACAGCAACAAAATGATTTCTTTCATTACCAAAAATGTTCTGCAGAATAGAAGAAAGGTTTGGGCAACCAGAAGTGGGATTTTTCAAGAAAGGACTGAGAGTTTAATTCAGTTTTGGTTCTCAGGACAAATTCTTGAGTTTAGTATTCTTTAATTCCATGCCTGTGCCTTTTCCATTTGGTTCTGGCTGCTGGATCTTGGATTTTTTTGGAAGAAATGAAAATAGACCTCACAACCATGAAGTCTGTCCATCCAGGAGTTCTATAATACAGAGTCTTCTTTCAGATCATAGAAGAGGCTGCTTCCTGTCTTGATCTTACTACATCTTGATACTCTGGGCTCCTTTGCTTCATAGATACCATATTGTTTGACATAAGATTTAAGCAGACATGCTTGATGATAAAAAGGGCAGAATTTTTAGAAAGAGGACCAAAAGAAAATGCTTCTGCTCCAGCAGTGAGTCTGTCATTTCTCATGTTGAGTCCTGCAACTGGACTGTAGAGTATATTTGCAAGAAACTCCAAACAGAAATCACCCTCTGGAGATCAGTTGAGAATAAATTGGTATTATGATGGAGTTTTCATTTTAAAAATTGTAAAAAAAAAAAAAATTGGATTAGGCTACTGGGATCTGATGGCATTTGAAACATCTTTCTTTGTCACATATATACACTTATACTTTATCAAGCAAATATCAAATATTTCACTCTGCATTTGGGAACAATCAGGCATTCAACATAATTAAATATGCTTTCTAATATTACTATCACAAAGATTTACTTCCATTTAAAAATCCCCCATCTTAAAAATGAAATACCACTTTTATGACAAATCTTCTAAGATTATGTGCATATGTTTAATGTGAATTGTTTAAAAAATCTACTGTGTTTTTATTGTAATGGTATGCAACGTAATGGTAGAGAATGCAGTAGGACCTTTGTTTTTGTGTACAACTTAAGTCCAGTCAAGATGTGGTATTATGAAGGTGCTGTATGGCAATTTACACAGTCACAATAGCAGTTCACATTTCCACATAGTAATCAAATCTTTCACTCAGTTATCAGACATTAAAGATACTGAAATCATATCTCACTAGATGGCAAGTTTGACTGGATGCCAGGTATGTCAATAAATTAGTAAACATCTGGGGTTTGATCAAACAATACTGTAAAATATAGAAAACACAGTTTATCAAGGAAGCTCCTGATTTCTGGGGTTTGTCATCCAGGCTTCTCCCACTTCTCTGACAGGTTAGGGACTGGAGCACTGTCAAAAAATGGAATTGGCTAAGTGGAATCCATGCACTGTACTGTAGGGAGCATGAAAAACTTATAGAAGCTCACTTGAGAAAGACCACATGCCTGCTGCTTGCAAAGTCTCAGCTGATTTTGCAAGCCTTTCCCTCCATCTCAGCTCACTCTGCAGGCAGAATGTGCATGCGAGAGGTTTCAAGCAAATCTCCTTAGGCAAGAAGAGCTGATGATAAAGCAGAAACTTGTCTAATTAATGGAATTTGCTCTTAATTTTGAAGCATCAAAGGAGCAAGTCATTAGATAACAGGGTGTAAAAAGGTGGGGGCTTTTTGTATAGACTATTCTGAGAGCTGTAATATACACTAAGTACTACGAGCAGTCCAAATTTGGACTAAGGTCATGTTTACATAAGATTTACTATGTGCCTCTGCTGGCTTCCCAACTCCTTCAGAAGCTATGGTTCTAACATTCTTCTAGGGCTTCAAGTTAAGATCTGGTTCACTCTTGTCAGGGATCTGTATGAAAGACTATTTCAATCTGATGTTTGATTGCTGTTTCTCAGGCCCTTTTCACATGGCATTTGCCATGCGAAAGAGGACCTGGAGTGTTGCGCAATTGGGAGGAGTGATCTGCACAACGCACTCACAGTCATGTGATGCTCCAGGGGCCGGCAGGGGCCAATTGAGCACCTTTTCATTTTCGGCTTGAAGCCGAAAATGGTGCACAATTGCGCATTGCTCCCGGGCCCCACGCGCACTTACTTTGCATGCGGAACCTCTGGAGCCGGGTCGGTTGCGCTTCCTGCCCCAGTGCAGCCTGGGAAGATCCCAGGCTGCACTGTGGAAGGAAGAGGCAGGGCTCTCACAGGAGAAGGCAGCTCGTGTAGAGCTGAAGCAGCAGGGAAGGGAGAGCCTTTCAACAGAGGCTGCACGCCCGATCCCCGCACCCCAGCGCTGGAACAAGGTAAGGTGCGGAAAGGGCATATGTCTAAGCTTTATGGGCTCAACTCTATGATTCCATGATTCTGCAACTGTCTGGGGACCAGACAGTTTGAGCTCCTGAATGTTGGCAGATGAGTGTGGACTGTTTCCCACAGTGGACATGTATGCATTAAAAAACAAAAAAGCAAAGAATGAGTGTCCCATAAAAGCACACATATACAATGATGAAATTTGGTGCAGACCACATGGAAATTATACAGAGAGGAGATTGATGGGTATATGCATATATATGCACATCTGTACTGCCATTGTATACTTAAAATGTAGTGATGGCTAGAGAAATCCACTCCAGACATTATCAGACTCCAGCGGTCTGATACACTGGCCAATTCCACGCTAGCCTGTTATAGTGCTATTATTCCACTTTCCATAGGATGTTGAAAGTGGAATAATAGCACTATAATAGGCTAGTGCGGAAATGGCCTTAGTCTCGTAGCCCAACACACAGAGGGAATATTAAAGAAAGCAATCTGAATTATGTTATTTCATATGGCATCCTGCACAAAGGAAGTTATAAAAATATCATTAATTCATAAGTTGATATATAGTTTACCTTAGTCCTGAGTTGTACTCTTTCTAGTAAAAAAACAGACTGAGGCCATTTCCGCACTACACTGCTATAGTGGTATTATTCCACTTTCAACATCCTGTGGAATTCTGGGGTTTGTAGCTTACTGAGGTCAGAGAGCTCTCTGACTAAACTGCAAACCCTAGGATTCCATAGGATGTTGCAAGTGGAATAATAGTACTATAACAGTGTAGTGCGGAAATGGCTTGACACAATTGCCTCTGGCAACTGATGCTATGGGGCAGCATGGACAGTCCCACCAGTCATTTCTTTTGAAACCGGTGGCTTCTCACTTTCTTAGAGGACAGAGCTCAGGATGCCATACAGCATGTCTTGAACCCCTAAACTGGCTTCTTACTCTGAGATGTGGCAGAACATCCTATGCTATTCAAAGTATTAAAAGAAGATTTAATTGCCAGTCAGCTTCTGTACACAGAACTGTGGGGAGCATCATTTTGCCTCAGGCATCAAAACATCTTGGGCCCTTGGTACAATGGGTAAAGGACAGAGTATATACAAATTCCCACTTAGTCATATGGTAGTAACCATTGGCTGGTCACCAACTTGAGTGAATTAATAAGAAAATAAAATTGAAGGGAAAAAATGAGTATCCCACCCTCTGATGGAAACAACAGCTTACTGATGAAGGCAGGTATGGTACAGATAGTGTGTGGGCTTACAATGAGGAGACTTGGTTTCTGATCCTTGTTCAGCCATAAAACTCATTGGGTGCTCAAGACAGATCAATTGCTGTCAGGCAAACCAACTCAAATGAAAATCATCAGCGAGGATGAAATGTGGGATACAACTAGGAAATAACAATAATAACAATAGTTAATGTATTACATTGCACAACAGCATCAGTAATAAAATTGATGAGGAAACCGTTTCTGTCAGAAAGGTTTTCTTAGATTCAACCCCCTATACCGTAGGCAATTGCATTTGTTATATTCCAAATTACACAAAGATTTTGGTATGTTACCGCAAATTACTTTCTGCCCCTATCCTGCCCCACCTGCCATGAAACTCCTGTATTTGCATAGTGTTTGGTGAGCTTTGGAGACACTTTGCTGTTTGCAATTATTCATGCCACACCATGGGGCCACAGAGTCCAAGCAGGCTGTTTGTTCTAAGGCTGAAGCCGAGGCGTTTGAAAACTGCAAGAGACAACCAGAGGCCCAGAGATCATGGCTAATGTGACACCCCCAGGCCTAATCTTCTTAGAGTACTGGGATAAAATAAGGATCCATTACAAAATCGGCCTTCATCCTGCCCCCTTCTGTGCTCTGCCTCTCTGATAGCCAAAGCTGAGACAATTGCTTGATTCGGGGGACTTAATCAGGTATTAGGAGCTAATGCAGTACGAGAAGAGGCTAATCTCCATATTTACTCCATCTGTAATGGTGGACCTTGCTTGCTTGCCTCTGGGAGATCAAAAGGATCTGGCAAAAATCAGATTAGGGCTGAAGAAAAGGAAGGGAGGTCCAAGGAGTATAAGAGGCAAGATTCTCTCTGCTTTTCTTGGTTGTGTATATAGTGTCTTAAGATCATGTGCTGTAATCCCACAGAAAGCCTTCCTATTGTCTTTCACTTTTATCTTGCTCTTTTCATTTTGAAAATGGAAGCTGCTCATTCTGTATTTATTATCAACTAATAAATGTGAACATTAATAAATAGTGGGGCTGCACTGAGGATTCTCGACTTTCCTTTCCCAGCTCAGAACAAGCGATTACAGTGAGATGGAAATTTCTCCTGAAAAAGATACCAGGGAAATATTCACTTTTTATTCCATTTCACAGAATTATTTCTGTGAAATGCTACTACTGTTTCCTTCTTCCAGGACCAATGATATGAGTGATACTACCAAACAGGCACTGCTTAAGGCCTTTCTGCACTACACTGTTATAGTGCTATTATTCCTCTCTCAATATCCTATGGAATCCTGGGGTTTGCAGTTTAGGGAGGATCATTTAGAACTCTCAGCCAGAGAGCTCTTTGGCCTCGGTAAACTACAGACTCCAGAATTCCATAAGATGTTGACAGTGGAATAAGCACTACAACAGTGTAGTGCAGAAGATCCCTAGTGAATGAGATAGTGTTGTGATGTGGCAAAGCCAATCAGAGTTGGCTGTATGAAGACATCACTGAACACATGAAATTAATTTAAACAAATAAAGCTGCAATCTTTTGCACTCCCACCTCCAAATAAGCCCTAGCGATCATGGTGGAACTTACACCAGTGTAAGCTGGTATTGTACTTTTAGCACTCATTTTGCATGGAGCCACTTGGAAAAGAGAAGTGATTTTTAAGCACTACCAAAAAGGTTTATCACTCACTGAGAAATGGCTGTCCCCTTTTGAAAAGTAGTGATGTAGGGCATAATCTGCTGGGAAGATTTTCTGTCCAAGCCCCAGTGAAATTAATACATTCTACTCGCCATGCAGCTTGCACAGGAGAACCTTTTTCAAAAAAATATTCCCTCCCTAGTTCAGGATGGTTGTCCATATAGCTTTACCTAAGGTTTACTAGAGGTTTTGTCTGTGTATTGTAGGGGGAAATAAAAACTGTGAAAATGATTCACAGAGTCATTCCTGTTAAAATGTAACATCCGAAGCCCTGGCATGTGGGTCTCACCTGCAATCAGATTAGTGGCCTAAAATGAACTCTGGAGCACATGACATGATGATAAGTAAGCAAGATCTATGTCTTGGCACTTTGGGAGTTGCATTCTATACTGCAGTTGAAAAGTGTCAGTGATTTTTCATTGGGCTTCCTGTTGGAACTAGCTAATAAGACAGAACACCCCTAAGTCTTTGCAGCTGAACAGAAATACAGCACCACAGCCAAGAATAATGTAAGATGCTAGCAGTTACATGTGCATTTGTACAGTGTTGTACAGAACCAGTGGCATTTAACAATAGACATGCTAGGTAGTTGAGACATGAGACTGACTAAAAAAATAAATGGATAAGGTGAATATGTGATTGGACAGTGGGAACATAAGAAAAATGCCTTGTACCAGATTAGACTCCCTGTTTCAGGTCTACACTGTCTATTGTAGTCCACACTATCTGTTCTCAGCTTCTTCTGAAAAGATCTTTCCAACCTACTTACTTTTTCATCCTTTTATCTGGGAATGCCAGGAATTTGAATATAATTTCTGCATCCAAGTGTGTGCCTTACTGCAAAACTATGGTTCCAATCTACTAACATCATGACCATACTTTTAATATACAAGATATTTGGAAATCTTTTTTTTTCTATATGGGGATTCTAGTCCAAAAATAACTTGTAGTCCAAAAATAACTTTCCCAATACTGTATGATGCCGAAACAGTTGATCATTGAGAGTTCACTGAGTAATGCCTTCTTCACGCATGATGGGTTGTACAAGCAAGTAGGCATAGTAAAAAGACAGAAATGAAAAGCAGGGAAAGAAGCATGGGCCTTTCTGCACTACACTGTTATAGTGTTCTTATTCCACTTTCAACATCCCATGGAAAACTGGGGTTTGTAGTTTAGGGACGGGCATTTAGAATTCTCAGCCAGAGACCTCTGTGGCCACAGTAAACTATAACCCCAGAATTCCATAGAATGTTGAAAGTGGAATAATAGCACTATAACAGTATAGTGCAGAAAGGCTCATGGAAATAACTGAATAGGCAAGAGGAGAAAAACAGAGAGAGAGAGAGAGAGAAATGATAATTCAAAAATAAAATTAATAATAATATATAATAATAAATTATAAATATAAATTAAAGTAATATAAATAATAAATGGACTTTTTATTTTTGATTGGCTTTTGAAAGTGTTGTAATAACGAAAGAAACATAAAAATATAGAGCGGGAAAGGAAGGAAAGAGAAAAAATAAGCAGAACAAGGGCTAGGTGTATACCTTTGTTATAAACTGATCATATTTCAAAAAATACATTTTCTTGAAGCTGACATCTATAAAATATATATTCATGCATAGATAAAGCAGTGAGGACTTCTGACATTTAGCAATGGATGGTGAATGTTTATCTTTCCAACTTGGGAGTATTCAGTTTTCTGGGTATTTTTCCCCAACATGAAAAGCACACAGGACCAAACAATGTTGATCTTCATTTAAATTACTCATCGCAAGAATGATTTTTTAAAAATGTGTGTCTAGACATAGCAGAGACTTTTTTTAATATAAAATTAATATTACATCCAATCAACATATCTGACCCAGAAGAAGTGATTACTGAACATGCTCACATCATCTGGAAATACTGTATGCACTACATCGCTAATTGTAATTGGCAGTTTCTTTCTAAAAAGGTGTAATGGTGTCCAGTACACCCAAAACATCAATTTTTATTAGACTGATTGTAGTTTTAGGTCTAAAGATGATATTGAAGCTAGAGCAATTTTCCATTGGTTAATTTGAACAGGGCAGTCTAACTTTTTGTTCTATTCAACTCTGACTGCATTGAAATCAAATGTTGTGCTTTCCAAGAAATATTTTTAAACAAGGACTATTGGTTTCATTTTCTCTGAAGATACAATTAATGTTTTCTATATAATAGTGGTGCCTGAGGCACTGATGGTCCATATATAAACATTGTAAATATTGCTACAGTGCATTTGCAGGTAACAAATAAGTAGATTGCAATATTGCAAGTGCTGCATATTACATGGCAGGAGTGGTGGTTTTGCCCTTTTCAAAATAAAATAGACTTTAAATGAAATACGTTCACATTCAGATGGCTCCAGGCTCTGAGAAGGCTGAAGACTTCAGGCTTAAGAGGCACATACTTATAATTACAGTCAGCCCTCCACATCAGCGGGTTTCAATTTTGTGGATTTGATTATTCACGGATTATTTGCTGTTAGTTCTACTGCCTCCCTAGGCCGTTTTTAATAAGGACTGCAAGCCTCATGAAACCGAGAAACTGCATATGAGGCTTGTAAGTGCCTAATAAAAATGGTGTGGGGCTGCCAGGGAGATGGCAGTAAGCCCCACCAGCCACCAATTTCTGCCTTGTGAAGGAACCCTAATACCTCAAAGGAATCCATGGTGGGTTAATTATGGTGATCATACCTTCTTGTGTGTTAAATATGGTTTGAGAGGGCCTAGAGTTATTCATGTTTTTTTCCCACTTTTATGGGGGTCCTATGCCCCTAACCCTAGCGAATGCAGGGGGATGACTGTATAATTATTATAGCACTGTAATATTTGTGATTTCTGCAATGCGTAATCTTTGACTAAATCCAATGTTAATTCTGTGTACAGTACACCCATTGAAATAAATGGGACTTCTTAGTCAGAATTTAAGTAAGTCCCATTGATTTCAGAAAATCTATTCCAGAGAGGACTAACATTGGCTTTAACACTTTATCCCTCAAAATTTGAGGGAAATGGGTGGTATACATAGTATGTAACTAAGTCTACATATTTGTAGCTTATGTGATATGTCCTTATAAAGCATGGTCATAAGGCAGATCAAGAAGTATGCAATCCAATAAACCCGTTATATGTTGCCACAGGGTGTGAATACAGTGAGTTTCCTTGATACTTTCCAGATGAGTTGGACTACAGTTTCCATCAACCTCAGTCAAGATTGCCTGGACATGAGGTAATGAGAGCGGTAGTTCAAGCTATCCAGAAACTATCAACACATCTGGAGAAGTCAACTGTTGCCAGTTGGGGGAAAAATGTTTTTGAGAGAATGAATTGTTTTCTGTCAAAATCTTCTCTACTGTTTGCTTTGTTACTCGGAAATATTCTGCTTTCTTCTTTTCACAGTTGTCTTTTATGTGTGGAAAAGAAATCATAACACTTTGCTTACTTGAAGCAAGTTATCGTGACTCCAGAGACACAGACAGATGGGTAAAGGGGGAAGGAGGAGAGTAAAGAAAATTCATGTATTCACTGATGATATTGGTCATCTCCTACTGTTTCTAAAGAGTGACATGTGGTTGGCAGTAATGGCCTTCAAGCTAGGTGAAGCCTGTACAACAATAAAGTGAATACATTGGCCACCTTGGCTTGATGTTGTCCTAATGATGGCCATATCTTATTGAGCCCGAAGTATTCCTGGGCAGGAATGGAAAAGGGGAAAATCGACATTTGAAAAGGCAGCGCAAAGACTACATTGTCCTCCTTCCTGGAAGATTTACAAAGTCACTTCTTTTCTTTTGACTTCCTCACAAACCCCATGGTGTCAGGAGAGAGCTGGGGGGTGGCTGCTGTCTTTTTGGCAATAAAGCTCACCTCATTAGAGTGGATTAAGTCTCAGTGCTGAGAAGGATAAAAGGTAAAGAGCGAGGACAGGAGGACAGGGGATGGCGAGTGAGGGAAGCGAAGTGTCATTTGTATGCTGACGCCATTATTGACTGGAGCCCATGTGGGTCGCACTTTTCAATTACCATCTGCTAGAAAGGTGGCCCATAATTGCAAAGGCTGATGCCAGGGCTCTAAATGTCAGGGGAGCCTCCCTAACCTTCATCACCTTTTCTTGATGTCTGACTTAAGGATGTTCAAAGACAAAAACCATTTCCTCTGGATCTCCCTGTGGAAGAAAAAGGATGCCATCTATTATTGTTGTTGTTGTTGTTGTTTGGTTCTTGTTATTGCTGCTGCCATTCTTTTAGAAAATCCAGTTCACAACTTCCCATTTTAATTCACAGTCTGATGGTCTTATCCTGCACATCCATAGATTCCAAAGTCACTCTGAGAGCACCATATGTTTGAGGGCACAGACCTGATGATTCAGTTTATTTAGCATTCATGGAATCAATATCAGAGATTTGACAAACATGTTTCTTTTATTTCCACAGATCTTTTTTGCCTTTCTGAATGCTGGCAGTACATGTTTAGGACTCCTTCCCTTAAAAGTGGTGGCAGTTGTGTGCTGCATTTATAGTGCCAGTCTGAACCATTCTGGTGCACACTGGATGCCCATCATCTGCAACAAGCTTAATCAGGCATCTTGATCCCATTCCCAAAAAACAAAACAAAACAAATGAAAAAACACACACCAGAATTATCCTTCGGGGATAATGCTACATTAACACAAGTGAGTTATATGGGCCTGATGTTACTAAAAAGTTAGGAACTGAATGTGAAACTCTTTTGTTCTCTAGAATTTCTTACCACTTTGATACCATTGCACATCTCCAGTGTAATCTTCAAACATTTTCTTTTAAAAGACAAAGAGTTGTTCTGAGTGGAATTAACTACCACAGGATACAGTGATAGCTTATTCAGTCATTTGCCAAAGCAAACATAGGGCTAAAACTGGTGGCACATAGATCCCTCTCCCAAAGTCTTTGAGTAGCCAGATGAAAATTAGGCCTTTATGGTTTGAACACAAAGATCTGTACCTGCATTCAGTCTTCTCAGATCTTTACCCATGAAATTTATGTAACTGTGTGTAGTCACACATGTTTACAGAACCTTCTAACTCAACTTCTAGGTATTTGGCATGATAAGGCATGTGGCTCACATGCATGATGATATTCTTGTACCATCATGGTCGAACAAATGTCTGAATAGGACATTAAAGGGGGCTGGACAAATTCATCAAAAATGGGGCAATCAGCAACTACACAGACACATTATCCTGTACTAAAGGCAGTTGCAGAACATGATTAGGAGGAACTGTCACACAGACATTCTGTTTTGGGCCTCTATGAGGCATCTAGTTAGCTACACGTGGACAGAATGTTGGCTTTCATAGGCTTTTGGTCTAATCCAGCATGCCCATTCTTATAAGAGGTCCAGATTACCTGGTTATTTAAATAGCCTGACGTCTAAAGGACCACAAAGATGAGACCAGGCTCTTTGGGAACTGAGTTTCACAAATGTTCACCAGTTTGGGATGGTGGTGGTGGTTTGAGCCCTCTGTCCACACACTAGGGTCCTAAACAAATCAGATCTCATCTGCTTACCCTTAAGTAACTGAAAAAGAAAGGAATAGGACAGTGTTTAACTATACTTATCAAGTATACTGTAATTACATCCTGAGAAAAAAATTAAGCTTCTAGAGAAGAAGCAACTGACAACTGTTTTCCTAGATTCTTCATCAAGTGCTGTAGTTCATGACTGACTAAGTTGAGATGAAATGTAAACAGGTTAAGGACTTTGGCTTTGCCAGACCAGTGGGATAGCTTCCAGTGGTTCTGGGTCTTCAAAAAAGAGGGGGGAAATCGCCTATGTCTCCAGTCTGTGCTCATTTGAACTTTTAGGTTCTATTGTACTTTCTGGTACTATATTTCTTTCACTACTGAGTAGCTGCCTTGTGGCTACCTTGTTAGTACCTATGGCTGTAAAAGCATTCAAACTCCTACAGGTAAAAGCACCTGTAGACACAGCATGGCTGACTGGTGAATGAAAATAAAAAGGGTAACTTATGCAGTTCTATCAGTGCAACAAATACAAGGCAGACATTCATAATCCTCCAGCACAGAGAGTCTTTGAAGAAGAATAGAAAGATTAAGCCTAGGTACACCATCAGTACAGTTCATGTGACAAGAATGGTATAAAACTGAGAATATTTGAAAGGGCAGAAATAGCTGCTAACTTAATGGGTTTATCCAGAGGTTACAGCTGGTCTGGATGCAGCATTTGACAAGATTATTGGCATAGCAATGGTGAATTTCTCATCCTCTAGTTACAGCAATCACTATAGGGGAAGTTATTTAGTGCATTTGAGGATGACTATAGCTGAATGGTAGAATACAAGTTTTGCATGCAGATGATCACAAGTTCAAACCTCTCATCTTCAGATACGGCTGGGAGATCCTCCTGTCTGAAGCTCTTCAAATCTAGTGCCAGTTTGTATAGAAACTACACTGTAGATGACACTGAGCTGGATGGACTAATGATCTAATCTGATGTAACACAGCCTCCCATGTCCCCTAAGCTTGCACAAATTAAGGCCCACAAAGCCAAACACAATTCAACAAATATGATGGCCCACTCGAGTCTAGTTTGCCTAGTTACACTGTCTACTTGAGACTAAAAAAAATGGGAGGGGGAATGTATGCTGTAGAGAATATAGTAGGGTATGAGACATGGCTGATGAGATGCATTTGATTCTGTTGCTCACATGTGGTATAAGTCTAATTCATTAGCCCTATTACATGCACAGTTCAAATTCTTACAAGTGAGCATGGGAACAAGCAGCAGTCTGAATGATGTTGTTTTACTGGAATGTGCATTTGAGAAAGCTTGTTAATGAAACATGTTAAACAGCATATTATTTTATCAGGAAATTATAAATAGCTATTCTTCAATACCATTTTGAAGATCACTCTCCTTTATTTCATTGTTGTGTTTGGTGGTACCTCCACCCCACCCCATCCGCTGCAAGCCTGCATCCTTTCTGGGAGGTCTGACCTTAGTTCTACTTAATTCGCTTCCACCTTATTTCAACCTACTGGAATCTGTCCCCCCCCACCCCAAAAAAGAGCAAAATACAGTGAGGGAAATATAAGAAAATCTAAAATCCACAAAACAGTGATACCTTTCTTGGGCTAATTCCAAAGTACAAAAGCATAAAACACATTATGCAAGCTTTCAAAGCTTCACTGGTCTTTGTCAGCCAAAGATGTTAAAATCGAACAGAAGGGGAAAAAAGGTGACAGTGTTAGAGTCACAGGTCTACATTCTGCCTCAGTTGTTACTCTGTTGTCAGTTAAAATGGTACTGAGAGACTTCAATGCAGGCAGAGACCAGTCCCCTTCATGGTCATAGGAGGACTATGGACAAAGGGCAAGAAAGGACAGATAATACGTAGCATTTCAACTCCATTAGCAACAGAAAAGTAATTTCTCCTGAAATATGGCCCAAGCAAATCACTCCTTTCTTAGGCAGAGAACATTGAATTTCTCAAGAAGTGTCTGTATTGTTACATCACAAAAACATTTAGGTTCTGTATAGGTAAAACTTGCCAATTGTTATTGAATGAAAGAGTTTTACCTTTGTTGGAGGTGGAAAACCTCAGAGAGTTAAGTCCTATTCATTTGTCTCTCTCTTGTTTTAAGGTTTCCCTGTTGTGGCAAAATTGGGTTTCTTCAAATCCAGGAAATATATCCAAGGAATATGTAGTGAGGAAGTGGCTTCTAATTGGCATATACTCTATTTCTTTTAATTGATTTGTTTTTTAAAAATAAATCCCATTTTGTTCTTACAATGTAATTAATTTCATTGCATTTTAATGTTATAACACCATGTGTTTTACTTGTATCTTTTGTTTGACTTGTATAGTAATCTTGTGAGCCATCTTGAGTCTCAGAGTAGAGAGGAGGGCAGGATATTAGCCAAATCAAACCGTAACAGAAGCTCAGACAACTTGTGCAATTGAGCCAACCCACTTTCGGTAGGGAGCACAGCTAACTCATGCTCTGTTGTGCGTATTTATATGTTGGCTCACTGGCTGGTAAGAGGAAACTGTAAACCCAACATCATGCCCTTCAAGAGACCTTTCTGGTATTTCTGAATATGAGAACCTCTTTTTTCTGCTTACTAGCATGAGCTATCAATGAATTAACAAAGAGAAGACAGCTTTCAAAGGAAGGTCATGGGCTTTTTGGCACTGGAGAGACAGGTTATGCCTCTTATTTTTTTTGCTTAGTACTGCTGCTGTTTAGCTAACAGGGACAGCTGCATATTATATAACATCTCTCTTTAAATGGCTAAGTGGTGCTAGTTTAGGATTGTCGGGTTCCCCCCTTCTCTTTTTTATTGGTGAGTCGCCAGTAGGCTCAAGAGAGAAGTGTTATCTCCTTTGGCCCTGAAAATTGATATTGAACATGGAAAGGGGGAGGGAAAAAAATCTCACAAGCTGATAGCAATTAGCTAAAAAGGATTTGCGACTCCATGATTCATCACACCAGGGGAATCAAAGTCATTTACAGGCACTGTTTCCACAGTCCTTACATTCTGCTCCAAAGATATACCTCTGTTTATCTTCACACCACAGTGTGACATTTCCTCTTTCAAGAGCCCCTTTTCTTGGAAACAGAGCAGCAGGCTGCTACTGCACAAGCAGCCTTTGATTATCTCCTCACTGCTTCCATGCCACAAAGGCTCTAATAGCAGCCGGCCAGAGTGGGCCAGAGATGAGGAAATTTGACTTGCTGTTTGCGTAGCTGCATGGACAGGTCAAGTCTGGGGCTTGCCAGATGAATGTTCTCTCCTTCTCAGCGAGAAAGGGAGCTGATAGCTCAATGTTTTTACAGATCCTTTTCAAATTCATGCCATGTTTTCTTTAGAGCTGAGCCAAAAGTGTTCACCTGGTTTTACCTGCTTTCTCTGTGTCAAAAAGTTGTTTTTAGCACTTGCTGCAAATCCTGCTCATTCCTGCTGATCCCGGGAGATGGTGGAGGGGAAGACATTGCTGCCTTTGGCCTGAGCATGCTGGTTGGTGGCTTCCATGTCATAGAGCAGTCAATGCACTCTGGACTTTAGTCCAAACTTTAAAGGAGCTATCCAAGGTACTAAACCCTATTGAAAATTCTGAAATTCAGGCCATTCCGCACTATATTGTTATAGTGATATTATTCCACTTTCAATATCCTATGGAATCCTGGGGTTTGCAGTCGAGGAGCAGGATTTAGAATTCTCAGCCAGAGAGCTCTTTGGCCTCAGTAAACTACAAACCCCAGAATTCCACAGGATGTTGAAAGTAGAATAATAGCACAGTAACAGTGTAGTGTGGGAATGGCCTCAGAC
Source organism: Iguana delicatissima (assembly GCA_948472985.1). Taxonomy (NCBI): domain Eukaryota; kingdom Metazoa; phylum Chordata; class Lepidosauria; order Squamata; family Iguanidae; genus Iguana; species Iguana delicatissima. The sequence goes on along the minus strand of CAOKZL010000578.1, from coordinate 1,049,867 downwards.
TTTAAAAATGGATTCAATGCTTCATTGGCCATTTCTGCACTAGAGTTATTGAAATGTAGGGATTGGATAAATGAAATCCTTAGCACCAATAAAATAGCAGAATGTACCATGATTCCGGGCAGTTGGGAAACAGAGTGCATTAATCTGGTACTCTGAAAGAAACTAGAGTGCCATTTCTTAGGAATTTGCCTGCCTTCCAATCAAGCCAGACTGACCATTTCAATTGTAGTGGATTTGAACATGTCTTTTGCCTTTTGTTACCAGCCTGCACACCCCCAGATCTGATATGGTTTAATTGGTGAAATATAATTTAATTAGAAAAATACATTAATTGACATTGATATAAAATGGAACCTGAGGTGATTGGAAGGTCAAACAGGATAGAGGAGAACTACTGACTTAACAGGTGTGCTGCAAAGTAGGTCAGAAGGTCCCCTCTAGGCATAGCCAAGGTCATTGTCAGGCACATTACCAAGCAACTCCAGAGATAATAGGCTTGAGCTGAAGCTGTAACATCTCTGGTCCACACAACAGCAAAGGGAAATTCCCACCAAAACACTGAGTGTTCCAGCCCTTCTTCCTTTCTCCTGGACATTTCCATGTATTGATCCTTCACTCATCCACAATTACAGAGCTATTATAAAAGCCACAAACTCTTTCTCACCTAATACAATGGGCCTTTCCACACTATACTGTTATAGTGTATTATTCCACTTTCAACATCCTACAGAATCCTAAAGTTTGCAGCTTAGGAAGGGGCATTTAGAATTCTCAGCCAGAGAGCTCTTTGGCCTCAGTAAAGTCCAAACTCCAGAATTCCACAGGATGTTGAAAGTGGAATAATAGCACTATAACAGTGCAGTGTGGAAATGGCCATTGACATTGACTGAAGTAAACACCATTATGCAACTGGACAAACTATCAAAAAGTTGAGTAGCAAGGGATCTGGTCCAGCTATGACCTAAATAACATCTTTAAAATACAAACACAAACATCTCGCCCTCATCCGCACTGTTTATCTTGTGGAATGGCAATGATTGCATAGGATGGTATAAATAAATAGTGGAGTTAGTCCAGAATTCTTCTCATCATGGTTTCTCAAACACCCCAAAAGCACATTTTTCACTTTTTTAAAAAATATTTTTGAATTGAAAAAAATTTTTTGAATTCCATCCCTACTTGAGGCTGAGTCAAGCTGGCTCTCCTCTAGGGGTTGTAGGCAAACCCTACAACTCCTAATGTAGCCAGCAGGCACTTACAAGGTGTATATTTTCAACTGTGTATCTCCTTTGTTCATATTAATAAAACTGTGAACCTATCCAGCCCAAAGTCATATGTCTTACCTCTTTATTCCAAATATGGGCACGACATTGTTTCCAACATGCTTCTTGGTTCTATTGTTGCATTTTTCAGTGCTGTGTGTCAAAAGAATGAATGGTATGATGGAGTCATCCCAGTGAGGGCAGTGAATCCATTTTTGATTTTGCTCTCTCCCTCTGATGGGTCTTCCGGGTTGTCTGATAATTCAACCAATGCTAGCCCTCTGAATGGATCAGGTCCAGCACTATGAAAGGTCTAGTAGAAATCAGAGCACTGAAGGAGTAACAACAATGAATTTAAGAGTCCATTTTCCACCTCCATGACAGCAAATCCACACCCATGGCACCAATAAGCAGGAGCAGCAGCATCCTCAGGAACAAAAACATGGCATAAAACATTGAAATGACACAATGCAAGGCTTATGGGAGCTGTAGACCCAACCATCTGGAGGGCCAAAGATTCCTTCCCCTTGACCTAGCTTATCAGGGCAATATCCACAGGAAAAAAATAATAATAATGTCAATGAAATAAAAAAAAAGGCTTTTCATTTTGAGATATTGTGGGGACAACTCCCCCTACCGCACCTCTACGTTTTAGTGTGCTTTGTGGCAATTTGATTAGTTTTCAAATGATTATTTATCTAAAATAAATGGGGGATATCCAAGGGCTTCCCCAGGAACTTGGAGGCCTCAGAAATGTTTCAGAAGTTATATGCGTTTCTTGGAGCTCTGCTTGTCTGATCCCTGATTTAAAAAGAAAATGGCTTTTCCCTGATGCTGAAAATCTTTAAGGAAGATGGCAAGGAAATGTTTTTGCACAGGGCATCTAAAAGTTGAGGCCCACTGAGAAGTAACAACCCCCTAAAGTGTGCACATATTCTTAGAGCAGGACCACTGAGGATTAGCTCAGATACTGGTTGTCTTCTTTCTGAAAGGGATGCTGTTGTCTACGTACTTCTTAATGCAAGGTATTTTGGACTGGATTTTCCCAGCCAAAAAGTTAGAAGTTAGCTAGATAATAAAAACTTTACTCATATTTCAGTTAGTCTCATCAAATGGCATCAACCTGGCAAAACCCTTCAGGATATTTTGAAAAAGTTGACAAACTTGGGGAGGTATGGGGTGTTATCATGTCAGTTGCGCCATTTGTTTCATGAAGATAAACAAGTTATATCCATTTTCATCTCTCCCTGATTATGCTAAACCCATATTCACTGAATACATATAGAGCTGGAAATATTTTATGAAATTTATTATGAATCAAAGGCAGTGACTACTGAGCAAATAAATGGCTGTCTATTTTGGTTTGTTCAGCCTTTTACAGACAGCCATTGTACTATGCTTAGCACTAGTAATTTGTGTATCTGGCCTAATTTTCAAATTCTATTCCAACAATAATAAAAAGGATTTTAGTATTGCCAGCACAGCTGAATTTCTTCTGTGTTTTGGTTGTTTGAAAAGTAGCATTACTATATTACAAGGCAAATATGACTACTAATTTCAGTTCTTTGTTGTGAATGAAAACAAGTCTGTTTCTGCCCTGAAATGCATTCATTATTCCAAGTGTTTTTGTTGGGAGATCTATGGCATAAAACTTTTTCAGTAAATGCAGATGGAATGTACAATGTTCATCTGTGAAGACACTTAAACACAGAAAGGGACAGTCCATCTAAAGCTGCAACCTCCTGTAAGACCAGATCTGAAGAATTCAGGGTTTTCACTTTCCTTTCAAGTTCTCCAAGGAATAGGATTAAATCTCAGTGTAAGGAGCCAGGGGACAAGCTATTTCCAACAAGCACAATCACTAGCCTTCCTTCTTGTAAATGTTAAATCTCCTCACTTCTTCCATGGTGCTATTAGGTAATTTTAGATTCTGAACTTTATAGATGGATCCTAGTGGGAAAAATCTAGTGGGGAAAAAAGTACAAGAAGTGTTGTTCTGTGACAACTTGTGCAAGCACCACTAGCAACCAACACACACAATACCTAGCCTCACGAATATGGACTAATTTATGCAGAGATTTGAGGAACATTTCATGCATAGTCTTTAAAAATGAAATAGAAGTATTGAAACTGACAAAAGCCCAAGAATGCAATAGAGTTAAGTAGAGTTACTATAAGCAGTAGGAACTTTGTGTTGGCCTCCTTTTCCTTAGATGGTGCTTCACTTGCTTCAAAATGTGGTAGTTCTGATGTGCTTGGTGGCTTCCTTCTCATTTTGTTGAAATGAGTGTCTAAGGTCTTATTCTAATGGCACCAACCCCTTTTGCATGTGTGTTCTTCTTCCTTCCTTCCTTCCTATTTGTTCTGTCTAAATACTCCGTTGTTCCAACAAAAGAGATCCAATTAAATGGAAGAAGGCTAACAATTAAAGGAAACAAACAAAATTGAACCAATATAGTGAATAAGAGCATCAAAAGTTTAAAGCACAATTTAAAAACACTCCAGTGAGAGAAAATACAGCCCCTCCTTGTTCAAACTCCCTTCCACATGAAGCAAAATAAATTGTCCAAGATCCACCCAAATAAATACGTTTTTGCCTGTTGGTGGAAAGTAACAGGGAGAGAATCAGCTGGCATCTCACAGTAAATGAACTCAAGAGCCTGGAGGAGCCACTGCAAAAGCTCTGTCCTGTGTCCTCACTTGATAGGCTTTAAAAGGTAGTAGTCCCCCAGAGAGCCCGGGCCCAAGTCATACAAGGCTTTAGAGATCATAATCAGCACTGTGAATTCTGCCTGGAAATGACTGGTAGTCACTGAAATTGCCATAACATGGGAGTTGTGTGCTACCTGTAACTGGCTTGCATCAAGAGTCTAGCTACCAGGTTTTGGATCAGATGAAGTTTCCCAACACTTTTCAAAGTCTTGACTTTTCTTCCTCTTTCTGTGAGGAAGAATAATGCATGGACAGCCACAGGAAAGGTATAGTATACTTTTAAAACACTTATGAAAGAGGCAATAAACAGCTGGGAGGAGGGTTTTTTTCTTTAAAATGTCAAAATTCCATCTAGTGCTGCTTCCTGATCATACAGAAACGAGTGCCACGCAACCTGGCTACACCATCTGAGTCTTTAGAAGTTCTGTTCCTACACGCAGGCACTGAGATTCTTGATAAACAGGCAGACAGACAGATGTAGCATAATGACAAGCAACAATCCTTCTTTATCCCTTGACAATGCATTGTGCTCTAGAAAGATACAGATTAGGTCCAGACCTAAGACACAGAATTCATCAGTAAGAGTTCATTTTAGGATGGCCAAAGAATTTACACACAAGCAATACCAACAGACACACTTATGGATCAGAATTCTTTGAAGAAATGAATGGGGAAGATTATCTTATACCAGTTCAATGAACCTGGAACCTCAAGCTTATTCTAATAAAATCTATGGGGAAGAATGAAGTGAAGTCCCTGAATATGAACTGAATTTTTCCAGTAACAGAAAGTTTCAGAGAATTTGTCTCAGATTGCAGAATTTGCTGGGTTCCTTGACTTCCTATACAAATCCCCTGACCATTTCTTGTTGCCAACTGTAGGACCCAGTTGTCATTGCATCCCCAGAGGATCAAGCTGAATCTGAGGCCCAGGTTGACTTTCTATATCCTTTAGACAACTTGTAATGCAATAATGCAGATTGGCTTCCGACACTGCTAATGCTGCCCTGCTGTTCGCATTAAGATTTATTACTGCTTTGCAATTTCCCTGATGTACAATAACAGCAGGCCAAAACCAACACGTGTGTTAGCAGGCTTACTAAATGTTTGGAGAAAGCCTTTTGGAACAGCAAGACACTGGACATTTGCCATGTCAGGAGGCAATCTAGGTTTCTTTAATTCAGGACACTGAAAGGATACACAAATACCCAACTTGGCTCACCTCCAACTTGACCTTCTACTAATTACGAACCTTCTACAAACCAGCCCAAAACTAGCCTGATGGTACTGCATTTTTGGAAAGCTCCATAAAGAATTTGTTTAAATCACAACTGACCTAGGCATCAGCATAGTATTTTCAACTTTCTTCTGCATTCATATCTTTAAAAATACTCAAGTTCTTTCCATCCAAACTATGAAGAAATCTGTACATTTTTGGTAAATCCTTCAAAAACAAGCTGAATAAATTTGTCATACATCAATCTTGGCCAGATTTAGTAAGCAGATTTTCATTGAGAAGAGAATGATACTGTACCTTCCTGCCACGTTTACAAAAATGTACCAAGCCATCCCTTCCTCCAACCTGGCATAGATGAAAGCAGAAACATGCTTTGTTTACTTTGTGTTAGTGCTGTGCAACTGTTTTGGCTGAAACAAGAATGAATTGAGCCAATTCAGACCTATTTAGATTGGGTCCAAATCAGATAGGATGAATCTGAATTGGGTCCAAAACCCTTCAGGCTGATTAGGTGATATGGACAGTAGGAGAAAGCAAGACAGGGTGTCTCCATTTCATTGCAAAACAGCACTTTATAAGGAATATATGCTGGTGGGAGGAGGGAACTGGCATTTGCTCATAGACAACTCTAGGGTTCAATATGAGGCAACAGTCTCACAAGAGGTGGAAGATGTTTCCACATTAGGAACATAGACATTAAGCTATGGTTTTAAAGAAGTGTGTATATTCCACAGTTAAAGAAGCTCAAAATCATTTCAACTGCCATGGCTCCAACTACAGAATTTTAGGAACTATAGTTTGGTCAAGGACTCACAAACTGAGATAGAAATATTTAAATAAAATGCATAAGCAAATTAATTCTGGGTTTGCTGAAGAAACTTTAGGGAGGGGGTGTGGGAAACGTACCAATAACTTTTGTTTTCAAGCTTCCTAAATCAAATGCCAAATACACAAGAGAACTGAGTTAGTTATGACTACTACTTCCTCTTCTTCTCCTTCTCCATCTCCTTCTTGCTGAGTGCCTTCATGTTGTATCTGACTTATGGTGGCCCTAAGACAGACTTATCACAGGGTTTTCTTGTCAAGATTTGTTTTAACTTCATCTGAGGCTGAGAGACTGTGACTTGCCCAAGGTCACTCAGTGGGATTCCATGGCCAAATGGGAATTCAAACCATGGTCTAGTTATGAGTAATCCAAAGGAATTACCTAGCATCCTGTATCTTCTGATGTTTCATGGTAGTGGTCTGAGTGCTGGACTAGGACTTTGGGAGCGCAGGGTTAAATACCTTCTCAGTCACAGAAACCCACTGGGTGACCTTGGGCAAATCACATTCTCACAGCCTTAGAGGAAAGGAAGGCCAACCTCTTCTGAAGAAAACTTGCCAAACCCCTATGATAGGGTCACCATGTAGAAGTCGACTTAAAAGAATGTCACAAAAATTACAAGTACCTGGATTGGCTTATCAAAAGACATCACTCCAGAGCCATGCTATGTATGTGGAGTGATATCTACTCTGTCTCTCCATGGGACAATATAAGGGAATTTATATTAAATCCCCAAAATTTCTGTTGTGCAGTGTTGATTATTTATTATGCTGAATGAAATGTAATTAGTATGAAGCAAAATAATAATTTAAAAAAAAAGAATGGACACAAGAAGTGCTGAGTGTCCTCTTTGGACAGCTAGTAGCAATTCTGGGCCAGTCCCTGATATTTTGTCGCATGAGGCAGCATGCCTTTCACCCAGCCAACTTAAGATGCACTGTCCTCAAAACCAGCCAATTGTTTTGACACAAGAAGAAGAAATTCCCAGATGCACTTCTGCCCATCCCTGACAAGAAAAATAAAATGCAAGTGACAAATTAAATAGCTAACAATTTATTCTACTTCCATGACATTCAAAATCTGCTGCCTGAGGCAGCCATCTCACTCTGTCTAATGGTAGGACCAGCCCTGTATCAGTGTTGACATAGGTATTGATTCTTTCTGTTGATTTGACTTCCTAAATGTACACATGGGTAAACAATTCTGTGATGACAGCAATGGCTTTGTTTGGTAGATAGCTAATCTCCTTGCTCTGCTTATTTTGAGCTTTTGCCATGCACTTCTGCATTATGTAGTCACTGTTAAGTAGGTAGTAATTTAGAGTAATCACAGTTTTCAGTACAATTGAGGGATTTTTACAGGAATATGATATTATCTTTAATAAGGTTTCATGGACAGTCTCCTTAGAAAAATAGTGATTCATGCAAATCACCCACAGAACACTCAAAAATTGTTTAGACTTTTTTTAAAAAAATACTTAGAAATAGATTTTGAATAGAAAATATGTATGTATATTAAAGTTGAATTGGAGTTCAGAGATTTCAATTTTTGATCTTTAATGTTTGCTCAGTATTTTGCAGTGTAGTTTAGTCTAGGAGACAACATATTATTTGGCAGAATTACTGCCCAAAGTGCCTAAATTTCCTGCGTCATATCAAAATACCTTGGTTTTCTATCTTTCTGTGGCTTACAGCTTCCCCATCCTGGATCATCATTCAGGAAATATACTTATTCATTTCCACTTTAAAAAAAACAAAACAAAAATCCAAATACTGTAGTAGGTTGGACCAATGTAGAATTCAAAGAAATAGCCAGTCCCTCTCATTTCTGTTTGGTTTGTCATTTTCACAAGAACTTTCCACATTGTCTTCATAAATTTGACAACTTGATATTCAAGCTGTTGAAGTGTATGAGGAAGCAGAACAGATTCACCATCCAGGCTCTGAACAGTTAAGTCAGAAATGTTCGGCTGATGCTGAATTGAAAGGTTGCTACTTCTTCTTTCTTTAGTTGTAGCATCTACATGGCAGGCTGGTACATGTGGTCTTCTCTATGTTGAGAAAGAATATAATGTGAAAGTACAGATGGTACAGAATTCACAAGAGCTCATGAATTTTTGCAAATATTCTCATAAATTCAATATCAAGAACTCGAGGGTTTTAAAATGGATGTAGGAGAAAGCAACACTAACAGATTTGTCTATCTGTAGTTTCTGGGTTCCTCCTTTCATTATTATTAGGGATGGAACAAATCCAGAATTTTCCGAATCCGGATCCGAATCCCTGGAAGGTTCTGGGAATCCACAAATCTCATGAATCTTGAATCGTTTGAATCCCTTTTTTAAAAAAAGGGGTTTAAAAAGCAAGGGAAAGAAGGATAACCTTGGACAAGACACTCTCTCTCAGCCTTAACAAAAGCCTAGGCAAAGGCAAACATCCCTCTCAAGAAATCTGGCCAGGACAATTGTTATAGTTTTGCCTCAGGATCTCCCCAGATTGAAAATGACATGAAGGCCTTTTCTACACAGGCAGGAAAATGTGGAATAATCCCACATTTTCCTGCCTGTGTAAACAAGGCCACATACTACAGTACAGAGATAATCCAGGTCAAAACTAGTTTTTCTTTGCATAGCTCCTTATTGGCATCCTGGGGTTTGTAGTTTGATGATGTTCCAGCACACCTTGGCGGAGAAGGTTGTGACACCTTGTAAAACTAGAAACCCCAGAATTGTGTCTGAAAGAGCTTTGCAAGGGAGGTATGCAAAGGAATCTTTCATCTGTCCTTGAAATCTCAAGCCTGTAGCTTCCAGTCAAGTGCTGAACTTAAATATTAAATGTTCAATTTAAATATCTTAGAATACAATCCCAGATGTAATTCCTGAAAGGCCATTATTACTCCAAGGAAAAAACTCACCTACTTGTCATCTCCTCTTGTGTGTCTGGTCTACCAAATTTTCAGGCATCCCAGTCTCCTGGGTTTTCAGGCGTCCCGGTCTCCAACAAACTATTTGGTTGGTGGATTTGAAAGATTCGGTTTGCCTATTTTGGCACAGAGATTCAGATTTGCGAATCTTGAATCCTTGCCCATGATTTGAGGATTCACAGATTCTGTTGGCCCATCTCTAATTATCATGATAGCTGTTCCCCCTTGGAAAATTGTCATACCACTGACACTCTGTATTTTAGAACCTGGGAGATAGGACATGTTCATCTTCATGCTTAATCATCTCACTGTCCTTCCTTCCTGAGTAATGATAAGAGTGGATGAGACACTCATGTTTGATCTTGCTAGGTGATCCCAATATGCAGCTAATCATTGTAGTAGCAAAACAGCTCTGACATTGTTGAGGTCATGGAAGGGGAAGGCCTATCACCGCATAGATAGTGTCCCAGAGCTGATGAAGATGGACAACTTGGAGTCATGAGGTGAGCTGGTCTACTTTCAGATTCCTAGTAGAGTCCATATAACAGATCTGTCAAGGAAAAGAAGAAGAAGAAGGGTTCTGAGATGGACTGTGGGCTTGAACAGGCTTATGATGTGACAACAGTGGGCCCTTGGTATCCGCTAGGGTTTGGTTCCAGGACCCCCTGTGGATACCAAAATTTGTGGATGCTCAAGTCCCATTATATACAAAGGTGTAGTAAAATGGGATACCTTATATAAAATTGCAAAATCAAAACCAAAAATTGCTTTTTGGGGCTTTTTAAAAAAATATTTTCAGGCTGTGGTTGGTTGAATCCGTGCCTACAGAATCGACAGATATGGAGGGTTGACAGCATTCCTCTTGTGTTGCTGAGTATACATTATTTGTTAGGAAGGACAACTCTATCTCTCTCAAACATAAGCACATATGCAGACACTTCAGCTTATTGGACCTGGGGGAAGGGGCAATCATGGCCCAGTGCTCTGCCACTAGCATGGGGTTGGACAGTTTGGAGGTCAATTTTTACCCCTGTATTCCCTACCACAGGCAGCACCTGCACATCCATAATCAGAAGGAGTCAATATCAAATACAAGTTTGATTTGTAGCAAAAGATAGGAAGCTTATTAATCACTGGTCCTCTCTCACTTTAGATAGTAGAGATTCAAGAAATCTAGGCGGTCTTCCCGGACTCTAAGAAATGCTTCTTGATATGGTTGTGCTTTTACACTGCTTTCTTTTTCATCAGATACTTTTGTCTCTTTTTCACTTAATTAGTGTCATCTTTTCTATTATAAAAGGATCTCCAAGAACCTCCCATTGCCCATAGCCTTTGCCATCACTTGCTTTTATAAAACAAGCTTTAAGTAACCGGCAGTTCCTATTCTGAAGGAATTTTTTTGAGTAAACAGATTCTTTGTTCAGTCATTTTGGTGTTTAAATTTTTCATGATACCACAGCAAATAATGTCTGAGAAGCCTTGCCTTGTGCATGTTTATTGGAATGTTTACATGGTAAATATTGCAAGACTGACAAGCTCCTCCTCACTTATGTGAGGGTTTGATTCCATTCAAATGACAGTGACAGTGGTAGCCAACTCCAGTCCTAGGAATTTTGAAAACATTTGGCCCAGAAGGGAGAGAGGCAAGCCAACCTCTCTAAATTCACAGCCCCAAAAAGAGCCAGGAATTATAACAAGTAGCTCTGACTGCTCCCTCCAAAGTAACATTTTAAGGAGAAGTTCTAAATTGGTTCATTATTGTATCCTCACAATTCATTTCTGGAGTGTGTATTCCTCTTTTCCTTGCTCGTGGAAGGCATCACATTAATCAGCCAAACAACTAACACTGTATACCCTCTTCATGAAGCTTTGCCACTCAGTTGGCTTCAGCTGCTCCACTAACTCAGCCATGCACATGGGTGCTAACTGAATCCCAATATAAAAGAGAACTTGCATGTGATAGCACAACCACAGAAAGAGATCTTTCTGTGCTGTCACTTACAGAATACCCATAATGGTATGCTTTTGATGACCTGTAAAGGGAGAGAGAAGAAGGACTGAATGAAAAGTTGCATCAAACTGTATGTGTGCCAGGTCTGAAATGAATGTTTAGGAATTTTCCAAGTTGTACCAGGACTTTATTTATGTCACTGGTAGTATTCCTTTGTATTTTTCGCTGCCAGGTGTTATGCATAATTAGTTAATCACAAGTTTTAGCTGGAGCACAGCCAGTATTGTAATCAATGAATTCACACAAAGGAGGAGAATCATACAACCTATGCAACTTATGTAGCCCTCAGGGCTGAGAGTTTTTTCTTCCTGTTTTTTGCCTCTGGGCTCTTCCTGCCCTCCCCCTTGTCCCAAAATTAAAATTTATACTCTCCATGCATTTTCCTTAAAAATAAGGTACAACACCGCAGGTGTCTTGTTTAGACATCCCACACACAAAGGGGTGTGTGTGAAAACTCTAGTCACTTCTGGTTTTATTAAGCTGGAATGTGTCCAGAGACCAAAACGGTGAAGTATATGGAAGCCATGCCCTAGCTGTGTATGTTCAGTCTGCAGAAGAGAAGGTTAAGAGGGGACACGATAGCCATGTTCAAATATTTGAAAGAATGTCATATTGAAAAGGGAACAGGCTTGTTTTCCACTGCTCCAGAAACTAGGACAAGGAGCAATGGATTCAAACTACAGGAAAGGAGATTCCACTTGAACCTCAGGAAGAACTTCCTGACAGTCAGAGCTGTCTGGCAGTGGAATATGCTACCTCAGAGTGTGATGGAGTCCCCTTATTTGGAGGTTTTTAAACAGAGGATGGATGACCATCTGTTGGGAGTGCTTCGATGTGTGTTCCTACTTAGCAGGGAGTTGGATGGCTGGTGTGGTCCCTTCCAATTCTATCATTATATGATTCTATGATTCTACCCTGTCTTTTCTTTTTGCAATGGTCACGTTTGTGAAAAATTTGCCCCCAGACACTGCCAGAGCTGGCCCAGTTCCGATTTACAAACTGGTCGGAAATATTTATGCAAACCTGTTCGCTTCCAACAACCATTCCATGGAGCAATAGTAATATGAAGTTTTATTTTTCTACTTCAGTTTTGTTTCCTTTGGAATCAGTTATTCCAGATTCTCTGCAACACTGCTGCTATTAATGATGCACATTAATAAAAATTCTGCACTCACTCTTAGACAATATCTCAAAATGCACCAAATTATTTGCAGATTTTTTACAAATGAATATCGCTTTTCACTAAAAAATACCGCTTGCCACTAAAAGCTTAGTTTTTGGAAGATGAGTTTGAGGCAATTATTGCACTCACTCTCTCACGCATACACACTTTCTAGACTTACTACTAAGTCCTGGGTCATAGTTCATTAAAACTCAATGGCAAAAATGAAATCTCTTTAAGTCCCATTGATTTGAAAAGAGAGTTCGGTGTGAGTGTAAATCTCTTCTCTTGAAATCAATGAGGCTTAAAGACTCTTATAATTTCATGTATTTGATAAGTCTGGTTTCTACTGACATATTTCAAGGGATCAGGCTCAGTAACAGCAGAAAGGGCACAATCCACCAGAAAGTTTGGTGCATTCTTAAGAGAACCATTAGCATAGCACTTTAATGTTTCCTGTAATAATTTTGGTGGGCATGTGGTGAAAAAAATCCCAGTTTTTCATTGTTTTGGTACAAAATGTATAGACTTTAAGCCCAATCACATGAAAACAGAGGTCATCTCAAGCCAGTCTCAAGTTAAAATGGAATTTATAGGATAGGCTCCACAAACATCAATATTGTTGCTTTACCACCTAAAAAACAGAACTCTTTGGCTTTCAGGCCTTTGAATGCCTTACCTATGTTAAACTATTTTTTCCTCCTTTTATTTTTTTTCCCTTTCATTTTATTGTCTGAAGTGAGGGACAGCATACAGTAGCCAACATTTCCCACATTCAGGCTCTTCGACAGCCAATACAAGTAGCCGGTCAAGAGCTGAGAGATTTGCATATTCAGTTATGGAGAAAATTCTGGGTATAGATTGAAATCATTTTTCTTTGATAGGTTGTCAGATATATTAATCAATAAGTATAAAGAAGTGCATTTGATAAGGTTATTGAAATGTAAGGATTAGGGAAATGAGATCCTTAGGATCAATAGAAAAGCAGAATGTACCATGATTCCAGGCAGTCAGGAAACAGAGTACATTAAGCTAGTACTCTGAAAGAAACAAGAGTGCTATTTTCTAGGAATTGCCTGCTTTCCAACCAAGCCAGACTGATCATTTCCAGTATAGTGGATTTGAACACACCTTTTGCCTTTTGTTACCAGCCTGCACATCCCAAGATCTGATATGGCTTATTTGGTGAACTATAATTTAATTAGCAAAATACATTAATTGGCATTGATATAAAATGGAACCTGAGGTGATTGGAAGGTCAAGCAGGATAGAGGAAAACTACTGACTTAACAGGTGTGCTGCAAAGTAGGTCAGAAGGTCCCCTCTAGGGAGCTAGAGGGTCATTGTCATTGTCAGGCAGATTACCAGGCAACGGCAGAGATAATAGGCTTAAGCTGAAGCTGTAACATCTCCATTCCATGCAGTAGAAAAGGGAAGTTCCCACTAAAACACTGTTTAAGCCCTTCTTCCTTTCTCACGGACATTTCTCCTGTACTGTTCCTTCACCCATCGACAATTACAAAGCTATTATAACAGCCCTAAACTCTTTCTCACCTAATACTATTATTTAGGGATGGGAGGAATCCAGAATTTTCCGAATCCAAATCTGGATCTGGATCGCTGGAAGGTTCTGGGAATCCACGAATTTCACGAATCTCGAATCTTGATTTCAGTAAGGCCTTTGACAAAGTTCCCCATGACATTCTTGCAAAGAAGCTAGTAAGAGGTGGACTGGACAGGGCTACTGTCAGGTGGATTTGTAACTGGTTGACTGACCGTACCCAAAGGGTGGTCACCAATGGCAGATTCTCATCCTGGAGAGAAGTGACTAGCGGGGTGCCACAGGGTTCTGTCCTGGGCCCGGTGCTGTTCAATATCTTCATTAATGACTTGGATGAAGGAATAGAGGGCACGCTGATCAAATTTGCAGATGACACCAAATTGGGAGAGGTTGCTAATACACCTGATGATAGGATCAAAATTCAAAAGGACCTGGACAGATTGGAGATCTGGGCCAAGGCTAACGAAATGAATTTCAACAGAGAGAAATGTAAGGTCCTACACTTAGGCAGAAAAAATGGTATGCAGAAATATAGGATGGGGGACACGTGGCTGGCTAACAGTATGTGTGAAAGGGATCTAGGAGTCTTCATAGACCACAAGCTGAACATGAGTCAGCAGTGTGATGCGGCAGCCAAGAAGGCCAACGCAATTCTTGGTTGCATCAATAGGAGTATGGTGTCTAGATCGAGGGAGGTATTGGTACCACTTTATTCTGCATTGGTTAGACCTCATCTTGAATACTGTGTCCAGTTCTGGGCACCCCAATTCAAGAAGGATATGGATAAGCTGGAGCAGGTCCAGAGGAGGGCAACCAAAATGGTGAGGGGCCTGGAAGCCATGCCCTATGAGGACAGACTTAGAGAGCTGGGTATGTTTAGTCTGCAGAAGAGAAGGTTGAGAGGGGACATGATAGCCATGTTTAAATATTTGAAGGGATGTCATGTCGAGGAGGGAGTGGGCTTGTTTTCTCCTGCTCTTGAGACCAGGACAAGGAGCAATGGATGCAAGCTGCAGGAGGGGAGATTCCGCCTGAACCTCAGGAGGAATTTCCTGACAGTCAGGGCTGTCCGGCAGTGGAATGTGCTGCCACAGAGTGTGGTGGAGTCTCCTACGTTGGAGGTTTTTAAGCGGAGGCTGGATGGCCACTTGTTGGGAATGCTTTGAGGGTTTTCCTGCATGGCAGGGGGTTGGACTGAATGGCCCTTGCGGTCTCTTCCAACTCTACATTTCTATGATTCTATGATTCTATCTTTTGAATTTTTTTTTTAAAGGGTTTAAAAAGCAAGGGAAAGAAGGATAATCTTGGGCAAGACACACTCTCTCAGCCTTAGCAAAAGCCTAGGCAAAGGCAAACCTCCCTCTCAAGAAATCTGGCCAGGACAATTGTCATAGTTTTGCCTCAGGATCTCCCCAGATTGAAAATGACATGAAGGCCCTTTCTACACAGGCAGGAAAATGTGGATTAATCCCACATTTTCCTGCCTGTGTAAACAGGGCCACATGTTACAGTACAGAGACAATCCAGGTCAAAACTAGCTTTTCTTTGCATAGCTCCTTCTGGCATGCTGGGGTTTGTAGTTTGATGATGCACCAGCATACTTTGGCAGAGAAGGCTGTGACACCTTGTAAAACTACAAACCCCAATTGTGTCTGAAAGAGCTCTGCAAGGAAGCGACACAAAGAAATGTTCAGCTGTCCTTGAAATCTCAAGAAGATTGTATCTTCCAGTCAAGTCTCAAGTTCTACAACAAGGAAGGCACTTAAAACACATACACAAACAAACAAACAAACAGCCTCTAGTCCAATCTCAGTTCTGTACCCTGCAGTCTCAAGAGCCAAGTCTCAAGTCCTGCAACAAAGAAAGCACTTAAAAACACATACGCACAAACAAGCCTCTAGTCCAGTCAATTCTCTACCCTCAAGTCCTGCAAGAGACACTCAAGTCAAATCTCTAGGCCTCTCTCGACAATTCCCAATCCCTACCCTCCAGTCTCAAATCAAAAAATAATACAGATTAATGCATGCTCAATAAACAATTCTGGAGGCAGCTACTGTTCACCTTGTTTGTTGTAGGCAACACACACTCCTCCTATAGAATCAGCCAGAGTAGAATCCCATTCTTTCCCAGCTCAAGTTTTTTGGCATTCATTGTTTACCACAGACGTGCTGCTGCAACACAAGACCAAAAGTCTATGTTTCTCTAGCTCTCCTTTGCAACCTTTCCAATGGCAATGCTGCTTATAAACTTGCAGCTAGACAGAGGAAAAAGAGGACAAGGGGTTGAGAAGCATAAAAAGACTTTCTAAAAGGGAGCTTCAAAACGGGTTAACTGAAGTATTCATGTATTCAAGCCACAGAAACTAAGAGAGGAAGTGGCATCATGACAATCTTAGTCCCAGAATTGACCAAAGAAAGCTGGTGAAGGGGAAGGTATGGCTGGCATGGCTTGCATGGAACCCCTGAACCCTTTTGCAGTATTTGGAACCCCCTGGGACATTCCCACAAGCTCCTAGACTCCCACACAAACTCAGTTTTACTCCTCTGTCCCTCAGCTCCCAATCCCTATCCCCAAATTACCTTGCATAGGGAGGCAGCAGCAGAGAGAGGCAGCACTAGGGGCACAGGGAGCAGGAGGGAGAAATGGTGGCCTCCAGTGCGTGCAAGGCTTTATGCCGGTCTGCTGGCCAATCACCCATGTCCATGTTGGGTAGGGAAACATGAGGAGTGGGATCCCGTCCTGGTCCTGAGTTTTCAGGTGTCCCAGTCTCCCAGGTTTTCAGGCATCCCGGTCTCCAACAAACTGTTTGAGTGGCAGATTTGAATGATTCCATTTACCTATTTTGGCACAGGGATTCAGATTCCCAAATCTTGAATCCCTGCCAAAGATTCAAAGATTCGAGGATTTGGTTGGCCCATCCCTACTATTATTCCACTTTCAACATCCTATGGAATCTTGAGGTTTGCACTTTAAGGAGGGGCATTTAGAATTCTCAGACAGAGAGTTCTTTGGCCTCAGTAAACTACAATCCCCAGAATTTTACAGGATGTTGAAAATGGAACAATAGCACTATAACAGTGTAGTGCAGAAATAACCTAAGACCATTAACTGCATCTGGATCCCACTGTCTGCTTAGCCAGAGAGCTATTCACACCCATGCTCTCCAGGTAGATTTTGGGTATAAATACCCTCTATTTTGACCTGTTTGATGCAGTATCTCACTTGCTGAATGCTGTGTTGTTGCTCTGATTCCCAAATGAGTAAAGTCCTTAGGCACAAGTCTAAGCCACATTGCTGCTTTCTTTGCTGCTCTCTGCATCAGTAATTATCACCTATTCCCTAAAAACTCCTCTATCCACAACTTTCCTCCTTTATCCTTTGATTAGCTCTTGTGCAAGTGTATGAGTTTTGGATCTTTGTGTGTATATGTTTTAACTCTTCAATAAAACACATTATAGCTTATTTTGGAATCTCTGGCTGGTTCTTTCCTGCTAGGACTCTGTAAACACTGGTGGAAGATCTTGCAGGCCTCCTAATTTGAGCTAATTAATTCCCATTATCATGTGGAGGTACTGGCATCATGGGTGGACCTCTGAGTCACCCACATTTCAGGGTAACGCAACCTTCTGAGCCCTTTGTTCAGTATAGTGGATGTGTGTTCAAATTCAAAACATTTCTGCAATATTTTCAAGACAAACCTTGTCTTTCCTCATTTTTTTAATTTAAAAATAACCCATGAAGGGGTAAAAAGCAAAACTGAGTCCATACTGCCAGATGGTACAAAGGGAATTTAAAGTATAACAAAGAAATCAAGAAAATTTCCAAAAAATGTTTGGGGAAGAGTGGAAGCTCCACAGCTTAGATCCCCACTGATTAGGTCCAGACAATCTGAAAGACTGTATTGGCCTAAATGAACCTATCTGGGTCTTACAGTCTCAGTCCCACCATTGGTTATCAATACAGCTGCTCAGATCTTATAAACTCTGAGCCATAGTTTCCTTGATTGAGTGATTCAATCTACCTGTAGTGTAATCTTCCTTTTTTCCTACTTCCTTCCACTTTATAGGGCGTTACCATCTTTTCCAGTGATTCATATTGTCTCAAGAAATGTCCAAAGTAAGATAGAGTCAGTTTAGTGTTTCTGTCTTCTAGTGAGAGTTCAGGCTTGAAATGCTCTCAGATCTGCCTGTCTGTTTGTTTTGGGCAATATCTGTAGAATTCTTATCCAGCACTTAATTGCAAATAAGTTGATTTTCTTCCTGTCAGCTTTCTTCACTGTCCAGCTTTCATAACCATACATAGATCTCATAAATACTATGACATGGATAATTCCTACTTTGGTATTTAATAGTACATCTTTACACTTGGTGAATTTATTTAAATTCCTTCATAGCTGCCTTTACAAGACTTAGGCTTCACTTCTGATTTTTTTACCACAGTCTTCATTTTGATTAACAAGTGAACTCACAATATAGAAAATGTTTACTGTTTAACTATCTTGAGGGCTAGCCTATTGCTAGATAACATTAAGAATGTTAATTGGACTCCATAATAAATAAATAAGTGAATATAATATATTGCACAGGGTATTATTTGAAGTCACATGAATAACTAACTTGTTGAAGTTAAGCAAGTGTGGGCCTAGCTAGTAAATAGTGAAACGGGTGTGGTTCCTCACCCAGTCTTTAGACTATGAGATTGGGGGTTCTTTGTCATTTGTCAGATAACCTATATTTGTTTGGAGGTCCCTTTTGTCACCTTTTGACTCCCAACCTATTGCCCAAACAGGCTTTAGCATCTACATTTCTTTTCTACACTCTTAAATATTAGACTTTCAAGACATTTAACATAGGAGCAGGCAGCTTAGTAGTCATTTAAGCTATTTTATTTAAGTGGATATAGTAGTAAACACACACATACGTGCGTGCACATACACACTACTTTCCTTGGGGAGGAACAAAGATTTTCCATTGTCTTGGCATATAACTTAAATATTGACTTTACATTTTATGTAAGGCATCACATATCTTATATCATATTGGTATCTTGGCAGACATCATTATGAGGCAACCATATAGTTTAACATCTATCTTTGTATCATCCGTGTGTCATCTGTAGATGAAACACACAAACCTCAACATTGTTGACACCATCCATGGAAAATAATACTCTTCTGCAAGCATTTATTTCCTAACTAAGAAGTACATATTCAATATAGCCTACTTTATATTTAGAAAATAATTTGTATCTTTCTCTTACCAGCATTTGAAGGGTATTTATGAGTAGGGACAGCAGCAGCAGTATAAAAATGTCATAGACAACTAAGTCTGACCATATTGGAGACTGACCAACCAACCAACCAACCAATACCTTTATTTCACCTCGCAGGAAGGAACTTTTATACTGTCTCCAGCAAATATCTGTTCATTCAGACATGAATCCAACTAATTACTGTTAATGTCAACAAAAAAAATCCCATGAAATGTCACGGAAAATGACATTTCTTTGGCCATCTACATGAAGCCATTAAATAACCAGCCACTAAGGTTTCTTATGCTATCCATCTGCAAACAGCTAATTGCATCAGCCTGATTACACGTTATTGCATCAGCCTGCTTAGAACTATTAAAACAATGGAACACCCTTTTTCAGTTTCTTCTCTATGCCCCAGTCACATGTTAATTATTTTCTTCCCCGAACTTTATCTCTTATCTTCTTTGTTTTCGGTTAGGTGGGTGCATGCCCAGAAAATATCAAAGTGCTACTCCCCTGATTTTTTTTTCCAGTCACGATTGCTCTCTGAGCAGTCAGAAAAAGACTGGCCCATAGGGATACCTTATAGGAAACGGATCATATATGGCTGCCAGACTTTGGAAGCAACATGTCACAATTAACTTCCATTTTTGCCATTTGGGCATATTTTGTAATTTTTATTTGTGTGAGTGTATTAAAAAGTTATTAAAAGCAAAACAGTCACTAAAAGTTTTTCCAGATGTAACAGCACAGGGACTTCTTGAGAAACTCAGTGTTCTCTACCTATGAAAGGGTCAGTTTGCACAGGAAAGGGCCAACCTGGATCTTAAATGAAGTCACTTCTCTGTTGCTAATGGAGCTGAAATGTTATCACCTATCTTTTATTGCTGTTTGTCCCTGATCTTCACATGACCAAGGAGGGAAGTAGCCTCTGCCTGTACTGAGATCACTCCAGAACAACTGAACTGCAACAGAAACATCATCTGATACAAAATGTAGGCTCTACATTTTGCATCACATGTTGACTCTAACATCATTAGTTTTCTTAGTTTTTAACATCCTTTGCCTGATAAAGAAGCCAGGGGAGCTTCGAAAGCTTGTATGATATATTTTCTGCATTTTGGCTAGCCAAAAGTAAAAGTATTGTTGTTTTGTGGATTTGGGGATGTTGTTGTATTACAGTATTAGTTTGGCCATTTCTGCACAACTTCACTATACTGCAAAAGCAGCAAGTTGTTTCCAATCCAGGAGTCGTGCTACTGCATGACATCATCACTATCGAGCCACTACCCTGTCCCCAAGCATGGCCAAACCACTGTATTTTATTTCCAGAAAAAAAAAATACATTAAGAGCCTCCTTTAGCATTTCAACCCCATCAGCTGGCTAAGTGCAGTACTGTAATAGCATTTGATAGTGCTTCCTGTTGTTGCAGATCCAGGAGTGGATGAGATGTGGGTGTGCCCAGCTTGTCCCTCCTTCAGCATCTCCCACGGCTTGGCAAGTTTGGAATCTATCACATCTCCATGTTTATTTTACATTACTCCTTTCAGATAAAACTTTTTTATTTTTTAAATACTTTTTAAGCAGTATAGCACAAAATATTGTCATAGTGTACTGATGTGCCATGCCATTACAACATTGCTGCAAAAGTGGAGCTTCCCCAAAAAAACCCCCGACCAATCAGGAGCGGTGGGGCAGGGTGAAAGCAGGGAAAGTGAGTGGCCAAGGACATTGTAATGCAGAAGGAACAATGGTGATAAGACCGCTACTCATCAGCATAAGGTGGAAGAGCGCAGAAAAGAATGTTCCTAACCTGACAGCATCATGCAAATGGCAATGCTGGGATTGTAATGAAAGAATGTGCTAATGGGGTATAGTGCAGAAAGGGCCTTACTCTTTTAACAAGATGTTATTAATAACAAGACGTTATTAATCACAATTAATACTTCTAAAGTATTACAGTCATCCCTCCACATTCGCTAGGGTTAGGGACACAGGACCCCTGTGAAAGTGAAAAAACCGTGAATAACTCCAGGCTTTCCCAAACCATATTTAACACAGAGAAAAAGTATAATTACTATATTCAACCCACCATGGATTCCTTTGAGGCATTAGGGTTCCTTCACAAGGCAGAAGTGGGCAGCTGGTGGGGCTGACTGCCACCTCCACTGCTGCCCCACACCATTTTTAAAAGTTCACAGTTTCTCAGTCTCATGAGGCTTGCAGTCCCTATCAAAAATGGCATAGGGAGGCAGCAGAGGTGACTGCAAATAATCTGTGAATAATCAAATCCACAAAAGTGAAACCTGCAAATATGGAGGGCTGACTGTACTTTTTTTAAAGAAGTAATTAATTAGTTTTAACAACAGCAATCTAAGCTTTGGGAGTTGCTAATCTTAACACCAGAAGTACACATGTGAGTAAAAAGCTTTAGGTCTTCTAAGACTTGCATGGCAGCAATTGTAGGAGCTGGTTCAATCACACTGTTAAAATAATATCCGGACAGTCTATACATTTTGTGGATTCAAAAGTATTTTTTTTCTGATTTGTCCAAGCAGTTTGTCCAAGCAGTTTGATTCAAATTAGATGGGGCTACCTGGGTTTTATAAAATTCCTCTGGGGGCCAGAGTCTTCCCAGGTTTGGCCATTGCTGCATTTGATATTCCTAAAATAAAACCTCTTTCTCCAACAGACCATAGGACCTAGAAAAATACCTTGGATTCTTTCAGATTTCATTTCACTGAGCTACATAAGGCTACCAAAACATGCCCTAGCAAAACCTTTGTAGTTTTCTCCTATAAACTAAACACCAATTCAGTGGGAGATGACAGATTACTTCATATAGCATGCAAGCAAGCCCAGACAATAGCCGTAGCCATGACTGATTGCCTTGCTGTAGCCCACTTTATGTTAAATGCATTCTTGCTGTTCAATTCCACAACTGTAATTTTGTTCTTCTGCATCGCTCAGCCCTCTGTGGACTAACCAGGTTCCTTCAGTAATGATTTCTTTTCTATTGTATTGTTTTCTGCATAATCAAGTTGGTAGGTAGGGGTTTAGGTGACACAGCCATCTGTCAAGTTCATTTGCTCTGAAAATGCATGGTATAATGGCCTCTACAACTTGGGGCTATCTGTTATAAAGGGAGAATATCAGCTTTTACCCTGCCTCACCATATCATCCTCTTCAAATTATTATATCCCCCCCCCTTTGCTTCATGAAATGCACACAATTCCCTCAGTGTGACTGATTGGGGGAGGTCTTTATTTTTTAAAAGATAGCCACCGCATGATCGCCTCGTATTGCAATTTATGCAAGCAATCCAATTAAGGAAAAGGAAGCTAACATCCAGGCTAATGTGCCTGTCTTGAAATTAAAGAGGCTGCCACAAACTGCAGCACTCCAGAGTTATCGTGGCTGTTTCTCTGACATGCTCACTGCCTCTTTCTTGAAGTTTGCATAATGCACGCGGGTAAGGTAGCTTGCATGCCACAAAGTAAAGGAGAAAACAGAGATTCATCTTCCTTCGCTCAAATGAAAGAGCTCATAATAACTCCTATAAAACCTTTATCAAATAGGGACTGTTTACTGAACTGACACATTTTCCTGGGGTGGAATAACATTAAAAAAAAAAAAAGCTTGTGATGGTGCGCAGCTTCTTCCAGATACAGCTGAACTAGGCGAGAATAGTTTCTGGAAGGTGATATTATTTTTGCTTCTTCTTCTTCTTCTTCTTCTTCTTCTTCCCTCAAGAAGTGAAACGATTCTGGCTGATTTAGGCCAAGCCAGCATTAGTGTGACAGAAAAATCTCCCCTAAATTGGATGACACTCATCTTTTTGATTAATTGTGGAGTAATATCAAAGGACACTTAGGATGGTGGTAAATGGACAAGTTTACACTAGTTTAGGATGGGAAACCTACAGCCTTCCAGAGGTTGTTGGACTACAACTCCCTTTAGCTGCTGAGAAATTCTGGGATTTGAAGTACAGCAACACCTAGAGGACAACATGATTCCTACCCCCTACTAGACTGTAGCTGATAGGTGTGGCTTATTTCAAAGTAGTGAAATTAGTTCTGATTGCATCAGATTACAGATGGAATTTACAAGACTTAATGTTTCACGGTGAATCTTTGCAATTAATGACTATAATTACCAGAGAAACACTGAACTCAACGAACCTCTGTTCCAAACTTTTTCCTAGGCCATGTCTGCACTAGCCTGTTATGGTGCTATTATTCCACTTTCAACATCCTATGGAATCCTGAGGTTTTCAGTTTAGAGAGGGGCCTTTGAGGTTCCTCCCTAACCTGCAAACCCCAGGATTCCATAGGATGTTGAAAGTGGAATAACAGCACTGTAACAGGCAAGTGCAGAAGTACCTCTAGGTACCATGGCACAGGTCAAAGGGAAAAGCTTGGAGCGCTGGCTGAGGGAGTAGCTCCCCATCCTTTCCTTCTCCTTTTGGCAAAAAATTGGGGAGGCAGCACCACTCTCCACTTGCCCTTGCCACACCAGGGGCTGGGGAGGTAGGAAGGATCCCCAGGATTTCAACAGAAGGGGGCTGCTCATGAGGAGCATGTGGATAGGGCATTGACAGCCCCAAAGGCAGGTGTGGGGAGTAGGCAGCTGCATCAGAGCAGCTCTTTGGGCAGAAAGCAACCACAGTGGCCTGCAGGCTTGACTCAGGGAGTGGGGAGAGGGGAACGAGAGCAAAGGCAAAGGGAAAATGTGCCAGTAGAACTTGTGGAGAAGACGAAGTCTTGGTAGGTGTCAGCTCCACAAACTGAACTGGCTGGCATTATCACATCCTATCTGATCTTGGAAGCAAAGCAGGGTCAGCCCTGGTTACTATTTGGATGGAGGATACTAATAAATTCCAGGTGCTGTAGGCTATATTTCTGAGGAAGGAACTGGCAAAAGCACCTCTGAGTATTCCTTTCCTAAGAAAACCCTATGAAATTTACAGGATTGCCATAAGTCAACAGATGTCTCGATGGCACATATACACATATGTTTATTTGCCTCAGAAATATAGTCAGACTAGGTGGTTTTCTTCCATCTCTGAACCCCAGATGGTAGAAAAGGACCCTTGCGTGTGCTTAACTTTTGCTGGTCTGTTGAAGCTAAGGGAGAAAAATGTCCTTTGTGTCTGACTTATATCTATAAGGGACAACTGTTAAAGACTGCTGGACAGTAAAGGCTACTCTCACACTGACTTCAGATATAACCAGGAAATTGGGCACACATCTTGGAACCTCTGGATTTGTTCTCTCTGAAAAGCAGAAGTCACTTTCCTTTGCACAAACTGCTTCTGATATGTCCTTCAGTTGCAAAAACGATTGTCAGGTGGCATTCATTAACAATGGGTAGGTGTGAAATGCAAAGAATGCACCTGAACCAATACGCCACACCCACATTGCCAGGAAGTCTAATCCATCAGCCAGAGAAATAATGGCCACTGAGATACTGTACATTCTGCAGGAAGTACATGATGTTGTGAAGAAAATTATGGATCTCCTCCTCTTCTTCCTTCTTCTTGGTACCTACTTTTCCCCCCAGTATCAAGAGACTCAAGGCAGCTTAAAACAGTTAGAATAACATAAAATTTACATTTTATAAATTGTTTTGCATTTTAAAATCCACAATTTATAAAAGTTAAAATGTCATTAAGTACTGTTATCAAAAAGTTAAAAATTGTTAAAAATACAAACCATTAAAAAGAAAACAGTAAACAGAAAATGCAGGACAACAGTCAAGGCCCTTTCCCCTCATGCAAAAAGTTTTCCGCACTGGGGCGCAGGGATCATGTGAGTAGCCTCTTGCAAGAGGCTCTTGTGTCCCCGCTGCTTCAGCGCCATAGCTACTGCTTGCTGGCCAGCAGGCAGCAGGAGGGCTCCGCCTCTTTCTTCCACAGCGCAGCTGGGCATTTTCCCAGGCTGCGCTGGGGGAGGAAGTGCAAGTGCCACGGCTCCGGAGGCTCTGCATGCATGGTAAGTGTGTGCAGGATCTTGGAGCAATGCGTGATCACACACCGTTTTCAACTACAAGCCGAAAATGAAAGAGTGCGTGATCAGTGCGTGCCAACCCCGGCAGTGTTGTGTGCTTGCGAGGACATCATCTGAAATGCTCCTCACAATCGCACGACACTCTGGAGGCCCTTTCGCATGCAAATGCCATGCAAAAAGGGCCATAGTAATCCAAATGGGGTGTAAATAAAATATACTTCACCATGGCTAGATTTTATGTCTCGTGGAACAAGAACAGCTGGCACACAAGTGTTAACTGTGCAAATGCATTCATGATCACTGCCAAAACCCAAGCCTCAAGACGGAATCCAGGTTGTAGACTTAGATTTTCAGGGAGAGTGTAACCTCATCCAGCACAGGCTCAGTCCCTATTTCCTGATCTGCCATTAAACTGACCAGGAACATCTCTTTCTTGTCTGGATTAAGTTTCAATTTGTTCAACCTCATCCAGTTTCTTACTGACTATGGGCACCAGTTTAGGACCAAAACATCTTCCTTGGATTGTCCTGGAAAGGAATAACAGATTGCCAACCACATAGTAACAGCATCAAACCCTCAAACCCTGAATGACCTTCCCCAGTGGTTTCAGATAGATAGATAGATAGATAGATAGATAGATAGATAGATAGATAGATAGATAGATAGATAGATAGAAAATTTGTTAAATATTGTGGGGAACAGAACAGATCCCAGAAAGACCGTACAGGCCAATGGCCAGGAGGTCAAACAGGAGTTGCCCAGCACCACCTTCTGGGTTTGCCCTCACTAGGAAGGAACAGAACTACAGCAAAACAGTGCCTCATAGTCCCATCCCAAAGAGGTGGCCCAGAAGGATATCATGGTCAATGGTACTGAAACTCACCCAGAGGTCAAACAGAACACAAACAGGGACACACTCCTTTTGTTCAGTACCTGGCATAGCTCACACACCAAGGAGACTAAAGCTATCTCTATGCTATAACCAGACCTGAAACCAGATTGAAATGGACCTAGATAATCTGTTTCATCCAAGAATCCCTGGAGCTTAGTGGCCATCGCACATTGTAGTACCTTTCTCAGATATGGAATATTAGAAACAGACTGATAATTTTCCATTATGGTGGGATCCTGGGGGTGCTTTACTAGTTATGGTTTTATAACTGTCTCTTTTAGGCATGCTGCAACTCTGCTTTGATTTAGTGAGGTATTAACCACTTCCTCTATCAACTCAGCCAGTCCCCCTCCAGCTTTTTTTTCATAAGCCAAGAAAGGCAAGGATCTAACATGTGTGGTGGCTCTTAACTCTCCAAGAATCCTGTCCACATGACAAAGAACTTGCTTCACTCTTCCTTGCCTCAAAGAATATCTGTAAAAAAATTTCTCTGTATCTGGAGGAAAAACACATACACACATGTGGCCACTGTGATTCATGCCCTGGATGCAAAGCTTGATTATTGCATTGCAGTTTTCAAAAGGATACTTTTGAGGAACGCTTGGGAGTTTTAGACAATATGAGATGCAGCAGCCCAACTGTTGTGTTGGCTTGCAGCATTCCGGTCACATCGTGCTGGTGCTGCTTCAGTTGCTCTGGCTAGCCATTTGCTCCTCAGGCTCAATTTAAAGTGCTGGTCTTAACCTTTAAGGCCCTAAATTATATGGGTCAAGGATAGCTTAAGGACTGCCTCCTTCTGTCTGAGACAGCTTGGGCTCTCTGTTCAACAACGGAAGCCCTACTAATCCCCATCTCTCTCCACCAAGCCATCTACCATCTGAAATCCACAGATAGAAGCAAGCGATAACCTTTCTTGAATGGCAAATGCTAAGAGAGTAATATTATTTCTATTATATCAACATTGCTGTTGTTGTCATCACAATTACTCATTTATAAAATGTCCACACAATTCTTAGTTCTGTACAGAGATTAAAAGAGTAGACCTCTCTTGCCTACAGACTCAAATCTAGTAGAGACGATACAAAAGGGGAAAAAAAAGAGAATGGAAAGAGAAAAGCAAGAGCAGGGGACCTTTCACATTGCAGACTTATAACGTTATTCTTTTATTTGCCCGTTGTGAAATCCTATGGAATCCTGGAGTTTGTAGTCTGGTAAGGCACTAGATCTCTCTGCCTGAGAAGTTTAAATACCCTCCCTAAACTTCAAACCCCAAGATTCCCAAGGATGTTGCCATGATAGTTTAAGTAGAATCAGAGCCCTGTAATGGTGCAGTGTGGGAGGATCACAGGAGCTAAGGTGTTCTTTCTCAGGGGATGTGGAAAAAAATTGTTCCTTCTCTGGGGTCAAACTGATTTTCTCCTTGGTGAGATCTTCTTCCTGGGAAATGAGAAGCACAATCACCCACAATCCCTCAGTGCCCTGGCCATTGGCAGAATCCAGTATATTCTTTGCCTCACACTTAGACCATTTCCGCTCAATATTGTTATAGTGCTATCACTCCACTTTCAACATCCTATGGAATTCTGGGATTTGCAGTTTAGGGAGGAGCATTGAGAATTTTCAGCCAGAGAGCTCTTTGGCCTCAGTAAACAATTAATCCCTGGAATTCCAAAGGTTGTTGAAAGTAGAATAATAGCACTATAACAGTGTAGTGCAGAAATGGCCTTACAATCCTCAGAAAGAGTTTTTAACTATCTAGCAATTCATTTTAAAGAAAAGTTTAGGCTTGAATAAATTATGTTTGAGCTTTTTTTCTTGAAAAAAGTATTTTTCTTGAAGGTCTCATTTATATTGAGAACATATTTAAATGCTAGTGTTAACATTTTGTAAAAAATTTATAGTTCTAAAATTAAAATTGGTTTTAAGTTATTAAGCATCAGTAGAATTAGATAACATTTAATTGTTCCAAAAATGGTTGTCCTTTGTCTTCTCTTTTCTGAATTACTTCTATGTATTTATTTCTTTGAACAGTCCATGCATGATAGCATTTTTATTACTCCAAAGGAAACAGAGGAATTTTATTTTCTCAAACCACCAAAAGTGAAAGTTGTGCATAGTTCATTTGAACTGAATGATTCTTCCATAAAATACCATTTGGCTGAGGAGTTTTACACAGAGATAATTTTAAAAGAAAATAATATAGATGTGTGCATGTAAGCATATGAGAGCTGCCTTCACAATGCTGTTTCAGCTTACATGCTGAGAAGGCAGATAAGTTATCATGTCACTGGTAAGGACCCAATGCATTACAAGAGGGTTTGGTGGGAAGGAGATCCCATATTTACAGAATCTTAGGCCTTTTCCGCACTTTGTTTTTAGAATAGTGCAGAGCGTCCTCCAGCGAGGACATTTGCACTTCGGGGTGGACAGGACCTGGACTATTTTGTGTAGTTCTGGACTTCAGCCCGCTCTGGAACGATCAGAAGTGGTTGTTCTCCGTGCTATTGAAAGACCGCTTAAAACAGGTCTTTCAACAGCATGGAGCTTGCCACTCCGTGGCCGCACTCCAGTGCAGATTTGCAGGCTTACACAAGTGCGAGCCTGCAGATCATCCGGGGGCGGGCTTTAGGCTGGCGAGCTTCACTAGTTGGTGGAGAGCCTCCACCAACCGGAAGCTGCTATTTTCATCCCCGGAGCAGTGTGGAACATGGCCACGCACTGCTCCGGACCAGCCTGGATCCGCTGAGGGAGCACTCCAGTCCAGTGAGTACCAGAACAGAGTGATTTCTTCTCCAAGTGCGAAAAAGGCCTTAGGAAGCAACACAATTTTTTTTAAAAAAAATGGAATGGAAACAGCTTGAAGACAGAATGACATTTTGCATTTCTGATCTGACCTGAAATTGGCATTCACATATGAAGTACTCCTTGTCCTCTCCAATGTGAGATAAAACTTACTGCATGTCTTGACTTTATCATTTTGTATGTTTGCCTGTCTCCACTTTACACCATTGGTTCCTGCCACCCTCAGGAAAACAACAGCAACACCTTTGTTGATCAAGAAAAATAAATCCCTCAAGGCAGAGTTCAAGACATTTTAGGCAACAAGAAAAACAGAGTATGACTGTATTCATTTGTGTTATCAGAGCAGGAATGATCAGGTTGTTAATAAGTGATAGAGTCTACTGAGAAAATACTCATTTCCATAATTATTTATTTTTGTGAGAAGAGGGAAGCAAAGCAAAACTTTCATCCAGCCAACCTTGTCCAACAGATTTATCCCCCCCCCGACTCTTTTCCTGCAAATTTGCTGAACACTACTCCCCACCTCCCCAGAACTGGTAATCTCCCACCTGTCGAGCATTAATATGGTATACAGAATGGCAGATTTATGAGTTATACCAAAGACAAGCATGAAACATTATATTTTCCCTTTGCTTGATAGGGACTCTGCATGAGACAAACTAATACATTACTGCAGCCAAATACTCTTGTTAGCTGTTTTCCTTCCCTGAATTAAAACAAAGGGAAAAGGATGGGGAGGGGGGAAAACCACACTGAATTGTATACACTCAGCCTAGTTACTGAAGCTTTAGAGTTTATTAAAGTTTATCGACCATGTGTATACATTTCTGGATTTAGGCTCAATTGCTTTTCTCCAAGCTGGAACATTGAATTAAGATGCAGAGCCTCGCTGTGGCTCTCATGGACTCCAACTGAGCTACAGGTAGCAGAAGTCTCCTTCAATTAGACATAATCATCACTCACAGTCAATAATTGTGCTAAAGGCTGCTTTCAAATCTGCGAGGGATTCGCATTTAATGTACTGATTCAGCTTGTCTGAGCCAAATTCACTGTGTACTGAAACCAAAGCAATTTAGATCTTGCCTACGGCCCTTCTGGCAGTTCATCTAGTACTCAACACTGTTAGGACTGTGAGATACAATTTAATCGGAGACATCTGTGCGCAGAGAGGACCTTTCTCCTATAGCAGAGAAAAAGACTAAGTAATGGCAAAGCTGTAGTTTTATGGGATGAACCAGGCCTTATCTCTCCCCTGGAAAATAAAACGTTTAAGATATAGCAGGAAGTCAATTTTTTAAAAGTATGTGCATTATAGTATATAGGAAAGGCACACTGATCCTAGAAGCATCAGCTTCTCTTTCTGCGAAGCATGACAAAAAAATTAAGCTCTTGAGAGATCCAGTTCTTGGATTAACCATTTAAATTATCATAGCTTTGATTGTCAACTGCACTCAACTGGGAAAGTATCTATTACAAATGGGAAAGAGATGCTCACATTGAAAATTTTCTGTGTATAAAATTTTACCTACAGATATTGCATATGTGTACTCTGTAACTGCTTTTGATGGCTCTGTAAGTATCAAGCCTTACATTGTTTTGAATTAACTTATACAGTCTCTTACAGGTTCATATGGACCTCTTATACTAAAAAAGTTAATAAGATCATCTGCATATTTCAGAAACTTAACCAACTGGTTAAGTAGCTGTTGATTAATACAACAAATAGCTCAGTCCTTACTGCCATAACCTTAACAAATTGACCTTTGTTCTAGGAAATGGAATGTTTTTGTATTTGGAAATCAGGGACTGGACTGCTACAGGAAGTCTACAGTATACAGGCTTAGCTCATTATTTCAATATTAATTCTTGGTTATAATTGTGGAACCCTTCTGTAGCAGTGCACGTGTTTACAGCATCTTGACTTTGGGGTATGATCCTAGTCGAGTGGTTCCTACTTACCTTGAATAGTTCCATACAACTCACCACTTCACAGATTAAAAGAGAGAAACGTTAATAGGGGCCATGCAGTCTGCAAATAATGGTAGTTGTTGTTCAGCACATCTGGAGGACATGACATTGAGGAAAGATGTGCTAGTGCAGTATTCCACTTGAAGAGTGTGTCTTCCCTTACCACATAACAGTTGCAATTACCCCTTTCCCCACAGACCTATCACTACGAATCAGGATTTATAGAATGGGGGTGGCATATTTTCTACAGCAATTAGCCTCAGCATCTTTCTTTTTAGAAGTTAAAGCCTGCCCCAGATGCTCTTGTAGGCACACTGCAACCAGACAACAGATACATTCTTTTCATCTCCACATGACAACGCAGGCGTAGGTAGTGGAAAAGTCTGCTTATAAACAAACAAACAAAAAAGTAGTCTTACCTTTTAGGTCTTCAGCTACAGTTCATATTAATTCACCTTTAGATATAACCCTAGCCTATCAGCTTTTTTCATATAGTTTCAAAAGCCAGTTTGATTGCTAAAGTATATGTGTACAGGGAGCCAGGCTAAAAGTAACTTAGCCCCTCACATTTACCCAGAAGCTCAGATTACATCATCTACTTCACCCTCTGTCTATTGTCTTCTCTCTGATTAAAAATAAAATCACTAACAAAGAGGACTCAGGTGACCTAGTTTCCATTCGAGGCTGTCACACACTAGCTATGTTCCCATTTTTAAGTGAGGACTTCTAATCTACTTGACTTCAGCAGCAATAGAGGAGAGCAAGCCAGGGTTGTAAAAATAAAAAAGGCCTACAAGCTCAGTGCTAGGTGAGAGGAAGTGACGTGAACACACACGCGAGTCAGGAGGGCAGGTCTATTTGTCCCTTCACTGCTGCCTGCTAATAATTCAGTTTTTCAGCATACACATTGTAGTGATACATTTATTGCACCAACCAGAAGTCAGAAAATACATTATACTTGCCAGTGAAGTTTGCTGTCTTTTAGGGATGCAATTCTTTGCTAATTTTGTTCTCAAAGGAAGCAACAAGTAGTTTTTAGCAATTTTCTTCCTGTTGTAAGAAAGTATTTAAAAAATCACACATGTTTTTTCAAGATTACTTGCAGTTCAGGACTATACAAATAATTGGGAGATTTTGTGCAGTAAATAGCATCTTCTGTGCAAGAGATAACATTTTTTGCAGAGAGAAAAAAATTCTGCTGTTTTCTGCCCCTCCCCTCTGAATTTTTCACAGGATAAGTCCCCAACACAGCATTTTCTGCAACAAAAAAGTGTGAATTTTTTTACAGAATAAGTTCCCAACTACAGCATTTTCTGCCTGTGTGTGTATGCACACACACCACACACACACACACACACACACACATGGATTTTACACAGAACAAGTCCAGAATGGCAGCTCGGGATTCTTCTCATCCCGGTTTCATGACACCCAAGCAACAATTTCCTAAACATTTTTTCCCAAACACTCTCAAATATTCTTTCCACGCTTTAAAACTCCATTGTTCTAGATCATGAAAAATATCTTAGACCATTTCTGCATGGCATCGCTATCCTGCAACAGAAGCAGGCTGTTTCTGTGCTAGAAGTCATGCTGTTGCACAACGTCATCACTATCCAGCTGCTATCGCAGCTCCAAAGCCATTTCCGCACTAGGCTGTTATAGCGCTATGATTCCACTTTCAACCTCCTATGGAATCCAGCTGGCCCCTCCCGAAACTGCAAACCCCAAGATTCCATAGGAGGTTGAAAGTGGAATCATAGCGCTATAACAGCCTAGTGAAGAAATGGCCCAAGTGTTGCCATAGCAATATTTTGATGGGCCTGAAATTTGAAACTTTTAACATTACAATCCACAAAATTAGTCAAAATGAAATATGTGGTAAAACATTTTGTTTTGTAGTTTAGAAATATAGTAAAAGTTTGCTGTATTACTTATTCTTGCATTTTTTTAAAAAAAGCAGTTTAAATTTTCGTGCTTTTCATTTTTTTTTTCCTGTGAGACATCTGTTTTTGAAAATTGAAGTTAGCAATTTATGAGACGGAGCGATGCAAGTAGTTAATTGTGCCTCAGGTGCAAAATAACCTGGAACTGGCATGGCTGGCCTCAGATTAAGCAATGGAATGGATAATGCAATGGGGTGGTATTCTACCTATCCCTGAAAGTGGTGATGAAGAGACTACAGTGCAGAAAGGGAGAGGAGATTCATGGCATTAAAGACTTACTCTTGGGTGTTGGAGGACAGTGCACTTTGTGCCACAGGCCAGTGGCTTATTGCATTCAGATTTTAAAGAAATAACCAAAAACAAATCTATTAGTTACTTCTGGGAAACATGAAAGTTAGAAGTTAAGTAACTAACTACTTTGAAGGTATAGAACTATAGTTGTGATAAATTATTATCTAAATGTAACTTTCTAGGCCCTGACATTTCTGTCTCCCAACACTACCACACCAGTAATTGCGGCTGGATATCTTCAATACAGCATGCGCTTTCTTGTGACTGACATCCTCTTTACTGAGAATTTCTCAAGGTTTTTCTTCCTTCTTTTACTCTGGACATTAAACTTGAAAAAAAAAAAAAATCAGGTCAAAGGTACTGAAACTATCAATCAAAAGAAAATTCCATTAAAAATGCTTGATTTACTTTGTTAATTTGTTAATAACAGCTAGAGTCTCAGAACATATGCTAGCAACCACCAAGCCAGATGCAAAGTTAGAAAAGGCATAATTTGAGCCACAGGTCAACAAGAGAAACTGTTGTCAGACAACCAGGTCGCAAATATTGTCTTGAAAGCATTACACTTTCTACACAGGAAGTGACAAGTTCAGCGATAATTAGCTGTGTCTTTATGGTGCATTTAATTTCCATGATGCCACAATAGCTCTGACAACATGATCACAAAGGCAATAGAGTTGAAAGCTGCTAACCTTTTAGGTTAACTCTAATTGGAGTACCCTTAAATTAGGGCTGTAATAGGTAATAAGATCGTTATTGTTTAGGTCAGCTTCTGCTAATTTGTGTTTGTGTACTGCAGGTGTTTGCCTTCTTATGACTGCTTGCTATAGTAGATTATTACTCTGCACACACATAGACACACACTGAACTGTAGGCTGTATTCACTTGGTACCCACTTTATCATACGTTTATTTTCAGTAAGAGCAAAGGAAATTGCACACTAGTTGCCGTATTCTGATTAATATTATTCATTTAAGTCATGTTCAAAATTTTATTCAGATTGTTATCCTCTACATAGTTACCTCAGAGAAAGATCCATTAAGTTCCATGGGGCTTATTTCTATGAAGCCAAGTATAACATTGTGCTATTAATTATTGCTTTTAACTGCAGTCAAATTGGCTTCAACTTATAGCAACTCTATGAATAAAAAACCTTCCAGACACTCAGTTATCAATAGCCCTGCTCAGGTCCTGCAGACTCAGGAACATAGCTTCCTCAACTGAGTTTACCCACCTCCTTTTTTCCTACTATCTTCTACCTTACCAAGAATTTATTGTCTTTTTTATTGTCTTGTTGTCTCATGATATATAGGGTCAGTTCACTTCACCTCGGATGATAGAATCTGTTAGGGGCATATGCACATGTAAGCCTCCTTTATGTGTCATGATGTCCTTTTTCAGCCACTGCAGAGATTTGGTATTCCCTTCCTCCCTCTTGACTTCCCAAAGTCCACCCCCACTTACTAAGAAGCCCCTGAAGCCACCCCAGATGGCCATTCCATGCTTCATGGTGAGCAGACAGGATCTTAGAATGTCTAACTACATCCCATAGCTAAACGTGAAATGATGACATCAGTACTGGGATTTGCTGAGGTTCTCTGGGGAGTTTCATCATTGTTACAATCATGTCATGTCTGACTTGGGGGGCATAGCCAGATGCTTCTCCAATCCTTCCTGCTTTCTCCAATGCATGGAATAGCCATGCAAGGAGGCCTCAGGGGCTTTTCAGCAAGTAGGTGGGAGAATATATGGCTCAATGTAGTATTGATATGCATACAGATATTTAAGCTACAAAGCTGATATGCATCAGTGAAGGATCTTAGCCTTAGATTCTAAGAGAACACATATTACAACAGAATTTGTAGGAATGTGGAAAGTCAGTCTATGAAACATAATCCTGTTAGACACAGGGGCTAATCAAAGCATCCATTTTGCAAGGCAATATATCTGAATATGAGATTTTGTTGGCAAACTATGGGGAGACTCCATGCTTACCTTGGGAATTACTTAGATCCTCTGACTAGTCACTATTTGATGAAAAGTAGGTGTAGGATGGTATGATCTAGCAAGGGAATTCTTACACTTTTGTTAAATGGCCATTTGATTTTATTTTCAGGTGTGCCTTATTTGCAGATTTAAATCTTTCCATAACCACAGCTTGTAATGGTCA
The DNA here is from genome assembly GCA_948472985.1 of Iguana delicatissima. Taxonomy (NCBI): domain Eukaryota; kingdom Metazoa; phylum Chordata; class Lepidosauria; order Squamata; family Iguanidae; genus Iguana; species Iguana delicatissima. The sequence continues at coordinate 1,014,844 of CAOKZL010000578.1, read as the reverse complement.
CAATTGACAGAAAGACATGCCCTTCTAAATGTAATAGATAGTTTGCATGATTAAGTCTCCAGGTTCAGTTGCTGCTATCTCTAAGCCAAAAACAGAGCCTCTTCCTGTGGTAACATACAAAGCTGTTGCCCACTGTGCTACCACAAGTAGACTAAATGGACTGCTACTCAAGTGGAGTGAGGATGATCCTTTTACGTTGGCCTACTATTGCCTCCTGTTTATGTTTGGCAATTTTTTTGTGTGTGTGCTGGGAACAAATTAGATGAACTCCCAACAATGATTTTCAATTATGACTGTCATATTTGGGTATCCAAGCCCTTTGGTAAAGCCTCAGTTTCACATGCTCATGTACAAACTGTTTCATATTGAATACTGATGAAGTGACGACTCAAGAACACTAGAGTGGAAGGTTTGTTACCAACTGTATCTATTTCCAGTATACTTACCCTGCCTCTACACAGAGTTCTGGTAGTTTATAACCCCATGTCTTTCAGAAGCTCAAAAAGTCTTTAGAAATGGAACCCTAAGAATGGAGGAAATCCACCCCAACCGCTTTGTAATGACTCACAGGAAAGAAAAACTGGCAGACTGTGGAGGGGGCACTAACAACTGATTGAAAGGAGGAATAGAATAAAGTTCCTGGACAGTAGCGAGGGGCAGGCACAAATATACATACAGAACAGGAAAAACTATCATGTTGTCTGAATAGGTCACTTTCTGGTTAACACTGAGAAATTATTTTTAAATGTTCCCAAGGATGAAATTGAGAGCTATTTATATAAATACAGTATGTACATGAAGTAAGATCCAGGTTACAGCAAAGATTCCTGTCTCTGACATTTTGTTACAGGGTCCCACTTGCTGTTGCTGCAATATCAAAACCATCAAAGCTATCCATGATTAAAATGCAGCAATGAAGTCAACACCAACACGGATGAATTAGAAATGCTTTACCAAGTAAGTGAGAAAATAACAAATTGACTGCTGGATTGCGGTCAAAACTCACAGTGAACATTTGAGATCAAGTTCATTTCAGATCCAATTTGAAGGTATAAATGGGACTGGAATTCTGATAATTTGGCAGGTGTTTGATGAGACATGATTCTGTCATCAATTGTGGGCATAAGCACTGTAACAGTGAGCCATGCAGATACCTAATGTGGCATTTCACTTTGCACTTCACAAACAGCTGAGAGACGTCACCTGATAACACCCTGTTCACTTGGCCTTTGGGGAAAAGATAATTTGGGAAGAGATGCTTAAGGGTTTTTTTTTCCCCCTTCTCCAAGGAAGGATATTTATTGAGAATGCTACAAAGATATTCTGAGGGCATATCTGAAAGTGCCCTCAAAGGAACAGAGTGGCCACCTGTTAAAAGAGACTAATGCAATACTATTATGACATGCCATTTTGATAGTTGGGGAGTGAGTGGACATAGAAATGATATATTATACAATTGGAAGTTGCCAAATATTTCTATGAACCTCTTGCTATCTCAGTATATGGTAGGCCAGCCACTGTTACTAGTTGTCCAGTGAGACAATATGCTATCTTTGCACAGCTACAGGAGTGTCACTCAACATGAGTGAACAGCAGCCAAACTAGAAGAGGACACTCAAGGAATCATAGAATCATAGAAATGTAGAGTTGGAAGAGACCACACGGGCCATCCAGTCCAACCCCCTGCCATGCAGGAACACTCTCAAAGCACTCCCAACAGATGGCCGTCCAACCTCTGCTTAAAAACCTCCAAAGAAGGAGATTCCACCACACTCCGAGGTAGCATAGTCCACTGCCGGACAGCCCTGACCATTAGGAAATTCTTCCTGAGGTTCAGGTGGAATCTCCTTTCCTGCAGCTTGAATCCATTGCTTCTTGTCCTGGTCTCTGGATTAGCGGTAAACAAGCCTTCTCCCTCCTCTATATGGCATCCCTTCAGATATTCAAACATGGCTATCATGTCCCCTCTTAACCTTCTCTTCTGCAGACTAAACATACCCAGCTTTCTAAGTCTATCCTCATAGGGTACGGCTTCCAGGCCCCTCACCATTTTGGTTGCCCTCCTCTGGACTTGCTCCAGCTTGATGATGTCCTTCTTGAATTGGGGTGCCCAGAACTGGACACAGTATTCAAGATGAGGTCTAACCAAAGCAGAGTAGAGTGGTACCAGTACCTCCCTTGATCTAGACACCATACTCCTATTGATGCAGCTGAGAAATGCATTGGCTTTCTTGGCTGCTGCATCACACTGCTGACTCATGTTCAGCTTGTGATCTATTAAGACTCCTAGATCCCTTTCACATATATTGCTATCCAGCCACATGTCCCCCATCCTATATTTCTGTATTCTATTTTTTCTACCTAAGTGTAGGACTTTACACTTCTCTCTGTTGAATTTCATTTTGTTAGCCATGGCCCAGCTCTCCAATCTGTCCAGGGAGTAGGTGAACTTGTTCCTTTCGTCTGCTGAATCCATTGTCTGGGGTGAGTGGTGTGTTTTGCCTTCTTTCAGTTGTTGTCCAGATCTTATTCATAAAATCCAAAGAGTGCCTCTGAGAAATGACCTATCTCCCATTTGCATATCCCACCCTTCCTTCTGCACCTCTCTATTCTAACATTTTCAATTTCAGCAGGATTTTCCTGCAATAGGATCTTGAGAATGCTAGGCAATTAGAGAAGCTTTTTTTAAAAAAAAACATGAGGAAAGATTATTTCATTTGGAAAACTTCCTGTAGTACATGCAGAGAGTAGAGCTGTGCGATTGTCTTCTGGGAAAAAAATTAGTTTAAAAAACAAAACTGAATGCACCACTACTTTTAGAAGATGTGCCTCGCATGATGGTTCATTTCATCCTTCTAACATTTCCCCATGAAAAAAGGCTTCTGTTTGGGTTCCTGAATTTGCTTTGCCTGCCAATAAGTCCTAATAATTTAGGTGACTTTTGTTTCTGCACTTATAGACATAACCTGAATTCTACCTCTACTCACCACAGAGAGATCTGAGATCTCCACTGAATTCCGTAGAAGAACATTTAGATTACAAGCCACAGTAAGTGTCAGTTTAAGTAAAGATGATGGTGATGGTGATGGTGGTGATGATATGTAGCTAACAGCAAATATATGGGTTTTGTATCTGATCTTTTATTGAATTGAGATGAACACTGAGTCCTCTGGGAGTCTTTCCCTCTTTTGACCTGAAAGGTTTTTTTTTCCTCCTGATATAATCCAACATTTTGATTCAAATTAGATATGACTAACTAGGCCAGATAAAATCACTTTGGCGGCCAGATCCCTTCCATAGATCACAGCCATTGCTCTGTTAGATATTACTGCAATAAAGCCTTGTTCTTCAAAAGTTGACGAGACTTAGAAAAATGTGTTGAATTCTTTCAAATTTCATTCCACTTAGCTACTTCAGGCACCAAAAATGCCCTGTCGGGAAGAAATGTTAATATTAGTGAGTATGCATTTTCCTTAACATCTCATGTGATGGTCAAAAGAAGGAAGATGCAAGCAATGAACCAATGTAGAATGGGAAGAGAAGAGATGGTACAGCATGTATAAAACCTTCAGTTTCCTCTTAACCTCAAGTTCTCTGAGTGCATGGCCTCCAGTACCTTGCTCCAGTACTTCTCTGGCCTCATTAATTTCTAGCTTATTAAGTAAGGGGCGTGGATATGCACGTACTCAGCTACAAAGTTACACTGGTCTTCTGGAAATGGTTTTTGCTTTGTCTGCAATTCCTCTGGTCTGAAAAGAAGCCCTCAACTCCACTTCGAGGAAAAACAGATGATAAATGTATAATGTGTTGACACATTCCTCAACATATGAATCAGATTCCATCTCTGGGAAAATGTTGACAGTAGCTGAATTGCCAGGCACTGTGGAAGGCAAAATGGTTACACCTGAAATTCCAGGTTCTTCCTTTAAGTCTTTGTATTGGTGATATAACCACTCTCATTCCATGATGCTGAGTGGTCTAGATTTTGAGACACAGCAAATAAAGGGAAACACAATGATTGGAGGTGTTTACTTCACTGATGTTTGTGAAGTGTGTGCCCCAGCCTCAGTTGCGTAGGGGTCGGGGGGTAATGGGGACGGTTCGCCCCCAGCAGCAATTTTTGGGCTCCTTTCTTGCCCTCCCCATATTCTGTAGCCCACCCCATCTGCCATAGCCCTGCCCCATCTGTCATAGCCATGCCCCACACCCTGTAGCCCCGCCCCGACACCCGGTAGCCCTGCCCCCTCCTGCCCATTCCATGTACTCCAAGCTCCACCACTGCTCAGCCTAGTTTTGTGTTTTGTTTCTAAGGGGACAGCATTGTGTGGTTAGGTAGCATCCAACAAAAGCATATACAAGGTAGCATCAAAAGAGTACACCAGGTTAAGTGCAGATAACTCATGATAGTTTGCCACTCTAAGTTCAAAGTCATCAGTAAGTATAACTAATCTTCAGTGAAGTCATCACCTAGGCACGCATTACTGAAAAGTAGCTAATAAGTAGAAATACTTTCACTCACTGGAATGTTGATATTTACCCTTTGTAAATCACAGTATTGCTAAATCTCTCCTCAGGTGAATAGAATATAAAAGGGTTCATTGTTTCAGCCATTTGCTGGTGACACATTTCTCAACCACTTCTTGGTCTTAATCTCTAAATGACTTGTGCTTCTGCATTCAGGTCCATCCATCCAGCTATGTTGATATAAACTTTTGCAGACAAGGTTATCTCTTGTGCTATCTGGAGGTCTACAGTCAGACCTCCACATCTGCGCGTTCTGTATCCACAGATTCAACCAACCACATCTTGAAAATACTCTAAATAAATAAAGCAAGCAAACTTTGATTTTGCCATTTTATCTAAGGGACACCATTTTATTACACCAGTGGTTTTTAACTTAAGGTCCATGGAACCCTGGAGATCCATGGCTGAACACCAATAGCAGTGCAGCAACCAAACTGCTCCCTCATTTGCAAATAAGGGAGCAGTGTTGGTACTCCTCCTCACTGCCATGTCTCTTTCATCAGGAATGTGGCAGCAGGGGGTGAGGGTACCCAAACTGCTCCCTTGTTTGCAAATGAGGGAGAAGTTTTGGTACCTGCACTCCCCCACTGCCACATCCTTGACACAAGGGACATGGTGGCAGCTGTGTACACACCCAAACTATGACTCTGGAGACTAGGGTTTGAACTCTGCATACACACGCACAGCCACAGAAACCCACTGGGTGACCTGAGGCAAGTCACATTTTCTCAACCTCAGAAAAAGTCAAAAGCAATTCATCTAAGAAAAGCTCCATCATAGCTTCACCTTAAGTTTGCCATAAGTCAGCTTTCAAAGGAGAGGGACATGATGGCTAGAAAGAACATCCTCCATCAGTGATACTGCGTTGTTATGTGCCTTCAAATCATTTCTGACTTATGGTAATCCTAAAGTGAACCTATCACAAGGATTTTATTTTATTTTTTATTTTTTTTGGTAAGAATTGTTCAGAGGGAGTTTGCCCATGGTCACCCAGTATTTGAGTGGGGATTTGAATCCTAGGCCATTTCCACATGGGTATTTAAAACGGTGCAGTGCGTCCTCCACGGAGGACATCTGCACCTTGGAGCAGACTGGGTTCAGACTACTTACCGTAGATCCACACCTCAGTCCACTCCGGAACGACCCCAAGTGGTCCTCCAGTGTGTTTTTGGAAACCTGATTTTTCCGGTCTTTCAAAAGCACGGAGCGCGCCACTCTGAGCCTGCTCCCTTGTGCAGATTCGCAGGCTCACACCAATGCAAGCCTGCGATCTGCCGAGGGCAGGCTTTAGGCTGGCAAGCTTCAGCAGTTGGTTGAGACCCACAACCAACCAGAAGCTTCCATTTTGGACGCCGGAGCAGTGCGGATCGACGAGCACACTGCTCCTCCTCACCCCGGATCAGATCGGACCTCCAGAAGATCTGCTAAGTAACGGCATGGGGCGATTCCCTCGCCCCGTGAGGAAATGGCCTTAGTCTCCAAAAGCTTTTAATAAATAAATAAATATTTAAAAATTCAAATTTAAATATTTAAATCTCAAGTTAACTTGTGTGTCCCTGGCAACAAATATTTACAAAGGGTCCCTGGTCAAAAAAAAAAAAAAGTTTAAAAACCTACTGTATATTGTATATAATGGGATTTGAGTATCCATAAATGTTGATATCCATGGGAGGGTCGTGGACCCAAACCCTAGCAGATACTGAAGGACCACTATATATTCTTAATTCTGAATATGAATATGAATACAGACAAATGAAACCATCTGTGATGAATTGGGTTCCAGCAATAGACGATGAATACAAATTAATGTGTAGAAGTACATGCAGAAATGGGTTGCTATCTTTCTTTATGTATGGATATAACAGTCCATCCTAAATTATTTTGGTTAGATTATTTCTATGTGGTACATAACTGTATACAGTACAGATCCCAAAGATAGTCCCTCAATATTATTGCATCTTTAGAAGATACTTACCCTTGAACAGTTGCATGAGAATTTTGATAAGGAGGCAGCTTTAGATCCCACTGAAAGCAATGCAGGGTGGATACAGTATACCTAAACTTGGGCACATATTGGCAAATGCATTTAGATGTACATCAGTTTTATCCAAGATTGATAATCCAGGAAATGATATTTTCTGGTGATCTGAAGTAATGTATTAGTGTGTGTGTGTGTGTGTGTGTGTGTGTGTGTGTGTGTATTAATGAGGATGTGAAAACCAACCTTTTCCATTTTAACATTAACTTTAATGTGTCACAGTTTGGGTTATAAGAAGCTATATTTATTCATTATTTTAGAATGTTATTTTATAGTCATTTGGAAGAATGTGGTCATTTGGTCAGTTTCCATTTTTAAAGTTTTTAAAGCACACACAATAAAGTTAACATTATATATACATTATACGCATAAACACACATATATATTAAATAGGGACTAATGCTAAAGTGTTAGCAATTTTCATTAATCTTTCCAATTCTGGATTTCCTTATCTAGACTGAAGTGAGAGAAGTGGTACATAGCCAGCGTGTGATTATCTCCCAGTAGGATTGCCTATGATAGTCACTTGCAACAAGCATATATTCCAGTTCTTAATGAATGGATACATAAAATACGATAATATGTCTTGATGCCCAGATTAACTAATTAGATATAGGCTGGAGAAGATGGACTAAAATTAAATACTTTTCCAAAACACTCAACACAGTTAATTAATACAAATCCTCTGAATCCAAATGTTCTATATTTGTGCCATAAAATGAAAAGCAGCTAATCGGACAGTCTGTGGATTATAATAAAATATTAAAAGTGGGGAAGAGTACTTAGAGAGGCTAGGTTGAGTTAGGAGTGTTTAAAGCCTCCTTAATTATTGAAATTAACAAAGTACAGTTTAAGACAATGATTCATGAAAAGCCTGAAGATATTTTTCCATCACATATTGCATCGTCTATATTTGATACATATCTTTATTAAGATCAACAAAAATGTTACCTGAAATAATTGTTAGTTAAATCTAGGATATGATTCATTGTGCTGGATGGCACAGCAATGCCTCTAAAATTTGCCAGTGAACGTGTTGGCTGTTATTAATATGCATATACTAGAAGTATAATTTACCACCTACAAGAGGCATATTATTCATAATTAGATCATTGCCTTTTTATTTCTGCAAAAATTAGGTGTTGCAATTCTTCTATCATGCTTCAATCATTCTTCTCTGGCAGGCACACCTTGGGATAATCCCTGATAATGCATATAAACAATTAGTCTTACATCTCAGTGAGCTATTCATACACCCACTCATATATCTATATTGTATATTGGAATGGTTGCCACAGACAGTTCTTAATTTTGCAACCTGAAAGCATAGGGGAGTAATAACTTTGAAGGGGACTCAAAAGACAATGGGAAGAGCTGTCCTGGATCAAGTCAAAAGATGATGAAATCTCACAATCTATCACCACAGTGGGCTGCTAGATACCTGTGGGAAGAAGCCCACCAACAGGACAGGAGTACCTCAAACACCCTCCTGCTCATAATAAGGACAGTTCAGTATCTCCTTGACAGTGTGGGGTTACTGTGGAGAAGGTGAACTAGAATAGCAATTGAAAGGAATGGTTATGAGCCAGAATACTTCTATTCTAAATTTTACATTAGTCATAGTGTCTTCATAGCTTGTATCCTACAAACTCCTATCTCTTCTTGGCCGCTGGCTTCACTGCCTGGAGGACTCTGGGAATTGTAGTTCACAAAAAGTAACTTTCTCCTATCTCTACTGTTAGCAGTAGCTGCTACTTGACATGCATATGACTCACTCTATTGGGCTGTAGTGTTGCTATCATTAAAAGTGTGATATTCAGTTGAAATGAATGTATTCTCCAAAAGTTCAATTTCTGAATATTGATGTGAGATATTCTCTCAATACAGTCTATGATCAGGGCTTCAGACACAGAGAAGAGGAAAAGGAACAGAAATTGACTGCTGGACCAAGCACAGATCAAGGGGCTTATCATCTCTGAGGAACAGCTTGTTGTTGGTAGCACAGAAGATCCCTCACACAGATAAACTGAAGACCGAGGGTCTTAATATGCTGACCACTGAGCACACACAACCAGCTCTACCCCTCTTCTCCTGGGCACAGGACTAAAGATGGAGCTATGCCTAAGCTGAAACCTAGAGACAGGTATTCAAAGTCTTTTCGGTGGGCTGAGATCTCTAGTCTCTCAGACCTATTTAGGAGGAAGCAATAAGAACTGATGGATAACCTGGATAAAGCCCTGATGGTGCCTCCAGAATGGACAAGGGAGTGAAGGCAGCTGCAAAATCTTATCATCAAACCAGAGTATACATGCATCACTTTTTTAGAAGTACTTATTCAAGTGGTGAAAGGCATCTGTTTATCATGGCATGTGATTTTCCTCACCTATATGTCTTGAATTTAGCATGCTTTGTTATGTGATTGGTCATTGGATAATAAGCATAAGCAGGTTTAATTTGCAAATATGATTACTGAGGCACACATTCAGTAAAGAAATCCTGTTCTGAGAGAATAAAAGAGTTAACTGTGGGGGATGTGTATTCTCAATGTCTAAATTTGCCTCCTGGTAACTCTCTGACAGTTGTTTGGCACAGTATCTCTTATGCCCAGCTCCTCTATGGGACACATTGATGGGCCATTTCTCTTGCTGATTCAGCCTTCCTAGCTTAGGGTCTGCTCCTTCTTTTGCTATCATACCAGACAGTTCTCCATCCTTTCAGTGATGATGACGAATTATTGAGTGTTGGTGGAATTGTACAAGGCACACTTGTCATCTGTAGCAGGCACCATACTTGGACTCATAATTTTCTGCCAAGCCTACCTATGGCTGCCCTCTTGGCTATTTAATTTTTACCTTAGGTCTAAACCAGTGGTTCTCAACCTGTGGGTCCCCAGATGTTTTTGGACTTCAGCTCCCAGAAGCCCTGAGCATTGACCGTAGTGGCTGGGGCTTCTGGGAGTTGAAGTCCACAAACATCTGGGGACCCACAGGTTGAGAACCACTGGTCTAAACAGATACGTATGCACAGCAGTGTCCATTTTGGATGATAATGGATCATCACTTGAACAAGACCCATGTATTCTTAAAAGCAGCACTCACAGACCTTGGAAAAGTATATATATATATATATATTTCTGTTCAATACAGAAGCCTGCAAAGAAATATACTGTTTTCATTTGCTAGAATAAATGCTCTGAGCAACTGGGTTTGAGGCTTAATATATCGTGCTTTATGATATCAACAAGGATGTTCCTAGGTTTCTGGTTTTAGCTCTGAAATCTCAGGGCCAAGGGTCGGTCCTGCCCTGGCAGCTCTATCTGCAAGTCATGAAGACTTCTCAGTTGATTCTTCAGCAGTTTGTCAGGTGACTAAATAAATAAATAAATAGTCAGCATGCGCATACTAGCATCTGTGAACACACTATCACAGATGTATTAAAGTGTTCAAATTACCAATACAGCTTTTCAGTGAAGCCAGCTCATGGTTTCGACTGCCAGTCATCAAGTAATGACTGCGTACATGAATAAGCCTTTAGCCACTGGAGTGAAGAAGTTCCAGAAATTCAGATGGAAAGTTCTACTTGAATTAATTCTTTGTTGTACTTTACTTAATAAGAGGAATGACAAAACACTGAACAAATTCAAAGACTGTTGGGAATGCCTAATACATTATATGAAAGCTAGATGAGGGATTTTATCAGTAATAAGTTAAGAGGAAAGCTAGGAAAGGAAAATGGAAAGAAGACTAGTAACTAGGTAATAATAACGATTTAATTAGTAGTGAAAGGAGACATACAGGTGATATAAATTTTTGTATATAATATGTAGAAATAGATAAACTTTTTAGATCTGGTTGATGAACGTATTATAATTTTTTTTTAATTTACAAGTTTATAACTTTTGAATTGAATATAATAAGTAGTTAGTTGTGATAAATAAATAAATAAATAATTTTTAAGAAGAAATTAATTGTTTGTTTTATTGCTATCTAAGTATTCTTTGGACTCTCATGAATAAAGCACTAAATTTGGTCAGAAAGATATGTAGATTCAAGGAAACAGCCACCCCAAAAGGCTGGTGTGATGCTGCCAATAAGCAACTTAGCCAAACTTGGGTTGTTACTTGCAGTTTCTAACACCACATACCTCTCAGGACCAAGTTATTTGAGAGATCTGTTTATCTTGTACAGATTGGTCTTGTCTTCATGCTCTGCTTACCATGCTGTAGCCTAGTAAAGGTAAATTTGGATCTGATGTGAAGGAAAATTTCCCTCTTGTGGAGTTGACCATGCTGAACAATCTTCTCATTGCCGTTAGGCTGGCTCACCATCTTAGGTGTTACTGCCATCAGTTTAATAATTATTGACTTAAGCAAGCATTTTTCTTATTATTTCTGTGGTTGTTAATATCACCAGTTGCCCCTGGATTTTAATTATTTTTAATGAATTGTTTAATTGACCTTTTTCCCATTTTATTTTTTTCAAAAACTTTTTTAACAACTGGTTTAATTGTAACAGTTTTTACAACAAAATGCTTTGAGATATTTTAAAAAGTGAAAAGCAGTATGGAAATATTCTCAAATAAATGAAGATGCTTCATTTAATCCCACCGATTAATGAATAAGGATGTACACATTCTTGTTGATAACTGTTATGCTAATCTGGGTTAGAACTATGCTTTCATTAATTAAGAGAAGAAGTTTTCTCTCATCCACTAGCAAGAAGTGGTATCTTATCAGCTTTATGGAGTATCCCCCTGCAGCCAGTGTTTCCTAAACCAACAGATAGGAAGTAGCACATTCTGATTTATATGCTTCCGTCCATTAAGGGAGAAACAGATTAATGGGGAAATGCTTTTTAGTTACTCTGGAGTTCTTCAGTGGGTTGCATTGCTGCCTTATGATTTATTTTTCCTAGATCCCATTGTCAACACAGTCAAAAAACACCCTCCCAAATTCTGCAATGACATTAAAAATAGCAGAGGCCTGTTTGGTTTCCTTTTAGAAAGCAAAGGTCAGACGTAGTGTTAAGAGGGCAGCCTGGGGTCAGAATAATACAGTAGGACTTGGTGGGAGGGGAGGCTGAGGAGTCGGGGGGATGGATGCAGTTAGGTTAGCATATTGTCCTGGGGTTAAGAGCTTTTCTGAAGCCCCGATCCATCTTCATCCTTGTAATGAGGCTATTCTTACTTTCAAAGAAAGTGTTGCTATGAAACACATTGGCAAATTTGAGGCCTGCTTATTCCAGCTCATGGCCTATTGTTCTTGGGGGTGTAATTGGTGATCAAGAAAGCCATAAAACAGCCCAGCTATTAAAATAGCTTGAATTGAAGCTGAAAGGAGAGTATTTTATACAGTGGTGGCTTCTCTGTAGAGGCAACTTTCACCCTCACGTGAACCAAAGTTTATGGAAAGACCTGATGACATCGCTCTTGTTTAACCTCCAAGAGAACTGGGGTGGGGGGGCGGAGTGGGGGGAGGGAGAGAAGGGGATGGGAAATCAAAACGAAATAGAATTAATGAGCCTTCACATATTGTCCTGTTTCTTTTGTTGTGAAAAAGCTGGGTGAAAATGAAGTAGAAAGGCAGGGGATAGAACAGAGCCTCCATTAATATCAGGTTATAAATTCTACAAAACATTAACTTCATTACATAGCAATTACTATCTGTAATTGGCAGAACGGAAGATTCTACTTTCTCATCAACTGTTTGTTGGATGGGACTCAGCATTTTTTCCCTAGCTGGCAAAGGTCATGCTACTGACAAAGGGAACAATCTTAACGCAAAGAAAATGTAACGCTTTACTTGTCTTAAGTTGTAACCCAATATCTTTACGACAATACTGATGGGGCAAATGTAATTTCTAATTTTATCTAACTGATATGTGCCATTCTTAAAAGTTAATTAAAATATGTACACAATTTTTTAGCAGAGGAGACTTTGGTTTTATATTGTACCTTCTTTTGGGACCAGCTCTTTTTCTGTGCTACATACCAAGCACATTAATGTCTCTAAATAAGTAAATAATACACTGCAAAATGTTTAAAAAGAGATATCACTTAGAGCAAATACAAGCAGAAAGAAGGTTGAGGGTCTCAAGCCTGGGTGCCTAGATGATGTTGGGCTACAACTTCCAGAATCTTCAGCCAACATGAGCGATAGTCTAGGATTCTGGGAGTTATAGTACAACAACTTCTGAAGACCCAAGATTGGGAACCACTAGCACAGGAGACAGACCTGGGTTCAGGTCCCTGTTCAATCAACCTCACTGGACAACTATGACCGATTCTCAGGATAACCTACAACACAGGAATGATGATGAAGAAGATGATGATGATGATGATGATAATTATTATGATTTCCCCAGTACTGGGATTTAAAGTGGCTTACAAAATATTAAAGCTAGAGTAAAATATGTACCAAAAAATAGTCTTAGATGGCTACCAGGGTACTTATGCCTGACCTAGTCCTGCATAACAACAACAAAGACAATGGTGATGATGTTTACCTTTATGTTTATGATTAGCAATGTAATAGTAATAGGGGCAGTATTTGATCTAGAACTCCAGGAGCTTCCAGCCAGCAAAATTTGAAAGCTTACTTTTTTGGACTACAACATACAGAATCCTAGTGGTCAAAGTACCTTGAGGATCGTGGGAGGTATATACAATTTTATTTCTGGCTCTGAGTTTTGCTTTGTTTTAATTTTATCTGCTGCCCCTGACATAGTGTTGCTCTGCGACAATGTGGTGAGGCTGGCAACGAGGAGGAGGCAACCCAAAGGGGACATTTTGCAGGTCCCCTTTATATGTTTACTTTCCCAACTGCAAGTATAAAAGCCTTGTGTGGAAGCACTCAAATCAGCATAACAAATGCACCAGTAAATCCAGTTTTCAACATTAACACACACGCGCGCACACACACACAAGACACAAATGTATTTTAGAGAGACAGCTTTGTTTGAAGTTGTGTTGGCAGACGAAGGCTGCCATCTGAGGCTGAAGGTCCACTTAGTCTTCTTACCAACAATGGCCAGCCAGAGCCATGCTGGTGAAGAGGGTTTTTTTAACCCTTTAAGATTCATGAGTGGAATTTGATAGTAGATTGAATTCAGCAGTTTATTTAAAAAACACAGTGCTGGGTGAACCCTGGCATGGTAGCCCAAGATTCCACTTCAAACAAGCAATTAAATCAATTTTATATAGAATTCTTACAAAAACATGAAGTGGCAGCAATTAAGCATACATACAAACTCAGTAGTAAGGAACAACCACTATTTCTGAACTATGTACATCACACTTGTTATTTTAATCTTATTCAATGTTCTGGCTGTTATCTTATCTGCAGGATATGTCAAAATGTTTTGGAACATAGCTCAGCATATTTGTACACACTTAACTTGAAATCAGTAGGAACTTTCAAATTTGTCTTTGTCTAAGCAAAATGTTTTCTTCAACATAGGTCCACCTCATTTAGGTTTTATGGTCACTTTCTGACTTCTCCTCTTCACTAAGATGTCCAGAAGCAGGGTGTGAGGATAATAACGGCTCCCCTTTATTTATTTATTTATTTATTTATTTATTTAAGCCCTTAGCAATTGGTATTTAGAGGTGAAATGCCTTCTGAACATGGATTTCTCATAACTGCTTAACACGATAGTCATTCATCATGATGGCTGACTCATGAATGTGTCATCTGGCATTGGCATTTCTTGATTTACATGAGAGGAGTCCCTCTGAGTGGGGCTGAAGGAGGACCTTAGGTAGATTCCCCTAGGAGATCATTATACTTTGTCCATCCTCCCACGAGCGATAGTCAACAAGACCAGTCAAGAGTCAAAGAGAGATGGAAATCATAGTTTTTTTCCATGTCCATGTTCCTTTTGCATATGCTCAGTCAAAATTCGTTCCATCCCATTAGTGCAACCAGCTCATGAAAGTGTATCTTTAAACACACATTTATATGTTACATGTTTCCTCTCAAAAAAAATTTTTTCCCTGCAAAATATGCATTTCAAACTATGTTTCGTTATTGCATCAAATCATTTGGAGACTCCTGATTGACAGCTATGTTCCAAATGCAAATTAGTCCTGGAGGTGTGGATCAGAATTAATACCTAAATTTGCAGATATCAATTTGTTGTTTTTTAAAAATATACCTATACACTGACAGAAAGGCTGCATATTACTCAGTTGCTCTTTTAAGGCTGTCTTCTAGAAGGACGTGAGGCTTAGAATTGCTGATCTGGCTTATGGGTGATAAAAGGCCTCACTTTAGCTCCCATGCACGTTATAGCAAATTGTCTTGTTGGGGCAGTCCACAGTTCTGCAAGTACACTCTGATGATTCCCACACGTGGGTAGGACATGACACAGGACAGACTACAGGGGGACAAGTGAATGGTAGGAGACAGTACACACTCCCCCTTCTATTTGTGATTTGTGCAGGCTCACGTGTAGTTTAGCCTTGAACCCAAGAAAAGTTCATCCTTATTGGAGTGGATAGAAGACTATGCTGGAGACAGGGCTAGACAAATACATGACATCATTCAGGGTTAAATGGCTTTATATATGTGACGGCTTCTTCTTTAGCCTGTGATTTTACTTTCCCTGACTACATTTTGGGGAAACAAATAGGCTTCCAAACAATCTGCATTTCACCACACAGAAAGATCAAGCTCATTGGCACTTGGCCTGCTCTTCACTTTTCAAGAATTGGACAACCAGCCTGTTACCTCTTGCAAATTCTGTAGTGCAGTAATGCTACTCTTGATGCATAATAATATAACAAGGACTTTTTTTTTTGTTTAAACGTGCAATAAAAATATCACAGGAAAATAAACCCTTGTTAGCTTGGATTCATTTCAGACACACTTCTAATTTTATGCTTTGACAAAGACTACCAGGGTGAAATGCATCAGCAAGCCAAGTTTCCTTGCACAAACATGTTGGAGTTGGGAAATTCACAATGATAATTTCATCTACATGAGTCTGTGAAATGATTAAACGTGTCCCTTATTACGTCTGTATCAGCCCTTTCTTAACGACATGTAGCAATTTCAAACATTATATTAAATAAATGTTTTACATTTCAAGGATGTTTTAATATTGTGATTCTTAATCCATTTTGTACAGTTTGTATTATTTAACTGCAAACTACCGATAGTGTTTGAGAATTCCCCAAGCCTTCAAGGAAAATTATATTGGCCAAGATCCTACATCACTTCCACAGAGCATAAGTACCTACTGGCAGACTTACAATACACAAACCCTACACGGAATGCCAATGTAGGGAAGATGTGGGGATCAATGTCAATGCACATGGCTGACAACTCATTGTGCAACTGTAATGGCAATACATGGAGACAACGTACATTCACATGTTACTCTGTGCACTTTAATGCACTACTGCATGCATACTGATCCCAAATATACAATGGTCTCAAATGCTCAGCTCTGCTTACGCCACTATCAGCTGGATATGACTGGTTAACATTCTACCCCTCAAAAAAGTCACTTACACTGTTGTATGTCACTAAACAGGATGCCACCCCCTCTGTGTTCCATGCAGCCTTTTTAACAGAAGGTTTATGTAAGAATAGGGAACATATTTTTGGATGCTATCTGAATAAAGTAATATAGCTAACATAAAGAAAAATTGACATTAGATACACACAGAGGGAGGGGGGTATTCAATGAAGTTATTATTCTTAAATAAGAATGTTCCTCATTGACATTGTTTGAAATAAAAAAAGAAGTTTAACACAAACGTTTATGTAGCCAAGACAATAACACATGCAAATAAAATTCCTGTTATTGCATTCTTACAAGATGCTAGGTAAAGCAAAAGCCAACCAGTTCCAGATACAAATGTCCCCAATGGAAGATTTGCGAACATCTAGCTATATCATAGGAGGGGATTAAAAATACTGTCAAATACTGAGACAATATAATTCCACAGTGGAAACAGCATGAAGCTACAATACAAGGCTTCAAACTGTTGTATCTACAGGTTTTTAAACTATGAGAGCCCTCAACAACTTTATAGGCTCCCTACAGGATAAGATAACAGCTTTTAAAAATTGTTAAAAAGAAAACCAACCAACCAACCCACCATCTCAGATAAGTTCTTTGTGTTGAATGGATATTTATATTCATAAAAATATTTCTAGAGCCTATGAAATATGGAAGGCTTCATTTTTATATATTTAAGCCTGAAATATAAAAGCATGTCTTAATGCAGTTTTGAAACATATTAATATATCAAAATGCATAATATAGATAATACAATACAATATGAAATCATGTACATTTTCCTAGAAAACAAAGGCAATAAATCACAGTTTCTGATTTATTGTTCTCTAAACACATTTTAATCAAACTATTCCATAGATGACAAATTTATTCTGTTAGCATAAAAGTAGTTGATCTTATTCACTGTTCCATGTCCTTCCTTCAGTCTAACTGAATACTGTATATACTAACTATATACTGAATATTTAAATCTTTTTCTTGTGGGTTGGATCTGCAAGTGCAGTCTTACACAATACATATCTATGCAGAGGCTAGTCCTACTGAGCTACTGAAAAGTAAGACTTATTGACCTGACTGCCAAGAAATTAGCTACGGAACTGCAGCCTTACCCATACTTCAGAGTGTATCTACACTGCAGACTTCTCTGTTACAGATAAGGAGTGTGCACTAGAATTCTCCAGCAAAGAATTTTGGCTGGATCCAACTCAATATATCAAATAAGGAGATGATAGTTAAAAAACATGGTGCCTGGGTGGTGCTTCTGAGCATGTGCAGTATGCAGTTCCCTTACCACAAAATAAACAAATGGCCTGCCATCACTGAAAAGAGGAGACAGAGCCTCTGGGTCACAGGGAAATGATTTTAAGCAGAGTGAAATCCTGGCTTGGAAGCTGACACAGTTGCACCTTCTTTTTTAAGGAATTCAATTCTGATGTCTCCTGATCACATTTCATAAATGAAAGCAATTAAAGCTAGGTCATGTAGAGCACTTTCTTAGCCTATTCTTATTTTAATATTCATTATCCCATGGAGAAAGAAGCAGAAAGATTTTAGAAGGAAGCTCTGTGTAACATCAAAAAGGTTATTATAGCTAATGCCACTTAAACGCAAACTCCATAGAAAATAAGGAAACGCCACTGACTTTAGAAGACTCACATAACAAATATTTCCTGATGTGCACCTACTGTGAGTCTGACTAATCACCTTCTGATCCTTTGCCTGCTGCTTCATTGTAGCTCTGGGATTATGTAAAGCAAAAAGTAAAATAATGCCATTCTCTACCCTGCGTTTCAGTGGCCAACAATGTTACATTGACAAGTAAGGCTACTTTTCTGTGTTGTATAATTTAAAACAAGACTGTGTTGTGAATTCGTATACATAATTCCTATGCAGTCCACAGAAGCTGTAGCTGCAGTTACATATGAAGTTTCATTTCTTTTTTTGTTTCTCTGAGTGAGATCTGCTCTTCCTCAAGGATGTACTCACCTGCGTAAACATAAAGTGGACTGGACAATCACATACTTGGTCAGTGGAAGAGCCCAAAATCAGAAAAGTGTGTTTACTCAGGCATTAATAACACAAACTTGGAGAAAGCCGTGACTATTCAAGTAGACTGAATAGATTACAAATGCCAAACCTCCAATTTTGAGAGAGTGACACTTGACCGTAACACAGCTTTGAACCACTGAGGGCTGGTTCAAACATGCCTTTGAGAATGCAGCATCAAAGGAGACTGGGACATGTGAACGAGCCCTCAAAATCAAGCTGCCACATACTCCCTTGAACACAGGAAGTTAACTCACATACCAGTTAAACAGTGAATTTCTGAAAGAAATTAAGGAAGGTACTCTCAGATTCTTTGTCTACTTGCTTGAGAGTAAGTCCATGGATATAGCTGCAAAGGGATGGGTAGTATAAGGGGAGAGGTAGAATGAGGGTATGGCCCTCAAGTAAGTATTCTTCCCCAAGTGAAATTTTCTTTTAGTCTTGAAATTTCTCACATTGCAGGGAGTGAGATATTAATCATTTATACCTAGAACTCTTATAGCTGCTGTATTTACATTCCCTTGGTATCTTTGTCTGCCCATCTTCTTTAGATGCCTAACCTTTATTTCTAAATGCTCTCTCAAGTTACCAGAAATTTGCTCAGTGAAGGAAATGTTCATTTGGAGGAACAGAATTCTCATTGAAGGGGCAATGACCCCCAAATAAGTATGTGGCACTTCGTCTCAAACCATGTGATTAAATTATGTGAATCGCTCCCACAAGATATAGTGATGGGTACCAGTTTAGACAGTCTTTAAAAAGCTAGGTTAATTCACAGACGGTAAAGCTGTCAAAGGCTATAAGTCATGGTGGCTATACACTACTGCCAGGTTCAGAAACAATAGTAGAAGACTATTGCCCTCATATCCTGTTTGTGAGCTTCCAACATAGATTTGCTTGGTGACTATGAGGACAAGATAGTAGACTTTATAGGCCTTTGACCTGATTCATCTTTGGTTTTTTTGGGCTTTTTTTTTTTTTCGGTGGTAAGTGGGCGACTGAGGAGACCTGACTAGCAGAAGTGGCCATACTCTGGCCTAAAGGGACATCTGTTTAATCAAGAATGAGGAAGGAAAATCAAGTCAGAGGATGGAAATGGGAATGTCACTCCAAGACAGAGGAAAAGAGCGGTTAGGAGAGTGGTCATTGGTATTGTCTTAAAATCCCAACTTGGTATGGAATCAGATGTTGTGCCCTCGGGGTCAATGCATGAGGAATCTTTCGTAGCTTCCACAGGAAGACTATAATTAAAAGAAATGTGGTGAAATAGAAACAATAATGGCAGCCAATTGAACAGATACTGACTTCCTGAGAGAGTAGGCACACCGGGATGTATATGTGATTCAGCATCAGAAAATTGTCAGCAGCTGCTTAAGCACAATTGGGAAAGAGAATGTCAAACCAGTCAGAACACCAGAATGATGTACATCAAGGTTTTGTTTGTTTAGTCAGAAGCAACCCTGCTCCACTGGGAACAATGAAAAATTTATACCAAGTATGGTCTGACAAAACAAAAGAGACCCCAGTACAAAAAGGGTAGGTATGCCTTATACCCTTGACATTTCCACAACACATAGAAATAGGTTCTAAGAGAGCATAAAAAGTTTGTGCTTTCGAACCCAAGGGCACCATTAAAGCAGAGCTCAAAAGGAATCTGATAAATAAATAAATAAGGCGTTAAAATTCCACACTGACAAGAAGTGAAAGAAAGGATGCAAATCACTCGTGCGTTTAGGTGCCAAAAAGAGAAATCAGTGGGAGAGTAATGTAACTGTCTTGTTGGAGGCACATGAAATATTCTGCAGTATTGGATGGTCCAAGGGGAGGGGCTGTGTTAATGTCAAGAAATGGCTCAACCCACAGTTGTGCAGTCAGATTGTTCTATTCAGCAAAATCATTGTTCAGGAAAAGGATAAATATGAAGGAATATAATCCCTATCCCATCTCTGTTACAAAGATCCAAAAAGTGCTGGCAGTGTCATCAATGTAAATGACAGTTTTCTAAACATCATTCTATAATGAATAGCGTGTGCCATGAACCTGGCTTCTGGACCTTATAATTTCCAAGTAGGATCTTCCACCCAGGAGATATCTACATAGAAAAATGTCTTGAAATGAGGAAACAGGTTTGTGGCCCCAGTTCAGGGGTAAACATGCAGGTCCTATGGTTGTTTTGAGACCCTTCCTCCTGATTTTCCCCTGTGGAGCAACAAGATGTGTAAGCGTTTAATGAGATGTTCAGTAAGGAGTTCTAGGGGTGGGAAGGAGAGAATTGGTAGGATCATTATGTAGAGACTAAATACTAGCAGGGGACAGAGAGAAAGCTAAACTATTTAATACCTTCTTTGCCTCAGTCTTCTCCCAAACTAGTGAAAATAGAAGAAATCATGAAGTAAGCAGACTGCAGCTCAGAAGAGATAAAGAGGCAATAAAGGAGGATGTAGCTATTCTAAATGAATTCAAGTCTCCAGGACCCGATGAGCTGCATCCAAGAGTACTAAAGGAACTTGCAGATGTGATTTCAGAGCTACTGTCAATAATCTTTGAGGATTCTTGGAGGACAGGAGAGGCCCCAACCGGCTGGAGAAGCGGAAATGTTGACTTTTATATAGTAGATATATATTTATTTCAAATTATTCCTTTTGTTATTAACAACACATGGTTTTCACCATGTAAAATGACCTCATCAAACTCAGTTTTTTGGGAAAAAATAGGATAAAATATAAACCAATGATGAAGATTAAAGAGAGAGGTGGATTTGCAGTTCCTGACCTTAAGCTATACTATGAAGTGGCTTGTATGGTATGGATGAGACTCTGGATATTACTGAACAATCCAAAAATTTGACATTGGAAAACCATGATCTACATTTTGGATGGCATGCTTTTCTATGACATGGTAAATCTAAGGTCCAAAAAAACATTCTGCAGTCATGTAATCAGTAAGGCACAATATAAAGTCTGGTTGAAATAGAAACAGGTTCTACAAGCCTTTTCAATTTTGATAAGAGAAAAGATAATGAAATTGATAGACTTGGTTGGCACATGATGACAGCTGCTGGAATAGTTCTAGCAAGACATTGGAAAACGTTTAAAATCACCACCAAAGAAGAATGAACTGAAAAACTAATAGACATTGCCAAA
The DNA here is from genome assembly GCA_948472985.1 of Iguana delicatissima. NCBI lineage: Eukaryota > Metazoa > Chordata > Lepidosauria > Squamata > Iguanidae > Iguana > Iguana delicatissima. The sequence goes on along the minus strand of CAOKZL010000578.1, from coordinate 993,566 downwards.
ATGGATTCACTCACTTATATTCTAGACAATAAAGCCAATAGCAAATTTATTAAGAATTGGGAAATGCTTAAGGAGTTCCTGCAACAAAAATTTGGCAATGGGTTTAAAGACTAATTAGTTATTAAAAATATCTGTTGCATTGAAAGAATTATTAATTTGCTTGATCATAATCAGGAAAGGATGCCTTTATTCATATATATTCAAATTCATATATATGAATATATAGATACATATAATGACTATAATTATGACATAATTATATATTTATAAATTGCTATTAGATGATGAAATGTATAGGAAGAAAAATTCTTTTTGAATTTATTTTGTTGTCTCATATGATGGGAATTTAATTTAATTTAAAAAGAAGAAGGACTAAGATATTTAGTTGATTTTTAATTCATCTTTTTCTTTTCTTTTCTTTTTTTGATAAGAATACACTACAAAATAAAAAAAAGAATACAATACAAAATAAGAATAAGATACAATGAAGAGTATTAATATAGGCTGCCTCTCCAACATGGGGGAAGGTTATTTTATTTAACTATTAAATGTTTAGGTGTAAGCACTTATATTGTTTATTTTGTAATGGTAGGTATTTGTGTGTGTGTGTGTGTGTGTGTGTGTATGTGTATGATATTTGCATTTTTCCTGTGTTTCTTTTTATATATTCTCATTTGTATTCTTCATTTTGCAGTCTTGTTATTCATGTCACTTTTTTTTTGTATGTATTTATTGTAATATAATATATATTTATTGTAATATAAATGACTAATTTCAGACAAGATTTTAAAACAGAAAGTTTTTAAAGAACAAGCTGAGGGATGCTGTATTGTTTTAAGTAAACTGTTTTTAAGAGCACCTTATCTTTTTAATTGCATTTTATTCTTTTAACTGGAGTTTTGAATTATTTTAATACTGTAAGAAGTTTAATTCTATTTTAACATTCACTTTTTGTATGTTTTTACAAATAATAATGTTTATTATTCTTTTAAATTGTGAGCAGTTTTGAATCCCAATTTTGGGAGAAATGAGATGATGATGATGATGATGATGATAGTATAGTAGTAGTAGTAGTAGTAGTAATAATAATAATAATAATATCATTGAGTACTGTTCATGCCATCATATTTCCGATTTCTATGTTTGGTTGTGAAAGCTGGAGAATGAAGAAAGCTGATAGGAAGAAAGCCAACTCCTTTGACATGTAGTGCTGAAGAAGAGCTCTATGGATACCCTGGACTGCTAAAATGACAAATGAATGGGTCCTAGAGCAAATCAAGCCTGAACTCTCCTTAGAAGACAAGATGACTAAACTGAGAGTGTCATCTTTTGGACATATCATGAGAAGAGATGACTCACTAGAAAAAACAATAATGCTTGGTGAGGTAGAAAGTAGTAGGAAAAGAGGAAGATCCCATTATAGATCAAAAGCCTCAATGATGGAAGCCATGGCTCTGACTCTGCAACATTTGAGCAAGGGTGTTAATGAATGGTGACTTGGCAGTTTCTCATTAATAGGGTTGCCACAAGTCAAAGTTCACTTGAAGGCAATGAACAACAAATGGACACTGAAAAGTAGCCTACTCTGTAATTATACCCTGACTGAAATGCTCTCCCCAGAAAGGCTCAGTTAGACCCTTTCTGCAGCTTACCTTCTTGCGGCCGCATCTGGTGGCAATCCTGCGACTATGAGGGCAGCTCTCCCCTCTACACTGGACTGGCTACCTGCAGAAGGAAGTGTGATGGACACACCACTTCCTTCCACAGCTCAGCCAGGTACTTTCACAGGCTGTGCTGGGGCAGGAAGTGCCACCATCATGCTTCCTGCCCTTCTGCAGGACACCTAAGTGCGGGACAGTGGAGTGATTGCATGTCAATGATGACGAAAACCCATCAATGGTTTAACCTGCGATCATGCTACCTGGCGACAGGAGAAAGAGTGGGACTGCAAAGACATCATGCAGAAGTGTCATCGCAGTCCCATCCTTCTCCCCTCACCATAGAGCAGTGGTTCTCAACCTGTGGGTCCCCAGATGTTTGTGAACTTCAGCTCCCAGAAGCCCTGAGCATTGACCATAGTGGCTGGGGCTTCTGGGAGCTGAAGTCCATGAACATCTGGGGACCCACAGGTTGAGAACCACTGCCATAGAGGGATGGGAGGGTGGGAGGGTGCTACAGAAAGGGCCTTAGTCACTTACGTTGCTGTTCTTTTGGTACCAGGCATATTCCTTCTTACTTCACTAGGCTTCTTTTAAAAGATGTTCTTGCCATAAATGAGCTGGGTTTTAAACACTGATTTTATATGCTGTTTTGAATTTTTAGTGTACTATACTGTCTTTACATATGTTAGCACATTGGATTATGGGTGGACAAACTCAGATTCAAATTCTTCCATAACCAGGAGGCTTACTGGTTTACTTGCAACAGTCATTATCTCTTAGACTTAGACTAACATACCTCACAGGATAAAAATGGGAGGAAGACCATGTGTGTACATTGCTTTGACAGCAACTGGAAAGAAAAGTGAGATACAGAACACAACTATGAAATACAGTACAATAAGATAGGTCTGTGCTTCTCAACTGGAGAGCATGACAGTTGAGCTGACTGCAGCTAGTTATTCTCATCCAGGGCACAACAGTGATTCCCAACTGTGAAAGCCACATATTATTGGAGATAAGTGTCCCAACCAGGTAGCACGAGTTTTCAGGAAAGCAGAGGTATCACCAAGATACTCATCCGTCACAGTATGCAGTGTCTTGGAGGTGGATAGCCAGTGGCAGTGAGATTTAGATGGCATATCCTTTCTAAGCTTAGCTGGCTTGGTAGCACATAACTGCAAGTGCTTAGCCATGTTAACATAAACCCTCATTAGGTAGGATTAGGCAGGAAATGGTGACAAACAAGATGGACACTAACCCTCTGAGGAACCAACTGAGGCTCTGTACACTTATTATCCTTTTAAATTACTTTAGGATTCAAGGTCTGCATCACATTCTGTGTCTGTCTGATTACAGGGAGAAATTGTCTTTTCATAGATGGCAACCTGTTTATTTTTTGTACCATTCCAAAATGCTGCCAGCACCTGAATGTAAACATACAGGAGGTTAGGTGAATGAGAAAAAAGCACACCGGACAGAATCATTTGTATTCCTTTTTAAAAGAAGTGACAGAAAATATGAAGAGATGCTGTGAGAAAAGTTGTTCATTGAAAAATTCATGTTGATTGGCTTTCAGGAACACTTCCATGTTAGAATAAATAACATATAAAATGATCGATTGATTGTTTATTAACACATTTTTAAACTGCCTCTCGCCCATTCAGATATCAAGTAAGTGTACAAATACAATCACTAATTATCCTTTAAGACTCTTATATTTATGTATTTTATTATTTTACCTGTCTCCCTTTTTTTAAAAAAAAAGAGCAGCTAAGCAGAGAAGATCTGAATGGGCCTTAATCTGGAAGCCTGGGTGGGATACAGATTCAGTGAAAGAAATGAAAATCATTTGATGTATGAGAATACTTATAATAAGCACAGGCAACTTTTTTTATATTTTCAGTTGTAAGTGATTTTAACCATACTTTTAATTGTATTTATTTTAATTTCTGTAAGCTGCCTTAAGGGTCAGTATTGGGGGGAAAGGCAAGAGATATATGAATTCCTCCGCTCTCCCCTCCACGTCCTTTCTTACCTGTGAGACTAATTTTTTCTGCCACGTTTAGGCTCTTCCTGCCTTCAGACAGATTTCTGGTTACCACAGAAAATCTTCCATTTCCACCGAGAGTTACTGAGGTATATGAAAAGGACACATCCAGTCCCACATTCCATTTCATGTCCATGCTGCTTCTGGTGGCCAGAATTACATTAGACCTCATGAGACAGATATCGTGTCCTATTTTCTGATTTTCCTAATCACTTATTTCACCTTTCAGAAGGAAGATTTCTTAAAGAACTCTAGATTTGGAGCACTGAGACGTGAAGTGGATTGGAGAACAGTGCTCCTGTTCATAGTTCTGGTTATCATTGTCCTTTTCCAGAATATTTCACCTCAATCTATTCCCCCCCTCCAGCACTCAGCGTTTTATGGATGCTGAGCATGCAGCTCACTGAGCTTTTTGGAAACTTTGGAGGTTTGTTCCTCATCTACTTTTGTACTTTTGAAAACATAGAAGTTTTTTTCTAACCCTGCTGATTGTTGTGTTGCTTTTGTGTGCCTTCTAATACTTCCTGACTTATGATGACCGCAAGGCAAACCTATCATGGACATTATTTTGTTTTGTTTTGCTTGCAAGATTTGTTCAGAGGGGGTTTGCTTTGCCTTCTCCTGAGGCTGAGAGAGTATGACTTGCCCAAGGTCACCCAGTGGGTTTTCATGGCTGAGCAGGCATTCGATCTCCAGTCTCCAGACTCATAGTCCATCACTCAAACCAGTATATTGTGCTGGTTTTCAAACCTGCAGATATTTATCTATTTTACTTAAATGATGCCACTTTATAAGCATCAGCACTTGGAGGATTGAGAATGTGTTCACCATTAATTAGAAAGAAGAAATGTTTGACTTGCAGTTTTCAAACATGCAAATAACTGAGAAGCCAAAAACAGAAGGTTGGTCTTTTTGACTGCCAATCGTTCAATGGAAAAGCCATTTCCTGGAACATTAATCTAGAAGACTCCCTCTCGTAAAAGAAGAGCAATGTTTTCTTCCATTTTTTCTTCATTTAGCTATTTAAAATATACTACACAAGCTCCATAGAGTGACTTGGAATATTAAATTGAAATATCATGACAATCATAAAATGCTGCCTTCAGTTTCAGAAATGAAAGCTTTTTTAAAAAAACGGTGTAGGAAGTTACCTCTTACAGATATTTTCCTAATAGGTTTATTTTAAGAGTGACAGGGCAAAATCTTTGCTTCAAGAGAGAGCAATATATAAATCAAATAAATGAATGGATAAGGTTAAATATGATGGAAAATATAGTCTTTACAATGATGATACAATGATGAGTATTTTTGCTAATGTCCTCCCAGCCAGATCACATTGGCTGCATGTTAAATATTTTTGCTGAGCACCACACATTGAAACGGTTACAACTTCTTGCCTTACCTAAACTGATGGCAGGTCAGTCTGCAAATCCGATATGAAAGTTCTTAATGCTTATGTATTTGTCAACAATTGTAAATATAAATAACCTTTTACCTATCACAGAATGCCCCTAAAGGCGTTGTGGGTTAAGAGTGATTAAATTCACCTATGCATGCATAATATGACATGCTTTGCATAAATGATGATAAATAATTGTTGCATATAAATAATTCATCATTTATTTTTCCAGGAGAAATAAAATGCTTCAACGTAGCTGAAACAAAGGGTAAAAGTACAATCTAACAAATGAGTTAAATTATAACACAAAACTAAAAGAGAGTACAACATCTCTGGCACCTGAGGTTTTTTGTATAGTAGTCCGTCTCTTTCTTTCTTTCTTTCTTTCTTTCTTTCTTTCTTTCTTTCTTTCTTTCTTTCTTTCTTGTCTTGATAGCATATTATATTGCCAACTTGTCTTTAAGCGTTCTGCAGTACATTAGTGAACACAGTGCTATAAAAATAATGGAAGAAATAAGTGTCACATCTCTCTTCTGAAATAGGAGAAAGTGACATAGCAGGGAGATATCTACATAATGTTTTGTTGAAGGGTAAATTGAGGGCATGATCCATTGGGAAGTCTTCCTACATGTATCCCTTTCAAATGAATGGGAGATGCACAAGACTAGAACAGTACTCCTGCTCAGTTCCCATTGATTAAAAGAGGCTCATGGACAAAGATTTCCCAGTGGATGATTCTCATAATCTTTGACATGTGGGAATCCCACCCCCACTCTACTCCCTGCCTCCCAGTGCGGTGCAGAGACCTATATCCCCTTCTAGCTATGCCATGGTTGCTAGCTCAAAGAAACAGTAATTAAATAACAATTGCAAAATGTTTGCATGCCACACAGCTATTTAGATGCTGTAGCAGTTTTTATTAATAATAAATTCTAAAATGACAAAAAGGTAAGGATGCATGCTCTTCTATCATATGTCACATGTGAACAAGAGAGAGTAAATAAGGGCCCAGAGAGCCCATGAATAATTGCTTCTTGTTGATGGGTACCTTTAAGTCAACTCCAATTTATGGTGACCCTCTCTCTTAGGTCTTTCTTGGAAAGATTTACACAGAAGAAATTTGTAATTTCCTTCTTCTGAGATTCGCCTAAGGTTGCCCAGTGAGTTTCCAGGCCTGAACAGGAATTTGGACCCTAATACTTAGTACAGAAATAAAACTGTACCAGAGACATATTTACAAGTGCACAATTACACAGACACAGACACACACAACTATCCTGGTATCCACAGCCTCCAACTGTCTCAGCTTGGCAGAATCTGTCCCAATTAACTTTCTGTTGTCCCATTGTTTCGGCTGCTTCTAAAATATCCTGGTTTTATTCTCCTCCTCCCACTTTCCCTCTTTGTACCCAACTTACTCCAGTTGCACAAAGTGAGTTCAAAAAGCAAAAGTGGTTTCTACTCAACTCAGTGGGAAGAAAGGACAGGAAAGAGCAGAAACTTGCCCTCGCTAAGCCTCTCCTAGCCTTTGTGTTTTTCTTCATGAATAACTTCTGCCATCTTGACCACCCTCTGATGTTGCTTGGTCAAATGTATCCCAGTTTTCACCTATGAAATGTTAGGAGATATGCAGTATCAACATCTTCAATTGAGATGGAGCAGGCAACAGGAGAGGCTCAAGGCTTTGATGGGAGAACAGGGAGTAGTTCCCCAGGCCTTACACATGGAGAGGGCACATAAACATTGACACTGATGCATTGATACCTGCTTCTTTCTTTCATCACATCGTACCTTGAGCTCCATAAACCTAGTGGGGAAAACCACAAAACAAATTCTAGTAGAATCAATGGCCTTTTCTCAAGAGAGCATAAGCAAGATGATGCAACCACAGGCAGTGCTAATAGTAGCAATCTTCATCAACCATATCCAGGCATCTTTTGTTATTCTCCAGATAGCCCAGTGCATTTATACAATATTCCTCTTCCTCTCCATTTTATCTTTACCACAACCCTGTAAGTAAGGTTATACTGAGAATCAGTGACTGGCCCAAAGCTATCTAGTGAGCTTCATGGTTGAGTGGTAACTAGAACCTGGGGCCAGAATTACCAGAATGAAAACTAGTGTAGGCTCCTGTAGAGGATGGAATTTCAGTGATTTCTGCTTCTTCCCTGGTTGCATGACATGGAACATCTACTGAAATTGCCCCTTTTTCAAAATCATTAAATATACAGAAGTCCTCTCCAGTTTTCCCTGGAAACCCTGCCCATTCATGCTACATAATTATAGTACTATTATACCACTCTAACTGCCATGGCTCTGTCCTATGGAATCCTGGGACTGGCACTATAGAGAGGGACTTTTAGAATTCTCAACCAGAGAGCTCCTCTACTGCCTTCTCAAACCATGAACCCCAGGAATCCATAGGATGGAACCATGGCAGTGGAATAATAGTACTATAATCCTGTAGTGAATGGTCTCCAGGTTTTCCTGAGTCTTATTCCATCCTTCTAAGTACTATACCACATTGACCCCAGGGAAGAACTCTCAAGTGAACATTCTGTCCTAGGCCTCATTGTGTTTTAAAAAGACCCTGGGACAAGGTCTCCTTTTATACGCCATTTATTTATTTCTTTAACACATTTATATCGTGTCTCTCCTCCAAGAATCTCAAGGTAGCATACAAGTCTCTCTTCCTTCCTGCATTTATCGTCACAATAACCAGGTAATGTAGGCTAGAGTGAGAGACTGGCCCAATTTTTCATGACTGACTGAGGACTGGAACCTTGGCCTCCTGGTCTTAGTCTAATACTCTAATCTGTGAACCACAGCAATTATATGCCAGAGCAGCACTATCATTGCCAATAACCAATTGAGGTTTCATAATAGTGTCTTCTCCGATATGGAACTCCTCACCTCAAGAGGTTTGGGTCACCTTTCTCTTATCCACTGGCAATTGAAGGAATTTTTCTTTGAACAAGCATTGGCTTGTGTTTTCATTTATCCATTGTGTTCTTTTTTCTTTTTGTGTTTAGTCCTGCTTTCAGTTTGTGGTAATTTTGTTAAAAGAATAGTTATTGTTCTAATGTTTTTTCACTTGTGCACTCTCTCTTTAATGCTCTCTCTCCCCCATTTTTTTTTTCTCAAGGAGAAAGCAGGGTATAAATTCTGCAAGGAAAGGAAGAAAGACAAAAATAAAATAAATAAAAATGAAATAAAAGAAAGTTATATCCCCAGTAAAAGCGTGGAGACACTATGGCTGGGCATGAAGAATTTGCCTTAAGTTGCCAGTTCCTGTTGTAACTGTAACATATAGGCCAGGCTTCTACTCTTAAACAGTTAAGTAGAAAATTTGTGCGTGTAACTTAACCATCCATTATCTTCTCCACAGATCTCTTTTCAATTACTAGATTCAACTGAAGGAACCAGCGCATTCTGAATCTCACAATCGGAACCTTTTTGCAAGAAATTTTTTTTTTTAACTGCCCAAAAGACTTACCTCTCCAATTTTGGTGTGACATAATATTTTTGTTGGCAGAGGTCCCTGTGCTCAACATACATCATCACTAACTTATTAGGACTTGAGGCAATTAGGTGAAACAAACAGAAGAGACAAGATCTGTATTGAGCCATAGAAATTAGGGGAATAAATAGCCCATGGCACTCCATTATTTGAGAGCCTCATCAAAGCTCAGGTCTTGGATTTGGTTTAAAGAAAGGTGCACATTGTTTTCATGTAATGTCTATACATTACTCCATTATTTTCCTACTGATTCAGGTTACAGGAAAAAAAATTGTGGCGGTATAATGAGGCAGCCGAAAGAACTTTTCAGTTTTCATCTCAGTGTTCTATGAAGTACATTGCATGAATGGTTAAGGATTAAAAATCCAATTAGATCTTCCCTTGACATGGGAAGTCAGATGGGGAATTTTGAGAGACACACTGAAAGCACTTTGTAATTAATAAAAATGAATGTGGCAAGATGTACTGCACAAGAAAAAGGAACTTAGGTTTGTGCATCCTTGAGAGGCACACATTTCAATTCTTCTTGGTAAAAAAAATCCTTTCTTTCCTGAAAGAATGAGTTTGATCCAACTCTCACATGTGATCCCTTAGAAATACAAGTGCATATTTTGGTACTTACTTCCTGTAGCTGGGTAGCTCATTATAGGATGAGCCTACCCTTTCCACAGCCTCTATCTCATCTCTGGAATCTACTAGACTATGTCTGAAGCATTTCAACTGAGAGCAGGAAGGCAGTGGACAGGCCAGCATTCAACTGTCACTTTCGATCAGGGGCTCTGAGCCCATGGTCCATGGACCCCGCTCCCCCATCGATGTCCATGGATAGATTTCAGGTGGTCCATTAGCCTGGATGGGGGGGAAAGGTATGTTTATTTTCAGTTATCTCTCTAACTGAAATTTAGCATTTTCTCCTGTTATAAATGTAGGTAGCAAGCCACAGTGGTACTAGTGTACCTGTGACTTTGTCAGAAATAGATATTACAGATATTTTCATATTATATCACACTCAGTGCAGATATCCTTTCTGCTCATAACTACTTCAAAATTACCGTAGTTAACAGGCTTGTTGCATAAGAAGTCCACTCCATGTTTAAAAAAAGAAAGAAAGAAAGAAAAAGAAAGAAAGAAGGAAAAAAAGAACCCTTTCTCTAGATCTAGTAATAATTGTTTGTCTGCAAAGGCTGGGGCCACAGATATCCTGTTTGCTCCTCAATTCCCTATTCCCGTAGAGTTCCTGGAATATATCTAAGAAAAAGCAGCAGGAGTCCACTACATGTAGATTTTCCTCAGGCTACAGACAGTTGTGTACAGTGGCGGAGCTTAGAGTGCGTGGAGGGGAGACGGGAGTGGGGCCACAGTGTGTGGGGTGTGGCCATGGTGCAAGGGGGTGGGGCTACTGTGCACGGGGGCTTGGCTACGAGCTGGGAAACCCCCCAAAAAATTGCCGCCCAGGGCAAACCATCTCCATTGCCCTCCTGTCCCTACACAACTGTTTGTGCACTGGTGTTGGACAGGGAAGTGCCCTGCTGCAAAGCTGAGAATAACCAGCATGTTTTGTCCTGTATGATAGCAATAGCAAATGGGTGAACAGTTCTGAGATGGGAAGCCCAAGCCATTTCCACCTACCCCTTCCAGCAGACCACCTACCCTCAAGACCTGTTTATATACACAGGTCTCTTATCACTACTAACCACATATATGACCACATATTCATGACACAGACATGGTAGTATTATTATCAACACACACCACTGAAAAGGTATTATGCATTGGATTCAGACTTGATTATACTTGGAGGACATCCACTGAAATAGATGAAAGTTAATTTAGTTCATGACTAATGAAGTCCCATTGATCTTAGTAGGTCTGTTCTAAATATGACTAAACCAGAATCCTTATCTTCTAGGTTCTGCAACCCAAGTGGAATAAATACACAAAAAGGGAAATGTGTTTGCCCTGCTCCTCCATCTCCAGTCTGATGCTTTCCTCTTATAGAAGGTGACAAGCATACATGAGAGAGCTTCTGTGGAGACTCTTGATATGAGATGAGTGGCAAAACTGGAGAAATGAGCACATTCCCCTCTTCACATATGAATTCACACTTCCAAAATGAATGAATAAGACTCGCTAAATAAGGCTGAATGAACAAGGCTGAATAAATATGACTGAATCTATATCTAACCTTATATGTTAATATAAACACACAGAGATGAAATGACCTCTGAACCATTTCAAATTATGGGCGGGGAATGGTATGGCCAAACATGTTATGAAAGAAATTTCCTATATAAATAAAGCTTACACATGATGGAAAGGATTAGACTGTAATTCTGCTGTGTGATATCCCAATTTTCCAAGGTTTGGGGAAGGTTTTGGGGTTTTTTAATGTGATGACGTTAGCAATTACATAATCCTCCACATGCTGTCTGAAGTTATATAGACCACAGCTTCCCTGCCTGCCTATCTATCTATCTATCTATCTATCTATCTATCTATCTATCTATCTATCTATCTCTATCTCTCCTTGCTTCCTTCCTTTCTTCATTTGTTTGATGGCTTCCACTATTTGGAAGGTATATAATAACTGATATTCTCTAGGCCAAGTGCAGAAAATTAAAATGAATAACTAAAACCACATGATAAAGTAGAGCAAACAAGCATTAGGAAACTGGAGTAGGGGAGGGAGTAGTTTATTCCAGTGAACTGTGCTGTTTTGAAAGTAGTTCCCATCCTCCTCCCTGAAACAGGAAACACACATCTCTCTCGGATTATCCCCTGGTCTAATCTGATTTTTATCAAATCTATATCAAACCAATGATTGGAAGAGTTGTGGGACATTATAGTTTGCTGTCATGCATGATGGTCTCATAATTTGGGGGTTTAGGAGGAATATCATCAATGATGGTAGTGGCAACCTTGCTGGCATCTCCCTCTTTCCCCACCCTGTTCTTCTTAACTCTGTTCTTCTTAATGGGCATTTCCATTACCAATAGTTCTTCGTTTTAGGTCTCCTTCATTTAACTCTTCCACTACGTTTGTCTAGCACTATGAAGTAGCTTTGGTATCGCCTTCAATTCCTACTCTTAGAATTATTCATAGATCCACTAATTGCTCCCCCCTCTGCCCAGATTAAGATGATGAACAAAAGATCTTCTCTCTTCTTTTATTTCTTAGGTAATCTTTCGTTTCCCTGTCCTACAGTTGCTTGTGGTTCATAAGTATTGTGCTAATCCTTTGCCCCCTTAACCTCATATCTCTCCTAGTCTTTGGGAACACTTCACCTATTATTTCTGATAACTTACTTCTCTTGCCTCCTCCTTTCACCAATGGCATGGCATGTAGCAAATGCTTTGGGTACTGCTGTGGTTGTGTTTATGGCTAATATTGGATCCACTGGACATGTGGCTACACAGGCATAGACTATGGCCCTTTCCGCATGTCGGAAAATAACCGGGCGAAAATGGGACTCACCAGATTTCTTCTCCGTCCAATCGAGTCCATCGGGACGAGGAGGAGTGCGAGCTCATTGCTCTACACTCCTCCGGCGTCCAAAATGGTGGCTTCCAGTTGGTGGAGACTCTCCACCAACTGGAGAAGCTCCCCAGCCGAAAGCCCACCCCCAGAAGATCTGCAGGCACGCACTTGCGTGTGCCTGCAAATCTGCTCCGGAACGCGGATACAGAGTCGCGTGCTCCGTGCTTTTTAAAAACCTCTAAAAAGAGGTTTTTAAAAAGCATGCTGTGCAAGCAGTTCTGGTCGCGCAGAACTGGACTGAGGTACGGAACTACAAAAAGTAGTCTGACCCAGTCCACTCTATGGTGTAGAAGACCTCCGTCAGAGGTCACTCTGCACCATTTTAAAAGCCCAGTGCGGAAAGAGCCTATGCAGTGAAGTGGCTACATAGGTGAAGACATGCCTTTGATCAAGCAGGCCAAAAAGACATTAGATTCCAGGCAAGAATGAAGTGGGCTTTCCACAATAGAGAGGTAAATATTCAACTGATTTGTTCTAGCATGTGAGGACAAAGAATTTCTGCAGTTTTCTCTCTGTTGTAGGAGAATATTAATATTTCCACAAAGTTCTTACCCAGTTTTCACACATCCTAAAGTGCTACATGAAATTATTTTGTATAGAAATACATATAGATTTGTGGTGTAAAAAGGATGCTCACTTGTGCAAAAACCATGTTTTTCATACCAAAAAACAAAACAAAACAAAACACATTGCAGATAATAAGTTGAGGAACTTTGTGTGTAAATAGCTAATTTGTGTTGTTTTGGACAAAAAAAATGTGGTTTCTAAAAATAGTGGACGGCTGTTTTTTTTGTTTGTTTGTTTTTTGGCATGGAAATTGTGGTGATTTCCCCCCTCCTCTTCCTCATCTTTTTCTGCAAAAACATATCTTGTAAAGAATTACTACATGTGTTTCACTCAGACTTGTTGGGCCAGATTCTGGAGAGAACAGAAGATTCTTTGTTTTGAACTTAATGTATTGTTGCTTCAAAAAATCATGCCCAAGACTTCATTTGGCCTATAGCCAATGTATTTGCTTCTCTTCCCACTGTAAAATCTTCAGTTAACGTCAGAGGCATTATGAGTTTGTAGCTTCACTAATCTTCATGTACTCTTCACTCTTCCAAGATAGGAAACAGGATTTTTTCTAAACAATGATGATCATGCAAGACTAATCTACTCTCTTAGGCTCAGCGCACAGCTGCCCAAAGATAACACTGCAGTGGCAAAGACAATTTTACAGTCCATCCTCATCTTTATTGGTATGCAGTAGCGAGTTGGGGTAACAAAGTTGCCACCTTCCTCTTGACTGGCTCTGCTCTTGGTCTCTTAAGATAGGGTGGGCAGTTGTAAGAGGTTGCTACCCCACTGCACTCAATATCCCCTTATCATCTATTTGGATTTAAAATTTTAAAACCATCAATGCTCCACACATCCCCTTTACTGATGTCCGAGTTACCTCCTGGTTTACAAAGACTTCTCCTAGACCTTAAACATCTGGGGAACACATGTCAAAATTCCTCCTCACTAATTCCTCCTCCTCAAACCCCACTAAGAGGTTTGAAGGCATTTTAATTAAAAAAAATAAAAAATGTTTTGAGGGAGTTGGAGCCCCAAAATAGGCTAGGAGAAATGCCTGTGCCTCATGGGACACACTTTGCCCAGCCTTGCGATTGACATGGCGGTTACACTTTCTACAGAAAAGCAACACCAGCTGCAATTCTGCATGCCAAACTTTACATACAACCAGCTAAAGAAGTGCTAGTCCGACTGTAGCTCTTCATACAATACTTTCATCCTTGCGAAACACATAATATTTCTCAGTTTTATATGCAAGGATCTCAGGCTGTGTCAGCAGCAGTTTTCAAAAAGAATATGTTCCTCTTTTTAATTTCCTGACCTCCCTGAGATGAATTTCCAGTAAGTCTCATGATATAATGAAGCCACAGTCATATCTCCCCTCTTATATTAAGACTTATCTAGACATTCAGATAAATGTATGGTAGGGCTGTACCATTTAAAAATTCTTGAAAGAGCTTTAACTCCAAAAATTTCTCAGTTCTCAAATCGTCCTGTGATTGGCATCCTGCATGGCTCAATGAAGTATTATAGTTCCAAATGCAGAGAAAGTATAGCCTCCTCATGGCCATTCCATACCTGCTGAGGGTGGAATAAGGAGCATGTCCCTACAGACAGATGTGATATGATCACATTATCTATCCGAGGTCTGCTGGGGTCCTCTGGAGGTTTCAGCAAATGATGTAATCATTTTGCATCTGGCTACAGGTCTAGCCAGGCTACTTCAGCCCCCTCCCTACTCTCACTGTACACCAAGCACAAGAATGGACATGCACGTGGTGGGTCTTGATCATTTTGAGGAGGGAGGAAGATAATACCAACCTCCACATCAGCCTACAAAAGACATATACAGGTTTAAAATTGACATATATCTGTGTATACCAATAACATTGTTCAAGTCTGCTTGTGGAAAATGAGAAGACAAAGGAGAGTATTCCAGCACAGTATAGTGTTATAGCCCCATGCACCCCGCAAGATTGATATGGTTTAATTGGCAATATTATTTAATTGGCAATTACATTAATTGGCATTGATATAAAATCAAACCTGAGGTGACTGGAAGGTCATGCTGGAAAGAGAAAAATTACTGACTGTAAACATGAGATTGCGAGGCAGGTCAACCACACCCCTTCCTAGGCAAGACTGCAGTCATTATCAGGCAGATTGCAAAGGAACTGTAGAGACAATACGCTTATGCTAAAAGCTGGACATCGGAAAAGGGAAATTTGCACCCAACTGTGATTGTTTTAACCCTGATCCCTCACACCTGGATGTTTTGCTGCTTTGTCTTCCCAACTTCTCCACAATACAGAACTATTACAACTGTCATTACCCTTTTGTCACCTAAACAGTAAGACCATTAACTCTGTCCAGACCTCATTGTTTGTGTTGCAACTCCCAGATTGTCCATAGCCCACCTGGCAGGGAGAGCACTTCATGCCCATACCCTTAAGGTAGATTTTGGGTTAAAAAACCCTTGATTTTTAGCAGTCTCTTACAGTCTCTCGACTTACTGAATGCTACGCTGTTTGATTCCTGAATGAGAACTGTCCTTAGGTGCCTACCTAAGCTACATTGTGCTTTTCTTTGATTCTATCTGGACCAATAATTATCACTCAAATCCTAAAAGTCCTCTATTCTCAACTTTCCTCCCTTTTCCTTCAGTTAGTCCTTGTATGCATGTCTGACTGTTTGGATCTTTTGTGTGCATGTGTGAATCTTTCAATAAAACACATTTTTAGTTTACATTTTGGATTCTCTGGCTGGTTCTTTCCTACAAGACCCTGTAAACATTGGTGGAAAGATGAGATCTGTATTACCTCCCTCTCACAAGCCTCCTAATTTTGAGCTAATTAATTTCCCTCTGTCACATGGACGTATTGGCATCACAGTGACCTCCTGAATCACTCACATTTTGGGGTAACAAAATCTTTCTTCATACAGTGTTAGACTTCTACAAGCAGAGTGGATTCAAACAGCAATATCCCTTTCAAGCCCCATATTGCATGGGACATGGATACAGGACTTTTAACTAGGACTAGATATTGGAAGCACACATCTACAGACCTTAAGTAGGTACACTGAGTCACAGCCTGTTTCTGGAAACAATTCAGTGAGAAAGAAGGGGTGTTGAAGCCCAATTCAGCACAAAGATGATTTAAACTCAATTTAGCACTAAGGACATAGGAACTGAAACCTAAACATTGAAGAGTTCAGCACTCAATGCCCTAGGCCTGGATGAATCAACAGCCTGCCAGTATGTTTCCTTCATATTTTATTACATAAATAAATCTGAACTTATTTCATTTTCACATGAAGAATACATAATTTCAACAATTTTCTTCCTGCTGAGCAAGATTATGAGAGGTTTTTGTACATTTTTTGATAATTTATCACACTTCAGGAGTTTTCTGTGAAAAAAAATATCTGCAAAGGACTAGTTTTGTATTACAAAAAGAGCTTTTTTTTGTACAGAAACCGGTAATTTTTGAACATGCACATGGAAACCATTTTTTTCCTTTGCCGAACAAATCCTGAAAGTGTGAAAAGCCCCAAAGCAGCTCATCATTTTCTCAGTGTTCTGAGATAACTGTTCTTGCTGAGATTAAGAAAAATGCATTCTTTCTACTCCTACATTTTTTTTAAACAAAGAACCTCAGATTCTTCCCATAAAGAATATGAAAACACTAGTGAAACCTGGTCAGTTATAACAAAATGAAATGGAATAAATTTTTCTCCCTGATCTAACAATGGGTGCTATATTCCCAAACATCACCAAGCTGTGAAGGTTGGTTTAATTCTTCCCCAATATCCACTTTCTCTGAATGTCTGGGAATCCCGTTTGGGGATGGGGAAGTGACTTAGAAGGAAGGGAGGCTGTAGGAGAAAATATGTCCATGGAACATGGATTAAGCTGTGGCTGCCAGATACATTTGCTGCTGGGCGTATGGATCAGCCCCGAGCTTACAAATAGACAATTAGGCCATAATTGCTTTCTATAGCTGGTGTTATATTATTCAAGCCTTTTGAAAGACCAGAGGACTGGCCTATTTATTTTTCAGAGCAGCAGTCCCTGCTCCTTATTTATGATACTCTTTTTACCGTATCATTCCTGTATCTAAGTTTTTCAAAGTCACTAAAGTGATTTACAGGGGGACTTATCAATTTCATGTGAATGCGCCAAGGAATGTAAGGATTTTCTCAAATGCTTTCCCACAAGAGGTTTCAATTTGCTCATCGTCCCTTCTTGGTGTCTGGTTTCAAGACACGATGTGCTGAATTACCTTTAATATCACTTCTGCAGATACAATGCATTAGCAGAGAAAATTAGACACAATTCTTTTACATCTGATGTGCTGCTGTTCATCTCTCTGTTGTCTCTAGGTTGTCAGAGTGTCAAATTAAAGGCAATTGGAGAAGCTTGCCCATGACTTAAGAGATTGCTGTTAAGGGAAAAGCAATACTTTACATCTTTTTTAGGGAGGGAGAGAGAATATGAGAGACACAGAAAGATAGATCTGTGCAGCTGTTGCATGTTCTTATGTCTATAAAAGGGACACATATACATCCACACGCACACACATATACACAAGGTTACATAAGAAGGTCATGGATCATATATATATTTACAGGTATGATTCACAGCATGCTTATTTCAGAGATGTCTTAATAGTATTGCTTTGTGACAAGAAGATTATGAAACTGAATTATATTTTAAAAGTCAAGGTTGACTGTGATTCAGTCATTTCATTTAGTGACAAATTTAGTCCAATTGCCATATTAAATTGCATCATTATTTACACTTGCCTAGGGTCAGTCCTTGTGTGATCTGAATGTGTGAATGTTCCAGCACAGATTTAACCTCATAGACCTTTTACTTAATGCAGCATAGCTCAAAGCAAAATTATCACCAACAAAGACAGTCATCCATTTGCCTGACTGTCATCAAAAGGTGTTTAATAGATACAGGTCATTTGGTTCATGGTGGTGTTGTCAAGTGAAGACTCATGCATGCACAAAGGTGATCAGAGATCAAAAAACAGTGCTGAACAAACCACACCTCCAATTTCACTAAACTTTTCCCCTTTCGGTTTGAAGTAACAGAATATTTGTAATTTTTGTTGTTGTTGTTAGCCTTTCTATTTGGTACTTTTGCATGGTTTACATGTGTAAATACTATATTATTATGTTACTGAAATTCTTGTTACAGCATTTGGTTTTCATGGCAATACATTCAGATTGTGAATAATGATATTAGAGGAAGAAACAATGAAAAGAGAAAATCATGATCAAAGCATGTATGGTTGCAGTTGTAAGCCTGTTTGTGGGAGGCTCAACAGAACTGTGTCAGAGTAAGTGGGATGACAGTTATAGCTTCTGAGTCTCACAGACTTAGCCAGTTTTATGGCTTTACTCCTTTGCTCCTCACTGTAGTGTGGTTGCTAGTTTCACTGAATGTTCCTCCACCTCTGAGACTGTAAATTCCTTAGGGCTAGCTTCAGGCTGTAAGT
The DNA here is from genome assembly GCA_948472985.1 of Iguana delicatissima. Lineage (NCBI taxonomy): Eukaryota > Metazoa > Chordata > Lepidosauria > Squamata > Iguanidae > Iguana > Iguana delicatissima. Next base: position 975,334 of record CAOKZL010000578.1, on the reverse strand, counting down.
CCAAGAATTGACCTAGGACTCCAGAGTCCCAAGCTAACAACTCATTCAGATGAGAGGCTGTCATTTGCTATTAACAGAATGTTAAAGTCAGACAAGGCCATGACAAAAATCTTGTCCAATATGTTGCACAGCATAGCCCAACTGATATGAACCTCATCCCAGTTGTTATTGCTTTATAAGTTCCACATAATGCTGGTTTATAAAATCATCATATCTATATGGCTACCATTTTCCATTGCCATAAAAAGAAAGATGAGCCCAACTGAATCTGTTTCACAGATGCCCTTGCCATAATGTTCCACATGCCCTAGATTAGTTTGGAAAGAATCATCTGTATATTTACACTGTTGTTGTGTTCCTTCAATTCTTTTCAGACTTGCAGTGACCCTAAAGTGAACCTACCATGTGGTTTTCTTGGCAAGATTTGTTCAAGGAGGTTTGCCTTTGTCTTCCTCTGAGGCTGAGAGAGTGTGACTTATCCAAAGTCACCCAGAGAGCTTCCATGGCCATCTAGAGATTTGAACCCTGGTCCCCCAGAGTCCCAGCCCAACACACAAACCACTATACTATCCTAGTTCTCTGTGTTTACATTAAGTCCATCCACTTTATTTCTTCTGCCTGGACCCACATCTTATTAATAAGCAAGTTTCTTCACTGGAGCAACAACCATCTTTCCTAGGATGATCCACTGGGAGCTGTCCCTGGTTCTGCCCAGACTGTCATAGCTTTGGCTTTTCAGTTGGTTGGTTGACAGATTGATTGTAGTTTTATATCACCTGCTAAGTTCTCTGGGTAGTGTAAGTCTATTAAAAAAAATAAAATATAACAATACAATAAAAACACAATAATGCAAGGAGAGTGCAATATAAACTCAAGAGTAAAACAAAAACAAAAGAATAATACATTTCAACCAACTGAAAAGCAACAGAAGGATAAGAACACAAAGGTGCAAAAGCACAAACAGTTCTTAAATTCTCTGGGAAATTTTTTTAAAAAGACCTTCATAGGGCACAGAAAAGTCCATGAGGTAGGCTCCAGGAAACCTCCTGGGGAAGCATTTCATAGACAAAGTGCCACCACTAAAAGGAACATCTCTCTTGCAGCCGCTTGCATTACATTGTCTGGCAATGGGAATCTGAAGGAGTGTATTGGGTGATAAATTTAAAATGAAAGGAGGCACTCCTTCATGTCTTCTGAACTTTACATACTTTTGAACATAGCTTCTTGGAATCTCCAACCCTTGAATCTTGCAATAATGATCTGCAGAGCTTGATCCTCTCAGGCCCTACTCAACTGACTAATTGTTGTTGGATCATCATCACAAGTCGGTCTCTTCCAGGTTTTGCGCAGTACTCTGTATTCCCATGGCTTGTCCAGAAAAAATACAAAACAATCCTGTAGTCAATTTGTAACCAAGTAATGTGTCTGATCAACTCTTCAAAACCAAAATTCTAGCATGTAGGCGTGGATGTTTCCTTAGTTTATTTGTTTTATAGAACTTTCCAAAATTACAATTATTGCACAAATGCAATAGAAAGAACATGTGATTTAAAACAAACAAACAAACAGAGAAAGTAAAACTGACAGATTTTCTTATCCTACCAGAAGACTTCATCTGGTTATTTCTTCAAAGTCTGGTGTTGAATCTCTACATTGTTCAACAATGTCCCTGGTGATGAATTAGGGCTGAGAGTTTAAAAAAAATGCAGGGGAGAGAAGGCAAAACTGACAGTCTCTTTCATGTCTAAAATCATAACTATTCAGTGACAAAATGATGACATTTAATGCTTGCTTATTTCCTTTGCCTTGCTATTCACTGCTATTGTATCAACCATTAAGTTGATGGAAACAAGATATATTATTGGTCAGAAAACCTTTCCTCCTTCACATTCTACTTTGCTTGTGAACCAGTTCGTATGTCAGACATTTTCGCAACTCCGCAGTCTTGTCGAACACTCCAATAACACAGGGGCAATTTTATGTTGATTGATAGAGATTAAAAAAGGCTCCTGCACTCTACAAGGAAAAAAACAATACACTCAGGCAGAGAAGCAATTGTCATAAGCAAGCCCATGTTTCTTGGTCAAAGATGAATTTCCAGATCCAAAGGTTCATTTCCTTTTCACTTTCTGACAGAAAAGGAGTATTTGACAGGCTTCCAGCTCTTTAGAAGTCCACTGACGACAGCAAAAATGTGACAGCCCTCAGATCCCAATGTGGCACAACAGGATGCAGTGTTCTTGTTCCGCAATTCAAAGGCAGCTTTCAGTGCTCAGAGTCCTTGTTTGTGCCATCTTATGTGGAAGTCTGCCTGTGACTAAACCTTCTGTAGAGTGGATCTGTTTGTGCAGACTTGGTCATCAATTTCCTGCAATCTTTTTTTTTTTTTTTTGCTACTTTTAATTTTTTTATTTTACTTATTCAGGATTTCCTTCCTTCCTTCCTTCCTTCCTTCCTTCCTTCCTTCCTTCCTTCCTTCCTTCCTTCCTTCCTTCCTTCCCTCCCTCCCTCCCTCTTTCTTTCTTTAAAAAAAGAAGCTCATATGATAACTAAGTACCAGCACATACATAGCCTTACTATCTATCTGTATGGACAGAATGAGAGAGAGAGTGAGAGTACATTTTTAGCTGGGCAAAATGCACAATGCTTTAATATACTAAATAATAAAAAGTCAGTATAAAGTAACATCCAAAATCAACAGGATAACCAGCATCCAGAGTTTTGGGAAGAAGATACTGTATTCTCCAGGCATGTGAGCAAAAACTTCTTCCTAAGGCAGACCATGAATTCACCTGTGTTTTAATATTGATCTTTTGTATGTTTTAACTATGATACTCTAAATCATAATCTGCATTGAGTTCCAGTTTTAGGGAAATGTGGGATATGAATAAAATCCATCACATTACTATCTAGACCAGTCTTGTTTAGTACAATGGTTCCCAACAGGGAAAGCTTCAGATATTAGCATGGCCAACAGTCAGGGAGTCTAAGAGTTGAACACCAACAACTGGTCTAATGGACAGAATATTAGACACTGAAAGGTATAGTTGGGTTGAAACCTACACTCCGCCATGAAGCTCAATTTAGGCCTGTCTTATAAAAGTATTAAGACAAGCAATCCTTCACTCCTATTTTCTTACAAGAACAACTGCCAAGAGCAATTCCTGAAGGTTCAAGTTGTATTTATGGCTCTGTGCTGAACCGCATTTCTAAATGAGATAGTAATTAGTTGTGGGATGCGACTTTTTTGTGGGAGGGCATTGACAAGAGACTACCAGAAAATCAGTCAAAAAAGATGAGAGATTATATTTTTTCCAGGCGGGGGAGGGAAGAACCATCAATGCAAGTTATGCATGATTCTTGTCCATGGACAATGTGATGTGGCCTTTTTTTTTTTTTTAATGGACTAAATATCAAAGAGTAACTGTGGGGGAAATAACCCAGCCTGTCTAACAATATTGAAGATGCCCATCTGTTTTACCAATAGGAATCTTGATTGCTGAATGTCTTCTTCCTCTTCTACATAAATAAACATCATATGGAAATTACCCCTTATTGGTTCTGGTAAACAATAGGATTTAAAATGTCTTAAAATTGGATTAACATATTTTTACAATGATAAAGTTTGATTTGAGCAATTGTGGTTTGATAGGAGGGCCTTCACAAAAATATTCATTTTACATGTGATACAAGCTCCACTGAGATTTTTGAGAAAGCTGACATTGCTCAAACATCCCTTTCTTATTAGCCAACAAGTACAATTAGGAAATGTGTCCAGCAACTTTATCCTCTCTGCTTGAATACACATTGTTCATTTTCTTGTGTCAACAAATGCATCCTGATACTTTAAAACAAATTTTCATAAGCTAATTTGCCTATTTTCCTACCAAAAGATGAAACTTTCCTGACTACTAATTCCAGTTGACAGTGAGGGGTTGGGTTGCTCAGTCCTTACAAAACAAAGCATTGTTGTGAATGAATTCCTAGTGAACTCTGTTTAAGGAAGAACTACAATGCTGATAAATTTTGACAACAACAAAAAAATGTATTATTAATAACATTGCCAACATCTGAAAAATAAGATGATTGCAAAGAGCTCATTTTACTTTTTAGAATCTGCCATTCTCTCAGTCTGGAGATTTATTGCTAGATGGGCAAGTCATGATGGAGAAGAATACTTAAGTTATTATGCTTACTGAATACATGCCTCAACTGTGGAGACACTTGGTTTTAAAGAGGTGATCCAACACAAAAATTCAGAGGCCTTTGTCATATTGTCCATGCACAGATTGGGAAAGTAACCGGCCAATTCCTGAATTAATCAAATCTAACCTAGTTATTGTGACTAAATAAGAAAAGAAAAACACTCAGAAGATATTCCCAGGACTCAAGTTGGTTACTGGAGCAGTCACAAAATATCATGCAATTAATTGGGTCAACAAAAATCAAATGTTGTCAAGGTATGGCTGTGTTTTAAGCCTTAATTTGGTCAGGAACCACGTGGGTACTTAAAGCTAGACCACAATGTTTTTGTGAAACCTATCTCCAATACCTGCATCTCTAGATGCACTCCCAAAAACTGTTGTGGATTGTTGGGAAATTTCTGGTATAATTTTATGGGATGCCTGGGAGAATGCAGGAAGAAGGCAGAGGTCATGAATTATAATGGAACCAATGAGTTCCACTTTAAGTAATCAGTTGCATCGTAGCATTAAATTAGTACTTGATTCTGGGCAGTGGTGGGCAGTGGATCTGCTGCTATGACTGTAGTGAATTTGCTCCTAATTTTAATTCTACTCGAGATGTTATGAGTTGAACAGGAGCTTTACTGGCATGGAATGTCACTGCTACAGCTCCTGGTCAACCAAACGAGATGTGAGAAAAGTAATGGTTAAATCAAGAGTGTTTTTTTTTCTCTCTCAAAGGAAGCAATGAGTAATTCTAGCAATTTCTTCTCACCATGAAAAGTTTTCTTTTCTTTTTTTTTTAAATTATTCAATATTTTACAAGTATAATTCCAAAAGTCATATTTGTTTTTTCAATTGTATAAAATACAATTCTTCTTTGGTTTACTTTTGTCAGTACAATTACAGTAAGGGTCTTCCTTTACAGAGATTCAAAGATTTAACTTTACAAAGATTCTATTATCTTTAACTTACCCTTATCTGCATCTAGATGCATATTTCCACTTCCCTCATCCTCTTGCTTAGTTGACCATTTTATTACTAAAAGCTACCTCTGAGGCTACCGCCTCTGTTGGCTTGCCAGAATCTCATTCAAGATTCCAACTCCATCAGTTTTTCATACCTCTTGCTTAATTTTTACCCATTCTTATTCCCTTATCGTATTCTATCAATATTTAATTTTGTAATGTCCAACTTTATTTCATGTAATTTCTAATTGGCACCATTTCTCTTTCATTCTTCCCCTGCATCTCGCCCCTTATTGAAGTAGTTAAGTCATCTAATGTTATCAATTCCATTAATTTAAGCAACCGTTCATCTATTTCAGGGTAACATTATTTTTCCAATATCTAGCATATACTATTCTTGCTGCTGTAACCATATAAAGAATTGCTCGCCAATACCTCACTGATACCTTATCCATTTCATACAACATATTTAATAAAAAGATCTCAGGGGAAAATGGGATATTTATCTGTAAGATTTCGGTTATTCTTTTATGAATATTTTTCCAATATGTTTTTGCTTTAGGGCAGGACCACCATATATGGAAAAAAGTGCCATCTTCTTCATTGCATTTCCAGCATTTTTTTTTTGTGTTTTGTACATTTTGCTCAGCCTTGCCGGATCCAACTACCATCTGTACATCATCTTAAGATGATTTTCTTTCAGATTTTGGGCTAATGTAAATTTTTGAGTATTTTTCCAGCTCTTCTCCCAATATTCCAATTTAATGTCATGTCCTATATTACGTGCCCATTAAATCTAGAGTCTTTGATCATTTCTGTTTCCAATTTGCGGTCTAATAAAATTCTATAGATTTGGGATGTTAAATGTTCCGATTTCTCAAAAATAATCTTTTTGAACTCATTTAATTGTTTATTCATTTCCAAACCTTCAAGCTTTAAGTCCATTTTAAATCTTTCTTTCAGTTGGAGGTGGAAAAACCATTGACAATACAGTCTCTCCTTCTCTAACTCATCTCTTGATTTTATTCTTAAGTCAGCATTCCCTTCTTCAATTATTATGTCTTTATATCTAAGCCATCTTTCTTTTGGGTCTTTCCATCTTCCAAATAATGCCTCGTGAGTAGATATCCATAATGGAATTCTGCTATACATCTTACGTTTGAATTTCTTCTAAATTTCTAATAATGTCTTAGATAATGTCTTAGACAAAGTCTTAGATAATGGTTCACGAAGTCATTGTCAGCTTTAGCTTTATTGTACCATAAATACCCATGCCATCCAAATCGCAAATCTGGGCTCTCTAACTTCAATGTTCTTTCATTTTTTAGTGTAATCCACTCCGTTATCCAAGTTAGCCCATTTGCAAGATAGTAAAGTTTCAGGTCTGGGAGTCCACACCCTCCTCTTTCTTTCCTATCCGTTAGAATCTTCCATTTTATTCTTGATTGCTTTCCTCTCCAGATGAAATTAGATCAATCTTTCTGCCATTCCCAAAAACATGTCATTTATGATTATCGGTAGATTCTGAAAAAGAAAGTTTATCTTAGGGAGGGTATTCATCTTTATTGCTGCTATTCTTCCCATTAAAGATAATTTCAATTTCATCCATTTCTGTATTTCACCTTGAGAAGTTTTCAAAGCCTGTTTACAATTCAGACTTTGTATTTTCTGTGTAGGAAACCATATTTCTGTGTAGAAATCTTTTCTGCATAGAAAATTTTGATTTCCACACAAAACAACTGCATGCAAATTTTGGACAGAATAAGTCTTGAATGGCATAGCCCAGGATTTTTCTCATCCAGGATTCTTGGCACTTGAAAAACATGTTTGTGACAATTTTTCCAATATTTTTGAATATTCTTTCCACCTTTAAAGAGCAGATTGCATTTTTCTACAGCAGGAAAACCACCAACCATCCATTCTGAGGAACAGGAGAGATGCTTTTCATTGCTTTGGGTGTAATGAACAATTCAGGTGGAGGAAACCTCTGCAGGCACATTTTAGTTGAAAATTCACATCCATGCACTGCTGTAAACTATAGAGGCAAAATGAGTCTTTATTTATTCTTTACTTAAAGATGCCAGTGAATTTGGAGTCAGCTCACTGAATCATCAGGAGAATGTCATAACAGGCCCTCACATAATAATAATATAAAAAAATAAAATTTATCCACAAATTCTAATTTGCATGATATTATCTAATTTTATTTTTATTAAAGTTATAACAAACAATATTTACAAATAATCATTCTTTCTTTTTATAAATATATAAGAAACAGAAAGCAAAGAAATATATACAATCAAATTTATATACCTATATACTTATAAATTTATATACCTATCCAACATCTAATTCTATTTCTATTTCTTCTTCTTCTATTGATCTTCTATCTTAATCTACATAAATAGATAGATAAATAGATCATTTTCCTTTTTATGTGACTTGCCATATAATTTTGAAAATATATTTTTCAATTCCCTTTTCCCATATCTTTGCTTATTTTCATTCTTTTCATGTTTCTTTCTGAATCGCCCATTTTCTTTGTATGTATTCTTTAATTGGTTTCAATTCTTCCCTATTTTTCCCTCTTGTTCCACCCTTAAGTGCCATTGTCAAATCATCCATCATTATCATTTCTGATAGTTTAACATCCCATTCCTCGATATCAGGTATATGTTCACACTTCCAGTACTTTGCATAAGTACTCCTTGCATTTGATACAATATACAGTATTATTCTCCAATATCTAATATGCTCTTTTTCTATTTGATGTAACATATTTAAAAGAAATATTTCAGGGTGCAAAGGAATATTAATTTGTAATATTTCCAATATTTTCTTTTGAATGCTTTTCCAATATCTTTTAGCTTCAGGGCATGACCACCACATATGAAAAAATGTTCCTTCTTCTGTCTTACATTTCCAACATTTACTGGAAATCTTGTACATTTTTCTTAATTTTGCTAAGTCTAAGTACCATCTATAGAGCATCTTAAAGTAATTTTCTTTCAGCTTTTGGGCTAATGTAAATTTTTGTGTGTTCTTCCAGCTTTTCTCCCAATGTTTCAAGCTAATTTCATGTCCTATATTTCTTGCCCATTGTATCATTGAATCTTTAATTATTTCTGTCTCTAATTCTCTGTTTAATAATATTTTGTATAATTGAGCCACCATATGGTCTTTTTTTTCAAGAACGACATTTTCAAATTCATTTCTTTTCCTTATACTTTCAAATCCTTCTATTATCTAATTTTAAAAGGCATTGTCTTATTAACACTAATGCTCTAAACAAGTGTCCATGAAACATTTGAAAGGTTATTTCTAAATCTTAATTTTGAAAAATACTTTTTCCTATTTCAAAAGCGTGCAAAATTATGACACAATGCTATTAGTATACTGGACACTAATATATAAAAGGAAAGATTCATGCTAAATGCTACAAAGATCAAGTAATTTATCAAATTCATAAGAGTTGTGTTAAAGGTTTCTGTGCTGGATACACTAGATATAGAAGCAGTGGCAAGGGGGTGTGTGGACGGGGGTAGGAGGGGGTGTGGCCACTGTGCATGGGGGCGTGGCTGTGGTACGGGGTGTGTGGCCAGGGCACATGGGGAGTGGCCAGGGCACATGGGGGTGTTATGGGCTGGGATGCCCCAAAAACATTGCCAGCTGGGGCAAATTGCTCCCCCTGCCCCCATGTTCCTACGCGACTGTATGGGAGCAAGATGTTAGACTAGCTCCAGTGACTCTGTAAATCTCCATTGCTTCTTCAATGTGTTGGGTTATCTGGACAATGTTTTGGACTCTACCCTTAGCTAGTATCTTCTAAATAGGTATGTGTATTACCTTTTACAAAGAATAATATAGTTTACAGTTTCAATTCGTACGTACATATACCAACATAATGATCCTGCTTAATAGAAACAATTGAAAAAAATACATGTGGGCTTAAACTTTATTCACTGACCCTTCCACATTTATAAAATATCATCTGCTGCAATGATGATAAATAGGTATTACTTGGATTACTTTGTAGTGGAAAGAGGAATGTGGCAAAGATCTCTGATAATGTTCACACTTTGTATAGAGTTGTTAGCAGCAGTAATTAGAAACGATAATGAAATTCAAGGGATTATATCTGGGAAAAGAAGATACAAAATCTCTCTTTAGCCCAGCAGTTCAGTTATAACATTTTCTGACCTAGAAGTATTATTACAAACAATCTTATTAAACGTCTGGAATATTGTTGAGTCTCACAGTATAAAATTAATGAAAATAACACTTTCATCTCATTCTCATTTATTTGGAAGTTAGGCCCCTTGAATTCAATTGGAGACATTATGGGATTGCTTCAATTGACAGTCCACTATTTGGTAAATTCTCCTCAGTACATACATTCATATATACATACATACGTACATAACTAAATTAAGTGAAAATCTGGACTAGGACATCTAAGTGCAAAGTTAGATTGCATGAAAACTTCAGATACAGTGAATTTTTAAAACAACCAGTGATCTGAGATATCGATTTCATTTCAAATTCACACATTGATAATAATTGTCAAATAATTATCATAATATCCAAAGCCAAGAAAGTTTTCTAGTACTGAGTAGGGTTCCCAGGCCTTTTTTTTTTATTATTATTATTATCTAGGATGGTCCCTATACAGGGCTTAAAATCTGGTCCTGCACTGAAGTGATATGGGATTCCCCAAATCCTGTTACCTCCTGATTCGATGAGAGCAGGCACTCACTGCATTCACAACAGACCAACCTCCAACATTTAGCACACTGGGAGTCAATCTGCTGTGATGTTGAGGGTATTTGTTTTTCCTCCTCTCTAGAGGGGCCTTGCAAGATACTTGCCAAATAAATGCCTCATCTCACGAAGAGGTGCTCTGGGAGCCTAAGCTAACAGTAACCCTTCCAGGTCCAAGGCTAGGAGAATGGCTTATGGCGCTGAGGAGGAGGGGGGAGAAGGAGGAGGAGGAGGAGGAGGAGGAGGGGGGTAATGATGATGGCTAGGTCATCAACAAAATAAGCTGCCACTTACTAGGCTCACTATTAGGTGGCAGCCTATTTTGGCATGGACAGCAAATCTACAAGATACCTCCAAAACCCACACTCTCACAATCCCCGTGCATATTCCACAAAACTTCACATGTGTGGAAAAGCAATTCTAGTACTGAGGCAAGTTGTTCTGAGGCAGAAAATCCTACAAATAAGCAGGCATCAGAACCTATTGCCTCCCTCTGTCTAGTGCTGGAGTGCCTGGATCCAGCTGGTGCTGAGAACCTCTCCTGCCAGGTTTCAAGTGCTGCTTCTCTGGCCCAGAGGAAGAAGAAGAGCAGCCAGGCATACCTCAATCATTCACTCAATCATGCTTTTGAACGTAATATTTTCTAGCCCTGCTCCGTCCTCATCCTATTTCCCTTGTGTGCTTCATCTGATTTAGATTGTAAGCCTGAGGGAAGTGATTGTCAAAAATTAACTATTTGTAAGCTTTTCTAGCAGCCTTTTGGCTGGAAGGTGGGGCATGGAGACTTTAAATAAAAATGCATGGTCCCACAGTATGCTAACCACAGTCATGCCTGACTTAGAACAACACATCCTCATTTATTGTCCCCAAGACTTTGGTAAGTCTTATTTGAGTGTTCTAGTCCCTCATACAATTATAGCAATGGAAGGGGATGTAAAGATGACTATTGCTCTATTGCTGGCCATGTCCACCTCCACATATTCAGATTCAAATCCATTGTACAGATTTTGCTTTACCAGTGTAAGTGTCCTCCATACTTGCCAATATTTCACAGATGAAGACAGAATGTGTATCTCTGAACAACATCAGACTGTGGTCAAAAGTATGCAGCCAGGCAACAAGACAGTAAAAGGGATGAATGAGAAAAACTTCTACTTTACACAAAACTACTATTTTAAGCAAAGAAACAATGTCATTTATATACTGAGTTTAGGAAAGCTTGGGGAAATAACCCCACAGATCAATAAATACAATGCGCTGTGTGTGCATCCATGTATGGAGCATGATTAACAATAAACATAATACAATGTAATGTGTTACAGACTCTCACACACCCCAGATTTGATATGGTTTAATTGGCCAAATATAACTTAATTGTCAAAATACATTAATTGGCATTGATATAAAATGGACTCTGAGATGACTGTAAGGCCAGGTTGGGCAGAGGAAAATTATTAGCTGAACATGTGTGCTGCAAAGTAGGTCAGAAAATCTCCTCTAAGCATAGCCAAAGTCATTGTCAGACTTATCACCAGGTAACTCCAGAGATAATAGGCTTAAAATGAAGCTCCAACATCTCTGTCACCACACAGTAGCAATGGGAAGTTTCCACCAAACCACTGATTGTTTCAGTCCTTCTTCCTTGCAGCTGGACATTTCCCTGTATTGTTCCTTTTCCTGTCCACTATTACAGAGTTATTACAACAGCCATTAACTCTTTGTCACCTCACACCAAAACTATTAACTGCACCTGGACCCCATCATCCAAGTTGCAACTCCCATTGTTTACTCAGTCAGAAAGCCATTCACATCTTTGTCCACCACACACATGTTGGGTAAAAAATCCCTCCATTTTGGGCAGTCAGATACAGTATCATGCTTGCTGAATGCCACACTGTTGCTCTGATTTCTGAGTACTGTCCTTATGCACAAGTCTAAGCCACATTGCTCCTTTCTTTGCTGCTCTCTGGATTGATAATTATTGCCCATTCCCTAAAACTCTGCTATCAACAATTTTCCTCCCTTTATCCTTCAGTTAGCTCAAGTGTGTGAGTATTTGAATCTTTTGTTTGCATGACTGAACTTTTCATAAAACATTTTTTAGCTTATTTTGAAATCTCTTGCTGGTTCTTTCCTACGATGGCCCCATAAACATTGGTGGAAGATCTTTTAGGTTATTCCCCTCTTGCTGGCTTCCTAACTGAGCTAATTAATTCCCAACCTTTGAAAGAAGATATTGGCATTGCAGGTGGAGCCCTGACTCACCCACACTTTTTAGGGTAACAAGTGCATTACTCTAAAATCAAGGCCTTAATCAAACCTGCTCAAATTACAGCATTTTGTCCAAAATTGTGATCACAGCATCAGCTCTGTGTTCATACCCAGAATATTGTTCTGAAAAAGATTCTTTCAAAGTACTTAACCAGTAAATTTGTTCCCATGCTGGACTTCTACAAGTTACAATTTCCTTCCTATGACACATACTCAGGATTAGTAAATTAAAATGGAGGAGTATGGAGAGAAAAAAATTAGTAAAATTAAGACTTAAAATATAAAGTTTATGTACATCTCAAAAGCAAACAAACCTACAGATAGAAATGAACTGGGTAGAAAAATATTTTTAAGTATGGAATGATGTTCCACAATATAGATCTTAATTTATGGACACTAGAGACAGACGGGAACATAAAATCAATGAAAGTGAGGGAAATCTGTGGGTCTCTGAAAGAAAGAGTGAGAGACCCTGGAGCACAGTTCCGGGAATATTGTAAGTCAAAGGTGACCTCCTCAAGGAGAGCTCTTCTTAGTTTGCAGAGTTCTACCATTTTCTTGCTTTTTATAAGGTGTGTTTTGTGTGTGTTTATTCATTTTGGTTACCCCAAGAAGCAGCTGGGAAATACTCCCTGATTTTGCCTTTGCTGTTGTCTTGACTCTGTTGGGAAGGGGAAGATTCTGTCCCCTCGACTCTTCTCCAGATTATAGGATCGCTTCTGCTGGGTTAACTGAATGCAAGACTTTATATTTTGAAATCAGCTTACAGGCTTTAGTAGCAACACAGTGGGTGACAGGCAGAATGGGGAAATCAGGACCTTTTAACAACGACAATATCTGAGAATGCAACAAACTAGTTGTAGCAATCTCATTCATCTGTGGTGGGTATGTCTTCTGTCTTTTGGAGTCATGGTAAAGTACAAAGGAAGCACACAAGAAGTACAAAGTAGTCTGGTGAAGTAGTACAGCTTCTTCTTCTTTTTTTTAAAATATTTTTATTAAAATTTCTAAAAAAGGTATAAAATGGGAACATTTCTTCTAAATGTTCCCCTCCCCTCAACTCCTGTAACAAGTTTTCTTCTCCAGTTTTGCCCAGCTGAATCAAACAAAAGGCACAATATAATACAATACAAGGAGTCCAATCTACTATACATAGAATCTTTGGCATAACAATCATAATTTGTCTTTTAAACAGTCAATACATTTTTACCATTTTTATCAGATTATATCATTATAATCATTAGCTTTACAATTGAAGCCACTCTTTTATTTTGCTCCATTCTCTATCAAATCGTTGAATAGATTTTTTCTTTCATGCATTTGTCAATTTTTCCATCTCCATCATATCCATAAGCTTTAATTTCCATGGATTTAAATTTATTTTAATATCTTGTTTCCAGTGTTGAGCATAAGCTAATCTAGCTGCTGTAACTAAATATAACATTATTTTTATGCTTTCTGATTTCTGCCTTTGCTTTTATTATATTCAATAGATATAATTCAGGTATCATTTCAAAATTCATTTTAAATATTTTTTGAATTTCATCATGAATTTCTTTCCAAAATTTCTTCGCCTTTTTACAAGTTCACCACATATGATAAAATGTTCCCTCTTTTCTCCGGACTTCCAGAATTTTTAATTTCTATTCTTTGTAATTTTTTGTAATCTCTCTGGCATCATATACCATCTATGCAACATTGTAATTGAAGTAGTACAGCTTCTTATGGGAGCTGATGGGAATGGTGACAGAGGGAACAATGACAGTGTTCACATGCTCTAATGGAAGTAGGGAGGTTTAGCACATGCAAATAGGGTTATAGTTCTAATTTGGACCATAGGTCAAAAGCCACTGAGATCTTGACTACAGGTCAAGGGCCTTGATTTAACTTCTCAGCTCTTTCTCCAATCAAGCAGGGGATGGGCACCATTTTGCTTTCACTAAAAAGCATACACAGGAGTGTCCTGCTGTTCAGTCCAGGGCACACCTGAACGGAGGCAAAAAGATATGTATTTATAATGGCAACTAAAGAAAAGAAAACAATTATACTGATCTCTCCTATGTTAATTATAACCTTATAAACAATATAAAATAAGAAAAATATTTTTCAGGCATTCTTTCCAATTGCTTATATTTAATTTGCTGAAAATATTGATGCCAACCAGCACATTATCATGCTTTTATGGGCTTCCTTTATAAAGACGAGTTTACTGTTGTTACGGGGTTTTATATTAATTATCCTCTGTACTTCATTGGATTTGCTGAAGTGCTTTGCTGGATAGCCTCCAAGCACTAACAGGGAAATGAAATTAAACGAAAAGGTTTGGCTATATTTAAAAGTATTATGCAAGTATTTTAGAGCTGGCTTCTAATTAAAAAGGTTGTAAACTAACACACAAGAGTGCAAGTGTCGTGGCTCACCTGTGGCTCTCTAACTCATCATGTCACAGCAGAATTGATCATATATCACAAGCAACTTAATCAAATAGAAGATCTTAATAAATGCAGGATGCTTTACAAATGCTTAGCAAAGATTTATAGATCCTAAAACCATAATAAATGTGTGCATTCCTATCTATTATATTCTATTTCATATTGTGAGAAACAAATGCACTGGCTTCAAAAAGAGGAAGTACTCATTAATTGCTTGAAAAATAGTGATATGTACAGCACTAGAGGGACCAAACAAGTACACTTTTTTTTTGTGCCCCCAATTTCCTTGTATGCAAAGAAGAGCCGCAGTGATCAAGAGGAAAGGGAAGAAAGGTCAGAGCCCAGGTACAACATTTCCAATGATGGCTCTGCCTGACCTCAGGGATGGCATGACTTCAACCTGTCTTGATTTGGCAGGGACAGTCCTAGTTAATCCTCTGTCATCTTTTTTCCCCAGCTGCTTTTAAAGTGTCCAGATTCTCTCTTCTCTTTCTGCTTACCCCTTTGTTATTGGCTTACTCCCATTCCTGAAAACTGACTTCAAAGGGCAAAAATCGTTTGCAGTCAGTTAACACAAACTGTGGGGAGGGGAGAGGATGGAACAGAATCTTGGCCTCTCCAGTAGACTCAAGCCAAAGCAAACTGCAGCAGTCCTTCCTAACTTGTATGTTCTTCCTCAATAACTTTTTGCCATCTGGACCACACTCTGATGTTACACGCATGCCTGTGAAATGTTGGAATGTATGGGGTGGGGAAAATGTTTGAGCAATTTGGAGGGTACGATTCCCAACTCCAAGACTCTGAGAGCAACTGCTGAACTGGAAGGTACCAGGTAGCATCAGGAAGGCAGGAGGTCAGGGCTTCCCACCCCCCCCCCCAGGCCTGGGCAATCTAGAGATATTATATATAACATGCCAACTGCAGGCACTGATGTTTCCCACTCCTCTTCCCATCTCTCAGGATAAGTTTTTAAAGGTTCTGGGAAGAGCTTATAATTTTTCTGTATGAAAAACAAATGACACTACACAAATGCCTCTTTCACCAACTGTCAGTGGTTGTTCATAGACAGAGCACGTCACCTGTTTAGTGAAAAAGCTATCCATGTTAACCATTATTTATTAAATTCTTCTGTTACAGAAAGCAATGTCTGACTTTAAAGAAGCATGACAAGTTGTCCATAGCTGCTAGTACAGCCGTATAGGCCTAGGACATTCTGACTTCTGAGAAGGAATGTTCCTACCATACAAAAATTTCTGAAAACATTCCCTTCAAAATGGAAAACTAGCATGGCTTGCTGGCACTGAGGCCTTCCGGGAGTACACAGTGATAGATATCCCTCTCTTTCTGATTCCCGTCCTTTAAATCAGACTTAGATTGCACGCCCTTCTAACAAAAGGTACCACAGATAGAGGACTTGCCCTCTGAAAAAAGGGGACACGTGGTTTTTAAACATGTAGCTTAGCTCTGTTAATATTTATGGAGAGGTCACCATGTTAATCTTTACAGATTAAAAAGAAGCATAGTGACACTTTTAATGTTAACTGATGTAATGCAGCAGATGGTTCCATGGACTAGAGCCCAGTTCCTCCAATGCATGAAGTATATCCTAAGTCATTACTGGTGTAGGTGTGTGCGTGCGTGCATGTACATACTCTCACATACAGGCAGGCATACAGGCGAGACTGGGAAATTGAATTAGGCAGCAAAAAACCATGTAAACAGGGAGAGGGAAGCCAAATGTCTCAAACACATGAACTACAGAGTGTGCCTCTTGCGTTTCACAGCCTTCTGAATCACTGTTTCCATTTTCCATCTATACCACTCAGATGTGATGTGATGTGGTGTCTGAGAGAAAAAGAGTCAAGAGTCACCCTTTACATTTTATTTTATGTTATGCTATTTCTATCCCACCTTTTTCCCAGTATGGAACCCAAAGCAGCTCACAACTAATTACAGTGATACCTCTACAACTTATTTTGATGCAGAAGTTTAAAAAGTATTAAATAAACCATTCCAATAACATTAAATTGCAACAGTATAAAAATATAGTAAAAATAAAGATAAAAAACACAACATATCCCATTAAAAGATTCATCTGCTATGAAAAATTAAAAGCCTAAGTCCTAATTAGAAAAGTCTTTGCCTGCTGGCAGGAAAAGAGCAGATAGGGAGCCAAGCAAGCCTCCCATGGGAGAGAGTTCCACACTTGGGAGTTGTCATCAAGAAGGTTCTCTTCCTTGAGTACATACACTGAAGATAAGAGTTTATGCATCTGACAAAGTGGGCTTTAATACACAGTAGTTGACACAGGAGTCTTGATGTCAACTGCACATATCAAAAAAGCCTTACCGCAAAGCAGTAAAAAAATCAGAAGCCCAACAGGTTTGGGAGACAAATGTACTGAAATCAGTAGTATAAGGCCCAATATGTCCAGTCATGGTTTCCTTGCCAAATATTAACTGATATACTACCTTTTTTGCTGATGTACCTAAGGCAGCTTCAGTTTAAAAACAGAAACAACATTAACAAGAAGATACTAAAGACAAAATAAAAAGGTATCAGAATCTTCTACAACCAGTTGTAGCCTCTTCAAGAGCTGATTTGCAGAGCCCCCTGACCTAGCCATTTTCTTTTGGGGGCTGACATATGTCATGGAAGGGCTAGAAGTGATATCAAGGGTCCTTTACTCCCACTTCATGCCCACATAGGGTCCTTTTATCTTCTGAAAAGACAAAATTTTACATTAAGAGTCCCTCTTCAAATATTTCTCCAAATTTCAAGGACTTTTTTTTCTGATTTGAAAAAGGATGGGGCAAAACCCTAAGAACAAAACAAAAACAACTCTCTCTCTATTTTGTAACTCCACTCCCCACTGCTAGTTTCCATTTTTATGGCCCTTCATAACACTTCATCCAGGTTTTTACTTCCACTTACCGCCAGTGAACTATGGAACAAAATTCTCTTCCAATTTATTTGCCTTTTAAACATTCACAGTCCTTTAGTATCTTGAGCAGGGATAACCCAGAACATTTTGCTACATAAGGCAGTACAGCAAATAGCTCCCCCAATTCCAAAAGCCAAGTAATGCAGTATCCTATATTGTCATGTTATTTGTGTTTTCTGAGGCAGAAAAGCTCACAAGTGACTCACAGAGATAATAAATTATGAACAATTTGCTGCCCTTTCATAACAGCTCACTCTGGTTAATGGCAGAGCACAGGTAAGGCAGGCGCAGTTCCCTAAGGGGAGATCTGGTAAGTGTGCATACTTTCCCCTGAAAGCATACATTTCTTTAAGTGGTCCTGGAAAAGTAAGGGAAGGTGCTGTCTTAGGACAAATCTAGATGGAATGAATGTGGTGGAATGTTACAGGTCTTCTACCTGCAGGTACTGCAGTCATTTCCAAGATATAAACAATGTTCTTCTCATCAGAACTTCAAGAACTATGTACATCTCTTCCTTCCCACCAGCATTTTTATCCTCATAATGGTATGTTCCAAGATAGGTTGGAAATGATTGCCAGATGTGCATATGTGTACAGGAGAGAAAAACAATGAGATCGCCTGTTTTTGCCACACCTCCCCATCACATCACATCTGTGCTATAATACAAAAAGAGAACAATGGGAAAGACATACTGCAGAATAGAAAGGGCCTAGATACAGGTGAGACATTAGGATTTCATGAAAGGAAGGAGAAATGAGGAGAGCTTGCCTACAGGGGAAAGCCCGGGTTATTGTCCCACACATCACTGGATGACAACTGTGACCTGAAGGTGTAAAAAAATGAGATGAATAGGTCTGCTGTAGTGGGGAATCCTGACAAGAGTGAAAAAAGGAGGAAAGGACACTGAAATTCATACTCCTCGACTGGGCATGAAAGTGAGAAGATCAATCGCCATCCAGTAAAATCCATCCGTCTTTATCTTGGTTGTTGTTATTGTTGTTGTTGTGTGCCTTCAGGTCATTTCTGACTTATGGTGACCCTAAGGTAAACTTATCATGGGGTTAGAATCATAGACTTCTAGAGTTGGAAGAGACCGCGAGTGTCAATGAGTCCATCCCTCTCCCTTGCCATGCAGGAGTCCACCGTCAAACATTCCTGACAGATGACCATCTAACATCTGTTTAAAAAACTCCAAAAAAGGAGAATCTGCCACACTCTAAGGCAGGATATTCAGTATTAAACTACTCTTATCATCAGGAAGTTCTTCCTAATGTTTAGATGGAATTTCTTTTCCTGAGTTTGAAGCCACTGCTCTAAGTCCTAGTCTCTGGAACAGCAGAAAACAGGCTTGCTCCGTCCTCTGCATGATATCTCTTCAAATATTTAAACATAGCTATCATATTGTCTCTCAACCTTCTCTTCTCCAGGCTCAATATGCCTAGCTCCCTAAGCCATTCCTTATAGGATAGGGTTTCCAGGCCTTCTACCATTTTGGTCAACCTCCTCTGAGTTTTCTGAGGCTGAGAGTATGTGATGCACCCAAGGTCACCCAGTGGGTTTCCATGGCCAAGCAAGGAACTGAACCCTGGTCTCCAGGGTAGTAGTCTAATGCTCAAATTTCTACACCTCACAGGTTCTCTATTTATCTTGGTACGTCAAAATACCAGTCTGTCTGGATGAGCCCTTTGCAGAACAGCATAGCCACTGGTGATCTCTTTAAGAACCCCATCTGATTTCCATCTTCTGAGGCCCTTCTGGGACAAACAGAAATTTTGCTGAAGCATCTCCTTCTGGTTCACTAAAAGTAACTAACAGTAGAACTGTGGAGCAGCTAAAGCCTAGCAGTTAGGCTTCATTTGCTAAAGACATCCTTTTGAACAAACCGGAGCTTTCCCATCGAGAATCAGCAAAAGAACAAGATTTGCTGGAATTAGGTGAGCACTGAAAGTATGTCATAAGCATAGAATTCTCTGGAACTACATAAGTAGAGGTTTCACATATTATAGGTGCAACTATGTCTCTCAAGGAACTTTTAAATCAAGACTCAACTTCTGCACCTCCCACACCTTTGTACAAGCTTTTCTCTCTGAAATCCCTCTTTTTCACGTGTTATTAACAGTAAAGGTCCTCTATTGCACCTAGCCATCCTAAGCCCAGAACTCCAAGGTGTTAAGGTTTATTTAGTAGAATGTTTGAATAGTTTAACTCCACTTTTTCTTCAGCCCTTAAGTTTTATATCCCATAGACAGCAGGGTTGGAGGCAGAAGGTATAATTAGCTTTCAGAATCAATGGTGTAGTTTATATCTTGTCTCAGATTTCTCAGAGATGGTTTGTGCCAGAGTAGGTTAAAATATTTGGATCCTGGTCCTTGTTCATGCTTGTTCTATTGGCAGAAGAGTTACAACCTCATTTTAGGAACCATTCAACTTCATCCAAACCATATTTTTAAAAATGTCAAACAAAAATAACATTGTCTACTAGCTCCCAGGAATACCCTGTGGTTGAATATGGCAAACCAAGTATTTTCATTTGCAGATAAGGTTACAGTATGTCTATGTTCCAGTGTATATGAGCAGGGAACAAATTAGTACTTGCTGGTTGTGGCTGGCAGGCAGAAGTTCAAAGTTGAGTAAGTTCAGGACAGGCTGTTCATTTAGTACAGGAAGAAAATTTGGGTTGGAAATCAGGGTCAGTAACTAGAAGGGGTTGTTTAAGCTCAGGCAATGGCTAGATTAGACATAAACAATGAAATGTTTAAATAGGCAGCAAAGCATTCTTGTCCATGAGTCATGGGGACAGGTAATGGGGAAAGACAAGGAATAAGTGAGAGGAGCACCTTTACCCATGCAGATAAATTATGGGTGATGACAGATGTAAAATTAAAAAACGACTCATGGTGGGCTCTTCCCAGCTTTGCAATTATGGAACTGACAGAAGAGCATGCCAGCAAAACAAGTTATGGTTCCAAATGCTCAGTGAGTCCTTCCTCCTCCTCCTCCTCCAGCTGGAGAAAGTTAGCGAACAGTCCTGAAGTCAGGTGCCTAACAGAGAAGGAAGCAGCACTGCTTCCATGTCAGGCACCCCCACCCACCTTAGTGCTTTGTTCTCTTCCTTCATCTGGTATGGATGGGTGGGAAATGTCTGTTGGTTCATTGTTGTTTTTAATATAATGCCTTTCCAAAATTCTCAAACTACCTCACAAATGGGATACAACAAACTTGATATTTAAAAAGAAAAGAGAAGAAACCTGAATGTGAAGGAGGTTAAAACTGACAAATTCATCCATCTGTACTATCTGGAGGTGGAGGCTGAAGCTGTATGGAATGAAAGTTGAAAGTCACTCATGATTCAACAGGTGAAAGAGGAGAAGACTTAACAGCATGATAAATTTGGATTCACTGATGAGCTTCCTGCTTAATTTCACCTTGAAACCAGAATTTCAGCATACTTACCTTTACCTTTATGGTACAGAGATCTTTAGAGGATACAGTTTCATACCGCAGTGAATATATTCTTTAAACCTGGGAAAGAAACAGAATCTGCAATAGAAGGGCTCCGGCTCCATTGGAAGGCCTCCATGACAGAGACTCTCCTAGATCTGGCAAGTCTCACACGAGCAGAGTAAAGCTAGGTGGGAGGAATTCAACGCTTAAAATGAATGATTGAATGAGGCTATAATGAGGTTTTTCAGTACTCCCCTCCCTCTTTTTTCTCAAGTAGGAGGGGGTAGGTAGGAAGGTAGATCAGAACCAAATCTGGTCTGAAATAGACTGGATGTCATTACCTACCTGGAGGAGGCCTCCTCGGATGAAGAGGGGGAGGAGGAGGAGGAGGAGGAGGAGGAGGTAAAAAGCCACGATCAGACCCCAGAGGGTGTCAGAGGAGGCTGACCGTCCTGATCCATCCCAGACAGTAGCAGCAGATCAGGAGGAGGAGACAGAGGTATTTCTTTCTCTTGAGTGTCATAAATCAAAGCACAAGGAACAAAGGCTTAGGCAATGACCCTGTTTCACTTTAAATACAGGATGCTGAGCTAATGAGACCAGCTGGGCTGATTAACTGCTGGCTATAAATCAGCTCATTCCAAACCATTCTGTCACTGCAGAACAACAGCTTCCAAACTTGCATACAACCTTGCCAAACATCTCTGACTTCCTGGATTCCTGACCTTTGGTACATACTTTTGGACTACTGTTTCTGGCAAATCCCTTTTTGGCTTTGAACTCTGCTCAAGATTAATTCTTCCCTTGAACCTTGGACTGTCTGGACAAAGTTCCTACTTGTCACCCTGTCTAAGTCTTGGGTCTGACTCATCTTTCCCCTCCCAGTGACCATGGTGTGCTCATCTGGGCACTTACCTGCCTTAAACAGGACATTAGCAAGGTTTACTGACTCCATTTTGTCTAATAACTGTAGCAATAAAATGACTGTCCCCCTGCTCCAGGGTGTATTGCTGAAATGAAAAAGGGTTGGGACAACCAGGAATGGATTATTCTGTAGAAGAAAGGTAGCCTTCTTTCAAACAAGACCTTGGAATCATTTTCCACATTTTTGAAGAATCCAAAGTAATATGCAGCACATTTCTAGGCAAGTTACTCAAAGACAGACTATTCTATATACACAAATAGGGTAGGGAACTATAAGGCAATGCATGCAATGGGAAGACTGGGAAATGTATGGGCTCTCCAGAAGTTGCTCATCATCCCAAACTATAGGTGATGCTAGCTAAAACTGATGCAGACCAACAGTATCTGGAGGTTCAAATGGGTCCATTCTTGTATGAATGATATAGTGATATTATTAAGAAACATAAAAGATGTTATTTTTCTGAAAAGTGATAGACTTGCCATCTGGATTGTTCCAAGGCTTGATATCTGGGATTTATTTATGTCTTTTACATGGTCTGTCATTGCTAGCAATCAGTGGGTTTTCAGTATCAGATGTGTATGTGTGTGTACATGCATATAATACATATAATACATAATACATATACATACACACACAGTTAACCCCTACCTTTGTGAGTGTTAGGGGCACAGGACTCCCATGAAAGCTGAAAAATTGTGAATATCTTCCCCCTGCCAACTGAGTGAGTGACCAACGAAACTCATGCATTCACCCTCCTCCTTCATACTCCCGCTTCCCTTCCCTTCTGCCCGCCTGCCTGAGGGAGTGTGTGAGGAAGTACATTTACATGCCCTCCCTCCTTCCACTCCCCTATTCTACCCTTTTTCCCACCTTGAGGGAATGAGAGAATGCACACACATGTGCCCTCCCTTCTGCTACTCCCCCATCCCATCCCTTTCCCACCACTAATGCAAGTGAGTGAGTGAGGGAATGCACACGTGCACCCTTCCTCCTGCACCCCTGGTACTCACCTATGTGTGTGTGAGAGTGAGTGAGTGCATGAGGGAAGCAGAGGCAGCAGCAAATAATCCATGAAAGTTTGCAAAGGTCTAACCTTCAAATGTGGAGGAACACATGTGATGCATGTATGTATATACATACATACATCACAGAATAGCCACAGAGTGATTCTACTCCATGGAGTGGCTGAGGTTCAGACTGCTGCAACAAATGGTGCCCCCCTATCCAATGAGTATGTGTTGAATCTCTGTCTATCAAAGTCACTGAACACATGACGTAGAAAATTTCAAAAGCACCTCTTTCACTCCTGGAAGTTAAAAGCTGACTGGGTTGGCTGCAGACTTACGTTCTATTGATTTCAGTGGGGCTGGTATAAGTATGTCTAAATCGAGATAATCTAGACCAATCATAATAAAAGAATAATAACAATTTACTGCTTTGTGAATAATATGTTTCTCTTTCAGATTGCTTACCATCTAAAATCTGGCATAGTGATAGGAAAGGAATGTTTTAAAGTCAACACTGTTTTCAGGGGGTTTTTTTATATGATTTTATATCCTTTTCATACTTTTAACTGTTTTAACTGTGTTTATTTATTGTTGGAAGCAACCTTGGGACCCATTCTAGGAGAAAGGTGGCTTATGACTATAATAAAGAAGGCACAAGGCATATGTGTGTTTGAATTTGGCTTAGTTGTAATTAATGTTATTGTTATATGCTGTCAGGTTGACTTCAGCATATGGTGACTCTACCTAAACACCCTAAGTCATCAGTTCCCATCTAATCTTGGAAGCTAAGCTGGGTCAGCTCTGGTTAGTACTTGGATGGGAGACAACCAATGAAAACCAGCTGCTGTAGGCTATGTTTCAGAGGTAGGAACTGGAAGACCACCTCTGAGTATTCCTTGCCTATGAAAGCCCTATGAAATTCATGCTATCACCATAAGTTGACAGGGAACCTGAAGGCACATCCACATCCACACACACATACACAAGCACATGCAAATGAGAGATGTCCAAGTCACCTTATCATCAACGGCCTTGTTCAGGTCTTGCAGATTCAGAGCCGTAGCTTCCTCGACCAAATCAATGCATCTGCAGTGTTTTCTTCTTTTTCCATTCTGCCTTCCATTTTGTTGTTGTTGTGTGCCTTCAAGACATTTCCAACCTACGGTGACCCTAAGGTGAACCTGCCACGTGATTTTCCACTTTACCAAGCATTATTGTCTTTTCCACTTAATGATATCCTCTTGTATGTCTAAAAGTACAACAGCCTCAGCTAAGTCATCTTGGCTTCTAGGGCAAGTTCATGCTTGATTTGGTCTCAGACCCATTCATTCCTCTTTTTAGTGGTCTGCAGCATCTGTAGAACTTTTGTTACCCTGATTTCTGGGGTTCCCATAAGGGACACCTAAATGCTCTCCAAATTATACAAGTTGGGGAAATTAGTCTAAGAGCACAAGTTAGCAATACGAGATGCAGGGCAACGGAGCGAGATCTTTTACCCAATGTCTACGGGGTCAGGCCGAGTCAAGGAGCAAACAGATGTAACTAATAATAATTGTTTTTATTGATATACAGTCAAACACGTGTATGCAACACATTCACACAGATATCTAGAGAAATAAAGGTTGGAGTTGGATAGAGGGATTTTGAGAGGAGGTTTTTGGTATGGGAAATACTGCACCTGTCCTGGAGCCCAGGTAGTCTGACGATAGAGTTTGTGGATATGAAGGTTCTCAGTATGTGGGACTGAGGGGAAGGCTCGCCAAGCAAGGCGGCAGCAAGGCGGTATGGAAGTCGGGAGCGATCCGAGGAAGCTCTCAATGTCAGGGGTTCTTATAGGGGAAAATGTGGCCGTAGGCTAGTCCGTACTTGAGGAAAACAACGAGTTTCGGGCTGGAGACAAAGCCTCCAAAAGGTCAGAATTTTACATGATTAAGTTAAGACCGAATTGTCAATAGAGTAGCCAGTATGCAAACGCAGAGTGCTTGACGATTGAGTATTCGGCTTGTCAAGCTGCCTGCTTGGGGCAGGGAGTTCTTTGTAAGTAGCGTGCATACCTAATGAAGTACTTGCTGTCTCCTGAAGCGACAGTTTGGCTATTTCTGGCCTGCCTGTATTTGTTTTGAATATTTCAGCAATTAGCGACCAAGCCTGTTTGAGTGCTTGTCTGTGGAAAGGAATGGGTAAGGAAGGCCAAATTATTGATATCAAAATAATATCTGGTATCCCCCAAGTCTGGCTAGAAACTGTGGTAACACTTTCCTCCAACAACACATTGCAATGAGTTGATCTTCTTCCTGACATCTTTCTCCACTGTTTGGCTCCCACAATCATACATACAAATCAAAAATAGTACTACAAAGAAGATATTGATTTTGGTATTTAATAATATATCTTTATGCTTGAGGATTTTATATGGTTCCTTCATAGCTGCC
The DNA here is from genome assembly GCA_948472985.1 of Iguana delicatissima. Classification (NCBI taxonomy): domain Eukaryota; kingdom Metazoa; phylum Chordata; class Lepidosauria; order Squamata; family Iguanidae; genus Iguana; species Iguana delicatissima. The sequence goes on along the minus strand of CAOKZL010000578.1, from coordinate 949,966 downwards.
CTTCCAATTCTTAATTTTCAGATTTCTTTACTGCATTCTCAATGTTGATTAATGACTGAGTCAATGTATAGAAATCTTTACCTCTTTCTATGTCTTAATTACTTGTTTTAAATTTATATGTATTTCATCTGTAACCCTGCTTTTGCATGTTCTTTAACTGTAACCCTGCTTTTTCACTTCCCACCTTAACTTTAGTCACTCATTCCTATTTTCTGTAAGTAACATGGTGTCATCTGCATATCTTAAATTGCTGATCTTTCTCTTCCCTCCTCCATTTTCATGTCTCCTTCCTCAGAGTTTAATCCTGTTTCTATATGTGTACTGTGCCTATTTTAAACATACTGAATAAAATTCACTCTTGTCTGACTCCTTTGCCAGTTGGAAACCATTCTGTTTCTCCATATTGTATCCTGACAATGGTCTCTTGTCCAGAGGATAGGTTACACATCATGACAATCAAGTGTTGTGGTACACCCATTTCCTTCAGAGGAAGCAGTAAATTCTCAAGATCTACACAATCAAAGATTTCAATGTAGTCTATGAAACACAGATTGATTTTCCTCTGAAATTCTTTGGTGTATTTGATCATCCAACATATGTTTGCAGTATGATCCCCTAGTGCCTCTTCCTTTTCTGAAACCAAACTGTACATCTAGCGCTTGTTACTCTGTATATGTTAAAAGTCTTTTTTTCTTTTTTTTGTAAAGTCTTGAATGCCACTTTGCTTGCATGAGAGATCGCTACAATAATCTGTTGGTTACTGCAATCCCTGGTGTCCTCTTTCTTGGCTATTAGAATGTATATTTAGGATTTTCAATCTGTTGGCCACTGTTTTGTTTTCTATTTTTTGTTGGCAGATTTTGGCTAGAATTTGAACTGATTCTAGGTAGCTTCAAACAGATATACTGGCATGCCATTTTTTTTCCTGGTGATTTATTTCTCCCAAGTGCATTGAGTGCAGTTTCCACATCAGTTTCTAAAATTCATCATCTTCATCTTCAGATGGATCTTTCTTGAAGAATCAGCCATGATTTCCTTTATTTTATATAATTCCTTAGCGTATTTCTTCCATCATCTTTTTATTTTGTCCTGATCATATAATGTTCCCTGCTGATCTTGCAGCATCCCTACTCTTGGTTTGAATTTGCCTTTAATTTCTTGGATCTGGTGGAAGAGGCTTCTTTTTCTACCTTTCTAGTTCTTTTCATTGATTATTATAATGTTTCCCTTTGTCTCAATGCACAGTTCTCTGAGCAGTTACATTCAGGATTCTGATCCTGTTTCACCTATCATCTAGTTAGGTTTTTCTTTCTCTTTGGTGACAGTGCCTTTTTGCATTCTTCCCTGACAATGTCCTCTTTTTTTGGTCCATAGTTCTTCTGGCTTCTTGTTCATTATGCTTAGTAGTTCTTTGTATGATCTTTAAATTCTACCAGAATGTTCTTCACATGGTATTTGGCATAATGGCTGATTCAATGTACTTTTGGCTTTACTCTGATTATTGATATTAGCAGTTTATGGTCTGTGTTACAACTTGCTCCTGGTATTGTTTCAGCAGAGTGAATGGCATTTCTCCATTTTCTGCTTCCAATTATATAGTCTATTTGATTTCTGTATTGGCTGTCCAGAGTTGTCCACATATATAGTTGTCTCTTTGGTTGTCTGAAGAATGTATTTGCAATGAACAAACCATTGGGCTTACAAAATTCAGTCAGTAACTCTCCTGCTTCATTACTTGATGCCAGGCCACATTCTCCCACAATGTTTGGTTCTGCTTTCTACTCTGTTTTCTACTTTCATTTATAATTATCAACATGTCCTGTTTGGTGTGTTATCAATTTCTTCCTGGACACTGTTCAGAATATTTCAGTTTCTTCCTCATCTGCCTGTGGTGGGTGCATAAAAGTGGACCGCAGTTATATTGATAGCTTTCCTTTAGAGTTTTACTGATATTATTCAGTGAGATTTCACAAAATATCCCCTGACTGCTTTTGCTACATCTTGTCTCACTATTAGTGCCTCTTTCTTTCTTTCTTTCTTTCTTTCTTTCTTTCTTTCTTTCTTTCTTTCTTTTGTTGCCGTTTCCAGAGTAGAACACTGTGTAATTCACTGGTTAAAAATGTCTCATTCCTGTCCATTTTAGCTCACTCACACTCTTTATATCTATCCGTTCCATTTCTTGCTTTCTGATTTCTAACTTTTCTGTATTCATGCTTCTCACATTCCATGCTCCTACTATATATGTGAAACGCAAAACTTTCTTTTCACCTTTATGCATGTCAGCAGCTGAACCCTCTTTTGACTTGAATCTATTTGTGCCTTATGCCATTAGACATAGCTCTACTTGTATTTGTCCTCTGTTCTTCCCCAATAGCTGTTCGAGCACCTTCCAACCTGGCAGTGTCATCTTCTAGCACTATGTCTTATTTCATACTGTATTGTCTCATCACAGTTTTTTTGTTTTGTTTTGTTTTGTTCTGTTCACATTTCAGAAGTGGTTTACCATTGCCTTCTTCTGTACAGAACTAATTCGTTGGAATTCCTTTGCTATCATCTCTGAGACATCCTCTGCCAGTATCAGCCCCTCCACATACACACTGCTACTGCTGCCCAGTTGCCATTTGGCACATTTGGGACAGAATCCTGTTGGGCAATTGCAAATAAGTAACATACAGTTAGTGCATTTGTAACTGCTACATATTCATGATCCCTACATAGCCTCTAGTTTAGGGGCTATGTAGGAACTGTGAAAGCCCCCCCAACTTGATTTACTGGTAAGCTTCCACTGGGATCAACAAGGGTCCATTAAATCAAGAAGTGGGTGCCAGATTTTCCCATCCCTCCATTCAACAAGTGATCTCTGATACAAAGGGAATTTACAACAGAGTTCCTTTTCTTGCCTGAGACACCAGAGATCATTCACAGGAAATGCTGGAAACATCAGCCAGCTACTTCTCAATCAACAAGGGCACAGACCCCCCTCAATCTCAGTGGTTATTTACTTGTAAGTAGGTTTTGGGGAGGTCTGGCCACAATCCACTACATAGCACCATGATGTAGTATGTAATGGCCATACAGGATTCTGCTGACAGTCTGGTTGCTCAGCAAAAGCCTGTCTGACTTGGTGATCCTGTCATCAGTAGGACTATCACCAGAATACCCCCTTGCCTCACAGGAGCAGTCAGTCCCATGGCCATAAAAATGTGATGCCAAGGTAGATGCACTACGGCATCTGAACTGGGGGGGGGGTAGGTTGTGCAAACAGCTTTACAGAAAGAGGGTTTTGAAGAGATGGGTTAGAAGGGAAGGAGCAGAGGTGATTTACCAGTGGGACCCATAGCCACATACAAGAGACAGTTTGCTTCCTGATTTGCATGGTAGACATACATGACAATAAGATCAGTGGTGATTTGGCCATCTTTCTTGCTATTGTACCCTTCTCTTCAAACAAGCTATTTCCCACTTTCTATATTATTTTAGTGCTAAAGGTATGTACATAATCCTTGAACTCATTTTTTTAAAAAAGAGAAACTGATGCAAATATGGTTGAGGAACTGAGAGGGAGATGTGTCAGTAACAATACAGAAGCTAGCCAGCTGATACTCCCCATGCCTCACAGTTGTCTGATTTACACTGACCTATGGTGCAAATATGAAGAAAATTTGTTAGGATTTATCTTGGGAGAAGAACATAACAACAACAACAGCAAAATTACCTGCCTCTCTTCAAGATTCAAGGCAGGGTACAACACAGTTTAAAATACAACTATACACACACACCGGCTCCACAACTAAGGGCATGTCTTCATGCCAAGACTCCAATAACTTTTCCTATCTTCACCCCAATTTGACTCTTTGAAAGGCTCTCCTGGGAACTTTCCACTGTTCAAAGGATTGGGAGGCTTGACTTTATATTAGTGCTGAATACAGATTGTTCACGTATTTTTGTATGCAGGATGGGAGATTGGACCATTTCTATACCATAGGTTAAAATACGTATTCCAGTTGACCTAGTTAGAGAGAAGTGGAGTTATCAAACACTTCTTTGTCCCGTTAATGGGTTAATAATTTTTAGCATGCTATTCTTTTTCCCTCTTCCTTTTCCCTCTTCTTTTCTTTTTCCTTTCTTTCCTTTTCCTTTTCCTTTTTTTTTTTTTTTGAAAAGGCTTATTTAAATGTTTATCAGTTGTGCAAAGTGGAGCATCACTAGAGAGACGCAAGGGAAAACTGATCATTGCCTATGCATGGCAGCGTTGTAGGAAGATTAAAATAACATTGAGTATATTCTGTAAATGAAGGAGAGAACTAAAAAAAAGCCTCCAGAGTCCATTATAAATTTTAATAATACATCAAGGTAATGTAACTGAATAACCGATCTCTGAGGGAAGAAACACAACATTTGGCTAATATTACAATTTAAATTATGAAAACAAAAAGAGCTTTTAGTTAATCTTGTCTTTCTGCTTTTATTCTTCAGGCTTTTTTATTTTATTTTTTTTTATTTTTTCCCTGAATCCAAAACACCATGTAAACAAATAAAAGTATGGGAGAAAAATAAACAGTTTGGCATCTCAGTAGATTAATTAATGCGCTTCAGCCTTGGCACCAGTAGGCGAAAATTATGTGCATAAATAATATCACTAATTAAAAAGATGCAGATTAACATGCAAATAATGTTAATGAGGATCTGCAATTCCAGAGTGGATTCGCATAACATCAACAATTTAATGGGTTGGAAGGCTTGTGTTTGCATTACATTAATAAATTTCAAAGACCTTGCATAAAAAAGTTCTGTCGGAGCCTCTGTATCCCACTTGTGAGTTGTAAATTTGGTGGGCAGTTGCAAGCACTGGTCGGCAGATGCCCAAGTCATTATCTCAAAGGCTGCTGAGAAGGTGCCGTGCGCCAGTGTAACCAGCTGTTGGGAACTGGGCAGTGGACACCGGGCTCTGCCAATTATTCATATTATTTGGGGAGTCTTGATATTTATTTAAAATGATTAATATTTTGTGCTCTGCATCTTGATCTGAAGGGAAATCACTTTAAACATGGAAAGTTGTTCTCTTTTTTGTTGTTCGCTCTCTCTCTCTCTTTTTTCTTTTTCTCTTTTTCAAAATATCTTCTTAGCCTTTGATGTGTCATGGATGGTTGAATGCATAATGGAATTGATTAAGCAGACATAATTTCTAACCATGGGCAAAACAATATGAGATGTCTTTCATGATGTAATCTAATGTTGAGATAAAATACAGCTGCATTAAACAACCAAATGAGTCATAATAACCCATATATATGTGTGTGTATGTGTGATATATATGAATACACCAAAGTGTGTGTGTATGTGCGTGTGTGTGTCACACAATAATTTTAAATGTGGGAACAAACAGCAAGGGTTAAGGAATGTAAGAATAATTTCTTTTCTCTTTTATTTTTCCTTCGTACCTTCTTTCTTTCTTTCTTTCTTTCTTCTTTTTTCTTTCTTCTAGAGCTGCCAATGGGATCTACTATTCTCATCCACTCCAAGAGCAATGGCCCAACTATTTTTCTCCCATTTTTTCCTAAAAAAATCATTTTAAATATCAAGTGGGTTTTGAATTATTATATAATGGAGCTGTTACAGTGTAATGGTGGTTAAGACACTGACTCAGGAAGTTCCTTCTTGGAATCTCATCACTATCATTACCTCACTAGATTACCTTATCGTATGTCAGCTTTAGTCTTTACTCCTGAACAAGGGTGGAGATTTTGACTTACCTTAGAGAGTTGTTCTATGGATTACATTGCAAGATTATTGACTATGTGTTAGAAGCTGCACACACACGTCCACATGCACACACATACACTAGAACAAATCTGTTTAGGCAGGAGGACTTAACATATATGTTGACTTAACAATTCACATCCATTAAGCCTAATGTGCAAAGCATTATCAGCATCCAAAAATGCCACATATACACACTAAACATTATTAATACTAGCAGACAATATGGATAGTGGAAAACTGGAGTAGAAACAAAAATGAGTGTGATGTGAAAAAAAGCATTTGGTAATCCTTTTTCCTCTCTCTTAATACAAATCTTAAAAGCGCTGTTTCTCTGTCTCCAGGTCCAGATTACTAAACTTCTGGGTACATCACTTTGATGGACTTATATCACCTTGTGTAAAGTGGCCAATATTTATGGAAGGAATGAGGAAAGTGTATCTAATGGTCCCAGCTCTTCAGTAAGTTGGAGGGATTGACAGAAAACCACACAAACCACCACAAAAACACAGCAAAGGCGTGTCTGGGTCTTATTTGCCCTCACAACACTTTCCAAATTAAAAAAAAAATACCCCAAATGTGGTTAAAAATAAAGGCAAAGTAAAAGTAGTGGTGACTAGAACCTTCATTTCTGCATCTGTGTCCAGATACCTGGGGAAATTTGATGCCGTTTGAACTACTCACTACTATCCCTTGTGATAGATAATACAAAAGATAATACTGCCTTTCTAGGCTCCAGCACAGCTCCAATATCCCCAAAATTAGCCACTAGTTTTATGTCTTCTGGCCAGACAATCAATGTTGGGAAATGTGGGAAACAGTAGGATAATCAAATTGGCCAAACTGAAGCTGAACCACACTCTCACATCTTCAACATGAGATCTAGCAAAGGGGAAAAAACAAGCTTAAACTTCTTTGAAAAACATATAATGTTACAATATTTGTCCATAATCTAATACATGGTTTAATAGAGGAGAGAGAAGGGGAAAAATAGCTTTAGGTTATTTGATTCACAAAGAGAGACAGCAGGTGTAGCACATGTGTTTTTCAGATGGAGTTAGTCCTGAACTGTGAGGTTTCTCAGTAGTTCATGATTCTAGTACATCCATGATTGTCCTCAGCAGGGAAAACCTTCTGGAACTTGAATCTTTACAAATATTCTTCCCTTCCCTAGTGAGCATAGCCAAGCAAAGTTTCCAAAACTTTAACAACCAAGGCTTTCTAGATTAGGTCCGGTGGCGGAGCTTGGAGCATGTAGAGGTGAGGTGGGAAGGGGAGGGGCTATGATGCTAGGGGCGGGGCCACTGTGCATAGGAGTGTGGCTACAGGCTGGGAGGCCCCAAAAACATTGCTGCCCAGGGCAAACTGCCCCCACTGCCCCCGTCCCCCGTCCCTACACGACTGATTAGGTCTGGCTCTCCACAACATGGCTACTTCTCCCCAAGGCCCTCTGCTGGTCAGTATGGCTTCTTGGTTCTGTTTCTACCTTGGGCTTTCTGACCTGCAGATGGTTTCATTATATTTCTATTCCAGCTTCCTTTACAGAGAGCCCAGTCTCTAACTTATGGCATGTTTTCTTCTCCCTCTATCTTTCTTTTTCTCTGTTCATGTAGGAGTCATACAGCTATCTAGATGTTGTTGAAGTACAACTCCCAACAGCCCTAGTCATTCCTCAGTGGTGAAGGATGCTGGCTGGGAGCTGTAGTCCAACAGCATCTGAAGGGCTTCAGGATTCAGTTTCTGATACAAATCTGCTTCCCCATCTCTGGCTCAACAACCTCTGCATGGAAATCTTCCTGAGTGCTGTTACAAACTTACAAGGATTTGTCCATTCAGCAATTGGTGTGCTTAGCTGCTTCTAGCTTCGTACTGACACATTCCTAGTATCACACCTTCTAGTGGTCCCAGATTGGTAGAGATAGTCCCAGTTAAGCTTCTTATGTCACACTCTTTCCACTGCTTTTAAGATGTCCTCCTCCCGCTTTACCTCTGTGTCCTCACTTTACTTCATTTGCTTCAAACTAAGCTGATTATGGAAAAGTAGTTTGCACTCAATTAACATGGAGGGGGGGTGAAGGGAGGAGAGGCAGGAATGGAATCTTTCCCTTCCCAGTAGGCTCAAGTGAAAACAAACTGCTGCAGCTTCTCCTAGCTTGTGTATTCTTCCTCAGTAATACTCTGGCCATCTTGACCACACTGTGATACTGCTTCAGCATATGCATCCTGGTTTTCATCTGTAAAATGTTGGAGGATATGCAGTATTCAGTGAATTACTACCCCTACCCTTAACAGACTTTTTCTGTTAATTTCCTTCTCTCTCTTCAGTTAACTGTTGTTACTACTTTTGTGAAAAATCCTGCTGATTAGTGATACTCATCAAACAAAAACCCAGGCTCATTGTGGTATTCTTCAGGCTGTATTTTGGTCCATTCTCTGGTCCAAGGCAGTCATTAATTTGTCTTTTTGTTCTTCCTCCTCCTTTACACAGTTGGATACTCTGCCTCCCTTTCTCCTATTGAGCCATGTTCTCTCTTATAGATTAGGTAGCCGAAAACTGTCTCACAGATTGCCCAATCATTCTCTAAGCTGGCACTCTACCTCATTAACAGATTTGTTACAGAATGATGTACTAGATTAGGAGGAGACACTGCAAAATGAAAATATCAATGGTTTAACACTTGTATTACTTGATTTTTTAATTAAAAAAACAACCTATCCTAATATTTAAAATAATATTTATTTGGATAGAAAAATGTGTTTGCACCACAAAGTGCAGAATGAATGTAGCATATTTCAAGATTCACTGTCCCTTGTTTCCCCACTGCAAACTGTTGCCTTGAAAGCTAAACCCTCTTACAGATATATATGTGTGTGTGTGTGTGAGAGAGAGAGAGACAGAGAGAGAGAGAGAGAGGAGGGGGGACTGTTAGAAAATTTAGACATGGTACTTCTACTACAATTGTGCAGGGACATTCTGGTTGTATTATGCTTGGCTTCCACAAACCAACTGCTATTAGATTCAAGCAAAAGAAAGCACAATGATCTCTTCAGCTGGACACTTGAGCAGCTGGCCAATAACTTAACTCAGAGTTTTGCTTTACGCTTCCAAAATTGTCTCGGGGATTGGATAGACAACATATAAAAATATGACAGCAAAATGATGGATGAGCGGTCGCCAGTCTCATTTCAACCATACAAAATAAAACATCATGCTTGTGTGTTTTGATAGTACATTTAAAGGACAGAAATTAGCAGATGTTGATTACATTCCACTCCGAGCAACATACCAAAACCCACAGAGGAATGTTTTGGAGATTGTAAAGAGACTTTATCATGTCATGCCTATGGAGCTAGATGTCAAGGAGTGAAAACATTGTGGGGATGGTTTGCTTCTCAGTCTGCATTTGGTTTTAAAGTTTTCTTCTGCTACATTAAAACACAGCCTGGTTTTGCCATGCTCCAAGCTAAGCTGTGCCAAGCTAATAGACAACACTTTTCCCTTGTTATCCAAAGTAATACTTATAACTGTCAACAATTTTTCCAAATCATAATCAAGGCTTTAGACAATCTTAAAGAAAAGGGAGAAGCAGAAACTATTTGGTTTCTAAGTTTTTGAGTTTTAGCTATTGATGTTAGTTCAACACACGCTTTCTTTCTCACATGTAGTATAAAAGAACTACTAGTGGCCTGCGGGAAGAGATAAGGATCAATCTGCAGAGTTTATTGATGATGGTAGTACACATAAGACATATAAGCTCCCTCTCTTTCATAGAAATCTCTGTATCCACCACCAGGTTGCAGTGTAGGCTGTGCATGGGCTGAATATAATTTACCCCCACTAACCAGGTTGGCATAGGGTAACTGGTTTCTCTACTTGCTCTACACTTTTTTTAGCAATTGTGTGTAGACAGTAATGCAAGGATGAAAAGGCATTAGAATAAAAAGGAGTATTAAAATGTAGTACCCCCAGTGGTTAGGCTCACTCTAGGTTAATTATTGCAGCATCCTACACAGTAATAAATCTGATGCATATCTTGGTTGCATCAAAGCTAATAAAATTGTGAGCCAAGTTAACTGAGTGCCAAGTACCCTATCAAACCTATATTCTATTGGTGTGGGCACATAAAAGCATGTTAATACAACATGTAGTTTGGCCTTGTTAACAAAAGAATTGCAGAGTAGATGTGAAACTGAATCAACATTTGCAGAAAATGACCTACTTCATCTCATTAAGATTTACAGCTCCAGATTTGCCTTCTTCCAACAAATTTCTGTAGTGAGGGAAATAATTCTGTGACTTCTCTGCACTGGGTTTGATTGGATCATTCAATCTTTTCTAATATAGGGGCATAGTGATTTACTCTATCTCAGAGGAGGAGGCCCTGTGTCTCTGCATGAGTCACTGGTCTTTTCTCCATCAGGTCTGACTTCAACACAATGGTTCACATGGAGACATGGTACAAGATTCATCTGGTATTATGTCAGGGTTACACTAGACACTATGGCCATTTCTGCACAGGGAGAAGGAATCACCCCGTGATGCTACTCACCGGACTTTTGGGCTCTCCGGTCCGGTCCACGCTTCTCCGGAGCAGTGCATGGCTGCTGCTCCACACTGCTCCGGGGACGAAAATGGTAGCTTCTGGTTGGTCGAGGGTCTCGACCAACCGCTGAAGCTCACCAGCCTAAAGTCCGCCCCCGGTAGATCGCAGGCTCGCACCAATGCGAGCCTGCGAATCTGCATAAGGGAGCAGGCTTGCAGTGGTGTGCTTTGTGCTTTTGAAAGACCTATTTTTAGCAGTCTTTCAAAAGCATGCTGGACTACCACTTGGGGTCATTCTGGAGAGGGCTGGGGTGAGGATCTACGTTAAGTAGGTCCCACCCAGTCTGCTCCCAGGTGCAGATGTCCTCCCTGGAGGACGCTCTGCCCCGTGTTAAAAACCCTGTGTGGAAATGGCCTATATTAAATGTATAGCATCTAATTATATTATCTTTTCATTTTAACTTGTAAATACTTATGAGGGATTTAATCTGACATGAATAGGGGAAAGCTAAACTTCTCCCCTGGAGGTCTGAAAGGAGGTTGAAACTCAGCACCAGTGTAGTTTTTTTAAAAAAAACTAGTCCCTCATCCTACATATGAATGTGAAAAAGATGTTAATAGCTGGCTGCTTTGTATTTGACTAGTTTAATCCCCATTCTCTCATTTTGATTCTGAAAAATAAACATTTTCTAGAATTTACAAAATTGTCTGCAATTTAAATTCAGAAAAAGTGCCTCCAGTTTCAAGGGTTTCACAAATATTGATGCAATTTATGCAGCTGAATACATCAGAGAGTCTTTCTGAACATTGTACAGGCAAGCCTGGATACTGAATATAGGGGTGGGTGGATTAGTGCATATCCAGTCTCTGTCCATTTTGCAGGTTTTCAGTCATATATCTATTCCATTCCATTTTCTTCTAATTTTTTAAAGCAAGCATTCGCATTTAAATTTACACATTCTTGTACCTTTTTCACATTGTTCAGCTGATTACTGCATTACAAATCTGAAGAAATGTCCAGTCTGAAGGATCACTGTGTTACAGTCCATTAGTCCAGAAAGCATTTGTTTAGGAAACACAACATAGATTGTTTAGTTAAAATTGGAGAATGAATGAAATTTTCCTAATTGAAAGTGCTTTTTGACAGGAAGCCCTAAACACACAAGTGTGTGTGAGAAAGAAAACTTTGGGGGGGGAGAGAGAGAGAAAAGAGAGAGAGAGAGAGTCTGTTCTAGCCAAAATATTCCATTGAATCCTGCACATTTATTACATTATTACATCAAGATCTATTTGTGTGATATTTTATTGTGCTCCTTTGTGCTGATGAAAGTTGTTATTATCAACCTAGAAAATATCTTGGAGTTTTCTTTGTTACAATATTTGACCAACATTTTTCAAGCATAGATAATACAGGGCAAAAAATAATCTGGATACAGAGTAGTGTTCCTAAGATAACACTTCTTCAGGAACAAGATCAAGTAACTGGGGACGCAGAAGTCTGGGCTGAAGCCTCCAATAATCCCTATATTTCAGTTTGGTCTTACCTTTCAGATATCCACTCAACAGCATTTCAGTTTTTGGGAGAATGACTATGAGGGAATGGGGGAATTCTCATATCAGTCTTTGGGAACTGACCATGATGGGCAGGGCTGCCACTTCCCCTACTTTAGGCATTTTCATGTAGAACTCCTGCCTGAAACCCCAGAGAGCTGCTGGTAGTTAGTGTTAATAATACTGAGCCCAACGGAATAGCTACCTGATTTAATAGAAAGCTTCTTATATTCCTTTCCTGTATTCTTAAATATATTTTGGATATTTCTGGTATAAGTATGTCATTCTTAAAGAAAATTTCATTCCAAGAGTAAGTCAATGACAACGCTAATTTCAGTCTTGAGAAAATTGGTATCTACCACATTTGATGTTGCCCTAGGGAAGCTAGAATATTTCCATTTGAGAATTCTGTTCACTGTAGAGAGGCATAGAAAAAACAAATAGTTCACCATATTCGAAAGTGGATCCAGTGTTTCATCCGAGTGTGTGGGATTCTTAGCCTGATTCTGCCCTAGAAGTATTAACATCTGCAACACAGTCATGTGAGGTGGTGGGGAAGGCACATTGAAATGTATTCTTTATTATGTCTGTGAGCTGCATTCCCTAACAATAGAAACTTCAATTAGGCTATTTTTAGAAGCATCCCTTCAGAGATAAGATGGCCTAGAGACTGCAAACTTGAAATAGAGGGTCTCATCATCAAAAGTCTTCCACAAAAGCATTGTGCTCCTATGCATCCCCCATTATGTACATGCATCATGCAAGACATCACTCCCACTCCCAATAAATTGTGCTCTGATTATTATTTTTTTAAAAAAATAGGCTGAGAACTATGTATCTACTTGATAAACTACAGCTAAATCCTATTGTTAAAAGAGAGCCAAAAATCATTTGGATTTACCTTTCAACAATTATTTCAATGGCTACAGTGGGACTAGTCAACAGCATTTCAGTCTACTCAATGCTACTCTTTTAGAAGTTAACACATGCATTGTTCATCATACAGAAGTTCGTAATCTTGAGAAGAAACACCAGTTTCATGGTTAGCCAGTAAGTTTCTTTCTTGTTTTGTTAACAGATTGATGATCTCTGAAAGTAAAGCATTCTTTTACTGTTTGGCCTCTTCCCAATCATGTAACTGCCCCATCTGTATAAACATTGTATTCCCCTGATTCATTTAAATGGAGATTTAGAAATGTGGGCCAATTAATTTAGGTAATCACAAGCTAATGTATGTGCAAAAGCTTGCAGTACAGGTATAGTCATGTCGTATTTGTTGCATTATATTGGCATTGTTTGTGTTTAGGCACTTGGAGAGGTCATAAAATGTTTTGTAGACATATATCTTTCACACATTGTCCCACACTGATAATGAGAAACTATCCCATTATGTGTGTAGGTAACTTTTGTAGAAATTTGTCACAGGTGGCTGCTTTTGCATTTCCAATCAGGGCAAGGATGTTTGCAAGAAGGCAAGTTGGGGACAAGAAAGAATGGGGTAGCTAATGCTGGTATAACCTTACCAAAGTCCAGACTCATTACATCTATTTAACTACTGGTAGTGGAAAGTAAAGGGATATGCAATATCAAACATAACATCTTTCCAAAAGTAATGCATTGAAGAGTGTTCAGAAACTTCAATTGGTCCAAGGAGCTGCAGCCAGATTATTAACTAGCGCAGTCTACAGGAATCACACAACCTCACTGTTCCAGTTGCCAGTCTGTTTCTGGGCACAATTCAAAGTGCTGGTGATGACCATTAAAGCCCTTCACAGTTTACGTCCAGATATTTGAGGGAACATGTTCTCCCTTACAAACTAGCCCAGGCTTTGAGATCTGCTGGAGCGGCTTTTCTCTCTGTCCCACACCTTCACAGGTGCATTTGGTGGGAACATGGGAGAGGGCCTTTTCAGTGGCTTCTTCTAGGCTTTGGAACTCCCTTTCCAGAAAAATCAGACTGGCACCCTCCCTATTCTTTTTCCATAGGCAAGCAAAGACATTTTTATTCCAATAGACATTCAATAGGTGATTATGACCTGACTGATGAAAGGTGTTGGCTATTGTTAACCATGCAGAATTTATTAATGTTTGTGTTTTAATTACGTATTTTAACTTTGTTTTTAATTTTTAGTTGATTGTTTGATTCATGTTTTAACTTTCGTATTTCACGATTTAACTATGTTTAACTATGTGTTTTAAAAAGATTACTGTAAGCAGCTTTGAGTCTTTACAAGAAAAAAAGTGGGCTATAAATAAAAATATTTTAAAAGATAATATTGAAAGCACATCAATGAAAGGACATCAACAGAATTATTCTGAAAGGAATGTGCATCTTGCCTGACCATTGTCCCATGTGGTGATTTCATTTTCCAGTATAGTCAGATGAACCTTTTGGATTGGCTGTGCCAGTCTGTTTCTCCCTTAGCCTTCTGAGAAGTGCTTCCATATGATTCACAGTTTGTGACTCCAGACCACTGTAGCCTACTTCTGACAGCCCTGATTTTAATTCCTCTATAGTTAATCACACATAACTGTATGCAATTCGAGCTGAATCTTAGTCTTGCTTAGGAATGAAGCCACCACAACAAGACAGGGTATACTGGTTTGTTACCTCATCAACAGCGACATGTTTTCACCCCTTTGTGACTGACAGAAGATATTTGTCCTCAGTGATACACGTAGAGGAATCTGAACAGCTTTTTAGTGCTGTGGCATCCTCAAATTCAATGTTGGATCCCTAGAGAAGAATGACCTAAAATGGCAGTGATGTAGTGTATTCAGATGAAGAATAAATATGACCAAAGCCCAACCAAACAAAAAGAAACACCAAAAACAGAGAGAAGACCACAGAGGAGTGTTCACATCCTTCAAAAGCCCACTTTTGACCTTTCAGATCCGTGAGTGGGAAACTACTGGCATATCACGATATGGATATACTACAGGAAAACTGAGAATACAGATAATAGTATTACAAGTTGTTAAAAAAACCCTGCCCCCCCCCAAACACATGGAATACCTCTTTGCACATTAAAACTGTGTGCAAGACATAGATGAAACTTCCAGAACTATATTTTTAACAATTTATTTATTTATTATCTAGAACCTGGAATAATTTTTCTGGTTTGTATGTATTTGATAAAAGTAATTGATTTGGGAATTCAAATAAGGTAAGTAATTTCATGATTACATTGTCATTTGATATCATATAAATTCTCCATGAGGAGTTGAAAACTTTCATCTTCTGCTTAAGACACTTTATTGGTATTGTTGTAAAACAGTGCTTTTCAACTGATATTTGTCACCGTAGAGATGGGAAGAATTCTCAAACATGTTTGAAAAATGGTCAAAACGCATGTTTCCTGAGTGTTGAGAAATCCTGACAGGAAGAATCCTAAATGGACAAGAATTGCTGTGTTGCAGAGAGAGTGCCAATTTCTGCACAAAAATATCACAAACTGCATCATTTTCAAAGACTTTTTTAACGTAAGAAGAAAATTATCAAAATTACTTTTCATTTCTTTTGAGGGGGAGAAAAAGGGGAAGAACTATGCCCCTACTTCACAGTGTTTTAAGTTATACAAAAAAAGAGACAGTGTGGTGTAGCAGTTTTGAGTGTTGGACTACAACTCTGGAGACCAAGGTTTGAATCTCCGTTTTGCCATAGAATCCACTGAGTGACCTTGAGCAAGTCACACTCTCTCAGTCTCAGACAAGGGCAAAGGCAAACCCCCTCTGAATACCTCTTGCCAAGAAAACCCTGTGATAGAGTTAGCCTTAGGGTCTTCCTAAGCTCAAAATGATTTGAAGGCATATAACACAAAAAGCAAAGAAATGCATGGTTTAGAAATCTCTGTCAAGTGAACTTTGTTTGTTTGTTTGTTTGTTTGTTTGTTTGTTTGTTTGTTCCAAGTTTCAAATATTTGTTCGGTTATGCATTTATTTTTCTTGTATAAGTGTGCTTTGAATAATCCCAGTATGTTAAGTCCTTCAAATCTTCATTTTTAATTTCCAGCATAATCACTGCAAAAGATATGAGCAACTCAAGTTTTATGGAAAATGGTGCAAACACATATAAGTGAGTTAATCCACATAAAGTATGAATCCGAGCTCACACTTATCACACTATGATTACACTTTTGCTTCTATGGCAACTTCCTATGGAATCCTTGAATTTGCAATTTAGTGAGAAGCATTTAGAATTCTCAGCCAGAGTTCCTCTAGTACCTCACCAGACAACAAATCCCGGAATTCCATTGGATGCAGCTATGGCAGTTAAAATGGAATCATAGACCTATAACTGTGTTGTGTCAAAAGGCCCCTGGAATCCCTGTGCAGTGCAGAGTTCAATGGGGAAAGGCCCTCATTCCCCGGCAGTGTAGCTTCCCCAAGTCATACAGGTGTCTTTTTGAGCGGATCTGGGATAGAAAATTCCCTCTAGGGTCCAGCCAACTAGGATAAAGCAATTCTGATTGTGCTGCTCCCTCCACTAACAAGTGGAGGGAGAAAGACACTAGCAATTTCAGTTATTTTAGTTAAACTGACATGAAAATTTAAATATAATATATACCAGTAGTATAGTATAAGTAGTTAAGAAGAATTTACAAGCAATGGTGCTAAAAATTGTATCTAAAGAGCTACAACAGTCTCTGAGATTTAATTTTTTCCAAAGTTTCAGAGAATCTCATCAATTTCCTGCTCAGCCATGGAAATCCACTGGCTGACCTTGGAAATCCACCCTCCCACAAAACCCATGATTGGTTCACTTGAGGGTCACCAAAAGTCAGAAATGACTTCAAGGATCACAATAAGAAATATGATAGAGGATTATCTAAGAAATCTCAGTCATTTTGTAATTCATTTCATGAAATTCTGCCCCCCATGTATCTTCTTTGAGACGTCTATCATGAATGTCCAGGATACATTATTAAAAGCCTTCTCTGTGTTCAAGAAAATTATGAATGCTAGTTTTCATTACAGGCCTCTAAATATCCCAACATATCTGTCACACATCTCGTGTTATCTCTCATTTGCCATTTTTGGTAAAAATCCACACTGATTTTGCTTATTTCACTGTTTCCGCTATTTTTGTTCTGCCAAAATCCAAGTAAATATTTTATAATCTTTATCCAAAAGAGATATTGATCTATAATTCTTAGAATGAGTCACATCTCTCTCCTTCTTTGGTATTAGAGTTATATTTGTGCTAATCTAACTTTCTGGAACTTTACCAGAGTCCATGATAGAATTCATTAACTGCAGAAATGGCAAATATAACTGCTCTTCCATGGCTTCATAATATCTTGCAGAGAGGACATCTGGTCTTGGTACTTTTCTGACTTTTACATTTTTAAAAGTTTCAATCATTTGTGCTACAATTATTCTATCATTTTTTTAAAAAAATGAAAAAAAAGATTAGCCCATTGAGCTTCAATAATAGTACGAAAATTCTGTGACTCCACATATGTTTTTATCTTCTCTATGTATTCTCTTTTTGCTTTGTAAAATAAGAAGAGAAAAAAATTAAAACTTTTATTTATCTTGTCACTGTTTGTTTCTTCTCTTCATGGTTTATAAGACAACCATTTTCCTAGTTTATTTGTAAATTTAAAATATTTTTGTTGGGCATATTTCATCCTCCATTCCAGTTCATGAACCATGTTCATAGAAAGTTGTTTCTGTAAAATCTTTATTTCCTTCAGCAAAGAGCTGTTAGATGGATTCTTTTTCATTTCTTCCCCCCTTCTCGTAATTCAATTCAAAATCTCTTGTTGCAGTTTTTGTATTTACTTTTTCAATTCTGAATTTTGCTGAATAAAGAAACCACTCATTACTACTTAACACATATGCCAAACAACTCCACTTTCAGTACCCTTGTTCAAATTATCCTCAAAAAATTTTCAAGGTTTCTTTTGCCTTCTCCAGGATCTCTTCATTTCGAAATAGTTCTTTATTAAATCTCTAATTAAACTGACTTTACCTCTTCTTAAAAGCCAGTAGCACTGGACTGTAATCAGATATAATTTTGGTAAGACCACCATGTCTTTAACTAAGCTCATCAAAGATTTGAAAATCAAAAACATATCAGTCCTGGAAAATGATTTGTGTCTTTCTGAAAAAAAGGTTTACCTTCTTGACTGTCCATATTTCAGTGTCCAAATGTTCAGTAATTCCAAGTTATCCAACAGTTTAAATTCAGAGCAGAAAGCATAGATTTTGAGTAATAGAGACAAAACAGATTTTTGTGACATTGAAAGAGGGGCAAGAGTGGTGTCTTTTGTCACCTCTGCTGTTATTGACTCCAGAAGTTTTAAATAGCACTATCAAACAAAAAGAAAAAATAAAGATATAACAATAAAGTAATTTTACAAATTAAGAACATTTGTTGAAAATGCTATGATTTTTTTTTAACAGGACCCGTTGGAATGTGTGGAAGATTAACTTAAGATGTTAAATTATTATGTCTAGCTTTAAATTGGACAAAATAAAAATAGTTATGACAAAAACAGCAAAAGAACAGCAAAAGTTGTTAATGTTAAAAGTTGTTAATGTTTTGTTAATGTTTTTTTCCTATGTGGTTGACTTGTGATAAAGCAAAGAAGTTTGGGGCAACAACACACTATTTGATAGAAGAAATTTTCAAGATGAAAATTCAATTGAAATGTAAACTGTGTTTATTGGGACTGGTGGATGACCAGATTAATAAGGAGTTATACAATAAGATCAATATGAGTTATACAATATATGACTACAGCAATGAGAATATTGTCTGAACAGAAATAGAAAGATCCCACTATACCCTCTCAAGATGACTGGATATTGAAACTGATGGACATAGGAGAGATTGGCAAATTGACAACTTTAATGAGAGAAGGTATTTTGAAGGAATTTCAGAAACAATGGGAGAAGATTATAATGTTCTTAAGAACAGTTGGGATAGACATGCAAAAATATATTATAAATAATAGGGTTAGAATTGTTATTGTACAACATTTCTTTTTATTAGATTATACTACCTTTAATATAACTTCAGAAACAATTATTGTATAAACAGAAAGGTAAAGTAAATACATAATCATGACAGAGATACCCATTTTGATCATTTAGAGATTAGTATTTTGGAGGAATTTAGAAGTATAACAAGTTATAAAAATCCATTCTCTGGACAGTTGGAAGTCAAGTGTAAAATCATTTTATCCTTTTATGTTATGTTGTGTATTTGTTAGTTTAGTTAGCGTTTGGTGTTTACATAGTAATTTTTTGTAGTCTGTATTTGCATTTTCCTATATGTTGCTCTAAAATAGAAATGGACCTACTGATTTTTTTTAAAAAAATGAAAGAAAATTCAGCCATGTTTAGGGAAAGAAAGTAGACGTTTGAGTATCTCAGATACTCAAGAGATCCTAAAATACTCTAGATTTACATTTCCTGGGCTTACTTTTGTAAATAACTGTCCATGGGAATGGAAAGTTTGTGACTTACTTGGAGGCACACAATCACACAAGGCTGGGTAACACTATCATTTCTCCAACAACCAAAGCATGCAAATTACACATCCCATTGCCATGCCACAAAAATTGGTGCTAAGATGATGGTAAAATAATAATGAAGCAACTTTAAAACAAGGACTGGAAAGCAAGGTTCATGGGGAGTGGAACCCTGTTTCTGAAATTGATTAAGACCACTGGGAGTGCTAATTGGCTTAACAACAAAATAGTTTTTGTTCAGTCTTTCTTTGTCATTGTAGTTAGATCTGTTAGACCTAAGTTAGATCTGTGGTGAAGATAAATGAGGAGAATGTTTCTCTGCCAAGTACTTTGGGATGCCTGGGGATTCTTCTCTCAGCTTAAAGTGGTACCCTGAGATACAATGGGGTATTGTCTGCCTTGCCCCCACCTTCCATTCTAGGCTATTTCATTTAGGAATAGAAAGACAAGCTGTCATTAAACTTGTTGAATATGGATGACACAATATTTTTCATTTTTTGGTGCTTGAAAGAGGGATCAACTGTAACTGATATTATTCTACTTATTTTATCTTAATTTCTGCAGTGTGTTTCATCATGGTGAAAGACTGTGTAAGTTTATGATGGAATTTAATTGAAAGTGGATTACTTCTGCCACTAGACTACAAGGAGTTGGAGTGTAATAAAAATACCTTGAATTCTAAGCAAGACCCACACAGCCCCCACAAAATCTCATATGTATGCGTGATCATCTGCTGGTTTTACTACCTCATTCTGAGTCATATTTTTTATTGTTATTATTATTATTATTATGGAAGTCAGACGCAGTGACACTCTTCCTCCTCACAGTTGACAATATCAAAATCATACCTGTTTTTTCTTTCTAAAAAAAGAGATAAAACGTCTTACTCTACAAGTGATACATAACGTTGCATACCTATTACCAAGACAGCCTATTTCCTATGACCAAAGAGAATAACTTGATTTGAACTAAAGGAACTGAATAGAATTGTTAAATAACCCTTTTGCATTTTAAGCAACATTTAATTAGAAACACACTTTTAACCATCAAAATGATAAAAAAAATTCCATGAGATTAAATTATGAGTGTCAATTATCATAAAATTCATCATTGTAATTCTTATTAAAACTCAGTGTTTAGATAGGTAATGATTTCATAATGTGGCAATTTGCATAAGGAGCCCTGAGATGGCTTATTATTTCGATCCTACGCAATTACAATTCTAGCTCCATACATCAGAGCTCTTAGCAATGTACAATCACGGTGCTAATTAATAAGCCATTTACTGACTGGAGCTAGTTATGGTGGTCCTGCAGCTGACCTCACGGAAGATGAGCCATCTCTGAAGTGGCTGTGTGTAACTACAAACATAATGATGTGCCAGGAGGGAATCATTAAAAATAATTTACACAAGCCTTCATTTACAAGATCTTTTGATAGCGCGCTTCCCCAGTGTTTAGATCCACAGTGCAACCCCTACCATTTGGAAAGTGCCAGGCGGGAGAGTGAAGGAGGATACCTAAGTGGTTAATTAAGAGCCATTCGGTCTCCACAAGAGCCTCCTGAAAAATCCCTCTGATGTTGGCTGTGTCAAATGTCTCTCGCAGGCAAAACCACAAGAGGTAGCTGCCATGGCAGGCTAATTACTGGGGACTAGGAGCAGCTGAGAATGGCCTGTCAAGCAGCCCGTGCTGTGAGCTTCCCTTAGCTAAGGATTGAGCAAAGCTATCTCTCCACTGCCATGCTGCTGCTGCTGCTGCTGCCGCCGCCGCCGCCACTGCTGGACGAGGAAGCCTGCTGCAGAAATCAGATAATATTTCAGATTGTGACTCTTGGTCAGTTAGGACATATATACACACACACACACATCTCCTCCCAAATCTTGCAAGAGGGAAGGAAGTAAAACCACAGTTCTCTCTCTCACACACACACACAGAGAGAGAGAGAGAAGCAAAACAACAGCACTTCTCTCAAATTTGTTCTGGATCCAAATGAAAAAGCAAGAGAGAGAGAGAATGTGTCTACTGGAATTTTCTTGTGGGATTTAGCAGCTCCTACTTCATTTATGGATATTTTCTATTCTTTAACATGTTCTTTTTTTCACAAATAAACGCACACACACACACCATCAAAACAATGATGCTTGTTTTCACTACAGTAAAAATTTCAAAATGTTGTTGCAAACTTCAGAGTTTTAGTTGATGATTTGGATTTACCCTCCTCATAATGCTGGATGTGTGTAACAGGCAACAATATGCTTGAGTTCTGCCAGCCTAAAACTGTAATAGATCCAGTTTCTTTGCAGAGCAAAGAAAACTGGGTGTTTAAAATAAAACAAAATGGTTGACTTCCATCTCTCTCTCTTAGCTATTACCAAGGAAGACTAAACTGAGGCTGTGCTGTGTATGGGTGGAAGATATGTTCTTCATCTCAGAAAGCAGCTACAGAGATCATCTCTTGAGCTAAAGGTGGCACCTGGCTTGCAGTCAACAAAATGTGCCATGCTTCTGACCAGGAAAGTACAGAGGGCAAATTTTCAGTATTTATACCAGTAGCAGAGACATCATGCTATCTTCAATTGACAGTGTCCAGTTGTATGCACCAACCTCTCTTTCACTTCCCTCCCTTTTACTTCTGAACCAGGAACATACAGAATCTAAGGTATGTCACCTGCCTTGGTTTGCTGAGCTCTCCTAGTTCAAGCCTTACTACTGCAGCCACTAGGACCATTTCCGCGCAAGACTGTTATAGCACTATGATAGCACTTTCAACATCTTATGGAATCCTGGAGTTTGCAGTTTAGGGAGGGGTAGATGTTAGGGAGGATGTTGAAAGTAGAATCATAGTGCTATAACAGTCTCATGCAGAAATGGCCTAGGTTACAACCAGAATCTTTCTAAAGCAGTAACACCCAAACTGTGTGTGACTTTTACCTCAGTGATACAAGAAGCTAACAGACAAATTTTGTCAGGACATACATTATTAAAATCAATCCAGATCAACTTACAAAATCTTATCTTGGAGGCATGTACTTGAAACGCTATTATCGTATTTGTAGTTAGAATGTTGTGGAGCATCATACTCAGGAGTCAATTCAGAAACTATTTACAAGATAGTCAGGCAGTGCCCATTAAAAATGTTTATGAACTTTGTATCTGTGTGGCAGACAGAATAATTACCCAACTAGTGAATTATTCATTCATTTATTTAGAAGCTTACTGAATAATTTGTACAACAAATATCATTCAGCTGGGTCCAAAGATAAATTGGACTGTATCTGTTCTACATATGGTCAATGAACTGTAAAAGTTTGTTTTATCTGAGCTAGTTTTAAAATTTTCCTGAACTTAGATCACAGACATATTTGACTGCTCAGCAATACGGTGGCTAAAAATATGCCAGAGCTTAAATAGATATTTCAGATTTTCTCATTTGAAAGACTGAGGGAACAAGTCCTGCACATTGGGAATATAGATGTCTGTCATTTTGGCAGCACAAATCTATATGTCTACTCCGAAATCTAAGAATGTAGTCTTAGTCATCTTTAAAATATATAGCTAACTCCCCTTTAAGGAATGCTGAGATTAAGTTTTGTTGTCCGAATCCAGCCCTTTTTACGCATGGTTGTTCCACTGGAGTATGATTGACTGTGTGCATTTGGATACAAATTCAAATTATATGCAGTCTATTAAAATAATGCAGTGTGTATGGATGGAATTTTCTCTTGCACATACATTCCAAAAGCTTTTGTCTCCACATTAGGTAGTCTTCCGTAGTTCTTGATTCAGTTAAGCGCCCAGATCTCCTTCCACACATATGTGGACATAGTTGCTAGACTGGAGCACATGGCATCAGCTTTGTAACTAGGGCTGCTAATTTTGCTGCAGCTGAAGGCTGAAACCTATGTAAATTTATGCCATATTATGCAAATTTATGAGATAGTGTTGGTAGATTTAAACTTTAATCAACTCTGACTTAAGACCAAGACATCAGTTAGAGAGAAGAGTGGATGAAAGGAGGAAAATGAAAACAAATTATTGGTCTAAAGAACCATGAGTTCTCTTGATATAGTGCCTTGGGTTTTGCAAAGTTTTGTCAGTAGTTGTTAACTCTGCATTCATTTCTTCTATTTTGGGAGGGGGTGGTGTAGTTTGTAGCTATTCTTTGCATAGGCACTAAGGCTCCTGATTTTTTTAAAAAGTGAGGTGCGGTTTGTTGAGATTCTCCAATAGTTTGAATGACATCTTTCTCCTCTCTGAATATTTATTTTTTTCCCATTTACTACTATAATTCTGAATAATAAAATAACAACAACAACAACAACAACAACAATAGATACTGTTTTGTTCCAATATTTCTCAAGAAATCCACTTTTAAAGGGTGGGAACAAAATATTGCAGTTGATGCCAAGAATTGCCAGAAAATAGTCTGAGACAACAGTAATATATTTTGGAAATTTGAAAAGAACACCTTAACTCTGGCCATTTCCGCACAGGGTGAGGGAATTGCCCCGTGACGCTACTTACCAGGTCTTATGGCTCCCTGGTCCGGTCCAGGTTGCTCCAGAGCAGTGCATGCTCATCACTCCACACTGCTCCAGGGATGAAAATGGCAGCTTCCGGTCGACCAACCACTGAAGCTCACCAGCCTAAAGCCCACCGCCAGCAGATCGCAGGCTCGCATCGGTGTGAGCCTGCAAATCTGCACAAGGGAGCAGGCTCACACTGGCGTGCTCCGTGCTTTTGAAAAACCTGAAGAAACAGGTTTTTCAAAAGCACGCTGGACGACCACTTGGGATCGTTCCGGAGCAGGCTGAGGTGCAGAACTACACTAAGTAGTCTGGACCCAGTCTGCTCCTAGGTGCAGACATCCTCCCTGGAGGATGGACTGCACCATTTCTAATACCCTGTGAGGAAATGGCCTCTGTCTTGAGATTCCAAAGTTTTCTGTGCCACTTTTGTAGCAACATGCAGATAGATCACAACAAATTTGGCAACTGACATGTTTTTCTGCTCATCTGAAAAGCTTGTTAGGAAATGGGGGTTAAACCCCAATCAGGCTGAACAGAAATTAAGCTCCTCTTTACATAGACACATTAATATCTAGGTCTTATTTCAGAGTTGAACCCTGTGTTGGATAATCAGTTATGGTAAAGTTAAAGTTATAAAGCGATAAATGAGGGACTATACTACTGTCTACTTGTGCAGTTGCCCAAAATCAGGGGTTTGCAATTTTCCCCATCCCCTTCAGAGATGTTGATTTTAATAGATAATAGATAAATATCCTTTAATAGATAAATATCCTTAAATGAATGCAGGCTATGTTTGTAGAAATCTCTTGTGCTGTTGGCCAAATCTACCCTTATCTGACTGAAGACTGAATCTTCCTTTTAGGTCAGCTGCTTAAAGTATTTGGGGAAATTCCAGCTTCTTAGAAGCATGAGAAAACCATACCAGTACACACGAGCAATTGACAAATTTCATTGTTGGTCAGTTTTAGAAGGGGAGGAGCCTATGCCAGCTATGTCAGTTTGAAAATCAAATAGTGTAGTCTGATATATGTGTGCAGTCTCAAGTATTTTAGCCTACATCTCATTAATGCAACAAAAGGCTGAATATTTACAGAATGAATTTTAAAGTGCATTCCATCCATCCTTAATATAGCCCTATAAGGAATGTCAATGCTATTGTTGATAAAGGGATCTTTTGTTTTGGAAGATGAAGTAAAGTAATAGAAGAACCAATATTTTAATAGGAGACTTCCTGCCTCCAGTGAAGGATGAAGTGTGTGGGTGTTGAACTGAGGCCTGGGGAAATTCAGCTTCCCATAATTACTCAGGTATGATCCTCACTGGGAGACTTTGGGACAGCCACTACCCCTCAGTTCAGTATCCTTCACAGGGTTAGAGCGGGTTGTCATGAGAACAAAATGAGGCTAGGGAGAAGGGATGCAGGAAATAGTCATACATATTTGAATTACAACAAAAAGGGGGAAGCCCTGACAATGGGCCTTTCCACACTACACTGTTATAATGCTATATTATTCCACATTCAACATCCTATGGAATCCTGGGGTTTGTAGTTTGGGGAGGGGCATTTAGAATTCTCAGCCAGAGAGCTCTTTGACCTCAGTAAACTACAGACCCCAGAATTCCACAGGATGCTGAAACCGGAATAATAGCACTATAACAGTGTAGGGCAGAAAGGCCCAATGAAAATCTCATACAGAGAAAAATCTTTACAGTTCAGGATTTACTCTGTGTGAAAAATCCACCCTTTATACAGAAAATGACATATTCTGAACATAAATGTTATTTGATGTGCAAGCTTCCTGCACAGAAAACATTAATTTCCACACAAAAACAACTTGATTCCATAGAAAACCACACTTCTCAGTATAAACTTTTCTGCACCAAAAAAAACCAAAAAACAAAAAAACAACACTCAAACCCCCATGTGGCTTTTTTCTCAGAATAATTCCAAAACTGTGAATTGTCATTGAAAATGAGAACTTTCAAGGAAAACATGCATTTGGGGATTTTGTCTTTCTCAAAGCAGTGAGAAAAATCTACATTCTTCATGTTTGTTCATGAGAATAATATTTAGGAAGATTTATATTCCTGTCGCAGGGAACAATAATCTATACCAGTGCTTCTTAAGCTATCTGATGTGGGGGGCTGGCAGGGTTTTTTTCCCTCCAGTATGCCAGGGACTGACACTAAATCCATGCTCATTGACTACAACTGTGTTTTGCTTTCCTGGAGCTTGCAGACTAGCACAGTCCCATGACCACGACTTTGATTTGTTGTTAACCACCATCCAGTTGACTTTGACTTATGGCAACTCTATGCCCCTTTCTGCACTTTACCTTCTTCCGGCACTGGGGTGCAGGGATCATACGAGCAGCCTCTGGTGAGAGGCTCTTGCATCTGGGGTCCTTCGGCTCCGCACAAGCTGCCTGCCCGTGCGAGAGCCCAGCCTCTTCCTTCCGCAGTGCAGCCTGGGAGTTTCCCAGGCTGCATTGGGACAGGAAACACAACCACCGTGGCTCCAGAGGCTCCACACACCAGATAAGTGCGTGTGGGGCCTGGGAGCAATGTGTGATTGCGCACCATTTTTGGCTTCTAGCCGAAAATGAAAGGGTGCATGATTGGCGCCTGCTGGCCCCTGAAGCGTCGCGCAATTGTGAGTGCATCGTGCAGATCGCTCCTCACAATCGTGCGACGCTCCAGGCCCTCTTTCACATGGAAAATGCCATGCAAAATGGGCCTATGAATGAGAGATCTCCAAGACACCCTATCATCCATAGTTCTTCTCAGGCTTTTCAGCTTCAGGACTGCGACTTCCTTCATTGAATCTATCCATTTTCCTATTGCCTTCTACCTTGCCAAGTGTTACTGTCTTTTCTAGTGAGTCATGTCTTCTCATGATATGTCTGGAGTATGATAGTCTCAGTTTAGTCATCTTGGCTTCTAGGGAGAGTTCAGGCTTGATTTGCTCTAATACCCATTTGTTTGTCTTTTTAGCAGTCCAGGGTATCTGTAGAACTCTTCTCTAGCACCACATTTCAAATGAGTTGATTTTCTTCCTATCACCTTTCTTCACTCTCCAGCTTGCACAATCATACATAGAAACTGCAAATATGATAGTATGGGCAATCCTAAAGTTAGTATTCAGTCATACATCTTTACACTTAAGGATCTTGTCTAGTTCCTTTGTTGCTGTCCTTCTAAGTCCTAGGCCATTTCTGCACTAGACTGTTATAGTGCTATTATTCCACTTTCAACATCTGGTGGAATTCTGGGCCTTGTAATTTACTGAGGCCAAAGAGTTCTCTGGCTGAGAATTCTAAATGCCCCTCCCAAAACTGCAGACCCCAGGATTTCATAGGATGTTGAAAGTGGGATAATAGCACTATAACAGTCTAGTAAGGAAATGGCTGTAGTCTTCTGATTTCTTGGCTACAGTCACCATTCTGATTAATGGCTGAGCTAAGGTAAGACAAGGTAAGCCAATCTTGAAATATTTCAATGTCTTCATCTCTGTTTTAAAGATATGTTAATCATCTGTGGTCATTATTTTTGTTTTTTAATGTTCAGCTGCAAACCTGTTTCTGCACTTTTTTCTTTGACTTTCTACAGTAATTGTTTCAAGTCATTGCCATTTTCTGCAAGTAGTATGGTGCCATCTGCATATCTTAAACTTGATGGTCCTTCCTCTGATTTTCATACCTACTTCCTCCAAGTCTAATCCAGTTTTAATATGAAATCTTCAGCTGACCCCTTTGCCCATGGGAAACCATTCTGTTATTTCTGTATTCTGTCCTCACACGAGCCTCTTGTCTTGAGTACATATTACAGGATAATCACATGTTGTGGCACAGCCATTTCTTTAATTGCTATCCATGGTTTCAATTTTAGTAGCACTGATCTGTCCCGCCTTGAGCTCTTTGGAGGATACTACATAAATACTATATATGCAATTATATCCCGCACATACCAGGGTCTTATTTTATTACTATAACTTTGCAGTAGAAAGTAAAGTAATCAACAAATCGACAAAACAGTTGAAAAAGCACTGTTGCCAAATGCAGCAAGTGGATGAGTGAACGAGTAACCAATCTTACATTGAATGTTTGAGTGAAAAGTAGCTTTTGGACACTTTGAATTAAACTGATTTATTCCAACAGATTGTGATAATATTCTGGATATGGGGATAGCTGAGAGGAGTTTTTTTTCCAATCCAGAGTGTTTATGGAAGTACAGGATAAATATCATTGTCTATGCTATATTCCACGAATAAGACATGTTATATTCTATAGCCAAAAATTTAGATAATATGCTATTTTTATTAGGTAGTATCTAGTTCAAAATATACCACAACAATTCATCCAACTGTTGGCTTTAAGAATGTTACACTCTCTTGGTTCTAATCCCAATACACTGATGGCCACACCCCATAGGTTTATGACAATTCAACCTTATCAGCTTGTTGAAATAAATTATGTGACACATTTTGAACATTTGAAAACACTATATATGTCTGTGCACCCCATGACATCAGACAACTCCATACCAGGCTCTCATCATTACTGCTTTGTTTTGTTTTGTTTTGTTATTTTATTTTATTATTTTATTTTTAAAGATTAAAAAAAAATCTGGAGGTTCACATGATTTATTCAGAGGTCCAGAAGTCCTGAGAAAAGAATCTGGTTTTATACCAATCTTAGAAGATGTAGAGTCTATTTTACAGGGTTTTTTCTCCCTGAGTGTGTTAACTGACAAAATACTTTTGCCTTTCCAGTCTAATATGAACCCTAGATACACTTAGTGGTACACAGTCCAGGATGTTTTCAATAACTGGCCTTGGTTTAGGAACAGCTCTGATGCAAACAGTGTAGCTTTCAGTGCCACGTTTATTTCCAATAATGCCTGAGGACACAGAGACATTGATAGTGCTAGAAGCAGGGGGCTCTGATAAATGGAACAGTATATCTGTTCAGGGTTTCAGCGTGAACTTTGAAGAAGCAACCTAAAATGCTGAACCTTATCTCCAAATAGAACTGTAGAATTGGTACTTTGGACAGCTTAGGGCCACCAGCCTATATTGAGCTCTAGAATATAAAACATGGTGGATGACTGTAGTTCTGTGCTTCCTTTCAAAATGCACAGAGCCATTCCAAAAATAAATTTTTAAAAAATGAGTAATGGGGTGGGGAACACTTTGAAGAGTAAAGGTGTGCCTCTATATGTTACTCTGAGAATCATGACTTTCTCTTTGGTGCAGTCAGTGTCTGGCTGTGCTGACTGGCAAAAACATATGAGTTCACACAAATATCTTAACCATCCTGTCTGCTAAATACATGTTTTGCATATTATCATAGAGATTCATAATCCCATAATTTGCCAAATCTGAATGCCCAGATGGAACACCTAGACAAAGGTGTGTGTCCCTGTATGCACACTTACATGCAGAGAGAAGAATGATCTTATCATACTGCTTGTGTTTCTTTTTGAAACGACAACCTCATTTCCCACAAAAATGGAAGCTTATGCAGCCTGTGTATATTGTGAATGGCTGAAAAACAAACATGAGATGGCAAAAGAAGTCGACTGAAAAGTATTCATAATTATGAATATTTTAAGACTGTGACCCTCACATGTCAAGTATTCCTAACACAGAAGCTTGTATGCAATTTCATAGAAAAAAACTGTGTCTTCAGACAGGTGTTTTTAAAATTATTTAATCTCTTTGAGCATTGATTTAAAATATATTAGAAACACATTGAATTGCTTTGTTTGGAGAAGGGAACCAGACTAGCTAGCATGAATTCAAAACCTGCTATGAGCATATGGCAAACATAATTTGACTATTAGCCTGCTATGCCCTACAAAGCAGATGCAAAGAGCCGCGGGCCTCCCCAAGTCTCTCTAAGCCAGGAAAGGCTTCAGCACAACTCAGCATTTCAAAAGCTTCTTCCTTCTCAAACTGAGTTATGTATGATGAATAAAGTGTTGTCTACTAATAATCCTCATGATGGGCTCTGGCCCCTTGCAGGTTCTCAGTCTCTAGGCCAAGGTCTTTTCTCTCTGTTCTTGCACCACAAGTGTTCTTTGTAAGCCGACTTCAAGATGGCCACTTGAAATCAGTGAGCATCAGGCGGTCAGTCCCCATTGAGTGCACTGCATGTCCTCAAGAAAAGCATGAATCAGATGTTGACTTTCCACAAAAATACATAATCAGGGTTGGTGCAACATGTCCCAGTGCTTATAACAGATACCATTTCTCCTCCAACTCACTCCTTTTCTATCCACGTCCCCATTCTCTTCTATTCCTCCTGCCACTGTCTCTTTGTGCTCCTCCTCATAATCACCATTCACCTTTTCCAAAAGCCAGCTAGGTCCCAAATGTGTCACTGATGGCCTTTCCTCAAAATGAAGCATTATAGATAAGATCACCACCATGTCTTCCTGTTTTAGCCCATGTCAGATCAATCAACTTTGCCTAAAGCCAAATTCTGAGGTCAATTTAGAGGGCTGAAGCTCAGAACAAGACTCTAGGAATGTTGAGAGAAGGAATAGCATTGGCAATAAGATTAGTGGTATCTTTCATTAGGAGTTCTGCACATGTACTAAGCAAAATCATTAATGCTCTTTCTTATCTTTATTTAATTACAGAGTCATCCTGCCTTTCCTGAAAGTGGCAATGTTCATGGCTTATCCACTTGTGTTTTATTCTCACATCAACACTATGAAGTGTGTTAGGTCATCTACTGAATTTCAGGAATTTTAACCTGTGTCATGTCTATTCAAATCAGTTTGCAGTGTTCTGGTCCCAAGTTTTGAAAACTACTTTGGAAACAGATCACAGCAAAGATTTCTTGCAATAAAATGTATTAAGTCCTGACGTGAACCGATTTGTTAACAAGAAGGAAATTAAACAGGAAAAAAAAATTTAATTGGTCCAAATGCTCTTGGTTTATGAGTATTGATGTGCTAATTTTGAATAACTTCATTAAAAAAAAAACAAATTGTAGAGAGTATATTTAAAGGCAACAAATGGAATAGGCCATACTATTCCATATGTATTTCTGTATAATGTTTTAATGAAAATTATGTTACATTATATTAAACCTTTTTTTCTTTTTTCTTTTTTTTAACGCCTTACCCACTTAAATCTTAACAGTATTAAACACGTACGGAGAGCTTACCAGAAAGAGAAGTTGCAAGCACCTACCAACTTCATTCATGTTATAGTATTATGTTTTATGGTTAATGGCTTTGACTGTATATGTTGATATTCTGTCCTTTGGTGAAAAGGGTGTTAGAAATAAACACTATTCTAATTAGTTGGATGTCACCATGGTTGGGCATGTCAGTCAGGGTTAAAAATCACTTTGCTCTCTTTCAGTGGATAAAACTATACTATGCTATACGGTGGAGACTGGACTGTTGCCAGGATCCAAAGAACCCTGCAGCAACTTTGATGTCAGAGAAGTTTGAAGAACATTGCTTTATTCTGTGGAAGAATTAAGTGAGAACATCACACGCCATTATTTTTGCTCATCTACAGCAAGAAAAATTAAGAGAGCTAAGACCACAATGAATAGCAATTTGCTGAAGAAATAATTGGTAAGAGGAAGTGCTCTATTCAATGAATAACTAAAGAACAACTGTTCTGGTAATTGCCCTTATTTGTCACCCCCTTATAAATTGCTCCAGGAATAATAAGGGCAACAGTAAGGCTGGCAATAAGGCAGAATTTCCTGTCCTTCTCTAGGGCATAATGTGATCATGTTTAGTGTGGATTTATTTAACATCCTAGCAACTGGTTTCCGAGCCACCATCATTGTGCCAAGATGCAGCTATTTTGATCCTGTTTCACAATATCTATGGAATCCAGGAGAAGCATCTTTGTTAATAAGAAAGGCTATTATTTTGGGGGCTTTTTAATTTAAGACTAAGGCATGGTGAATTTAATGCAACACAACCAGTAATCATAATACTAATTTGAAAATTTGCTATTTGAGAGACCCTTCATATTCTAAGAACCTGGGAGTTACCTCATGAAGTTGATTGGCTGTACTAGGCTCAAGAATGACAAAAGAAAACACCCCATACAATTATTAATTAATTTACAAAATTCACAGTTCTAAACCAATCAACCAACCCCTCCCTTTCTGCTTTCTGCAGTAAGAAGACATCACGTCAGCCATTGTAAGAAGGGCTGGAAGAATTTGTGACCCTTCAGATGTGAATGAGCCCTGGCTTCCATCATGAAACTGGTCACCATGGGTGACTAGAGGCATCCTATGGCTTCTGGAATGCTTCAGGTTCTCTCAGTCTGTCTTGGGTAAAACAGATACATAGAACATAGATTGTTCAATGGCTATTAAAATTGCAGAAGTAGTTCATCTCTAAAAATTAGACACTAGGGTAACATAGCAGGAGAGCAGCATCCTTTTCATGTCTTGCTTGTCAATTTCCATAAACATTTTTCTAGCTACTGCTGAGGAATGAAATATTGAACTGGTCTAATATAGGAAGAAAGGTATGAAATCAGAGCTGGTTCCATCATTAGGCAGAGTGAGACTGCTACATAGGATCATCACAGAGTTGGAAGAGACCAC